>VXBH01000158.1:0-83037 GCA_013400035.1 Rynchops niger
AAGGTCCCTTCTAACTCAAACCACCCTATGACTCTGTGACATGCTTTCACAGGCTGTGGTGCTTCAGCTCCATTTCTCCCCACTGTGGGCACAGGCTCATTTCTTTAGCAGGAGAGGTGATGCTTTGAGGAGAGGGTTTTCACCCTTTTCTGAAGTGAAAAGGAAGAGTGTGGCTCCAGGTCCCAGAGGAACAGGAACAGTGACAAGCAGCACAGGAAACTGCTGATGAGCGGAGGACGAGCACGGTCAGGAACGGGGCTTTCCTGCATCTCCTCCCTGGGAGATGGGGAGCCCCTGCAGCCTGGGCAGCAGGCAACAAAGCTCACGGCTCTGAGCTGACCACCCTCGCTAACCCGGCATACGAGATTCACCCAGCCTGCCTGCCCCAGCAGCCGCTGCCCAGGGGTGCTGAGCCCCCCCTAGACCCTCCCAGCTCACTTCACTATGAGCAGGAGCTGGTCACCCACCCTGCTCCCTGCAGCCAGGGGAAGGGGACGACCAGTGCCAGCGTTTTTATTAAAAGCTGCTTACCTAGTTGCTAACAAGAGGGCTTTGAAAGAGTGAGCTCCAAAGGTTAATTGTGGCAGTTGTTAGCATGAGTGGGCAACAGGCCTGCTCCCTTGTTCCCGGCACAAAAGCCTGGACCTTTTCTTTTTATTCCTGTCCCTTGTTTCTGCCTGTGCTAAATGACCTTCCTCTATTTCTCTTTTCTTTTCCAGTCCCCTCGTTTGAAAGCACCTTTTTTTTTTTTTTTTAAATTTTTAAACTTCCCTTTGCTCCATTTTGACCACATGCCTTGGCAAACTGTGTCTGACTGCAGCAGCAGTGTGTGAATGCACTGTTGGCCAGGAGACAACCCTGTCCCTTTGCCCGCTCCCCTGAACGCTGGCATGGGGATAGGGCCGAGAGAGCTGGGCTGCCTCCAGCCTCAGCCCTTTGCAGCACTTCTAAGCTGTTTAGCAAGGTTGAAAGGTGTCTGCTGTTAATTTGCTTTCAAATGCTGACACGTGAGCTTTGTTCAGTCCCAAGGGAAGCCAGTGTGCCCTCATCCTTACTGCCTGGAGGACGAGAAGGAAATATTGGACACAGGCACTTGGTTGAGGCACAGTGACCTCGAGACACAAGGAACCCTGAGATGAGACCCTGTGGAGCTGGGAGCAGTAAGCAGGGCTAATGATCAGCATCTCTGAAGTGTCCGGTCCTGAGCAGCTCATGAACTCCAACACCGAGGCAGCCAAAAATCCCCAATGAGTCCGTGGTTACTTTGGAAAGTGTTAGCCTGGCCTCCAGCGTCCTGAGGGTGGCACACGCTGATCCTGATAAATCGGAGCACTGGCCAGGCAGTGCCGACTGCCAGCCCCCTGGCTCTTCCCTCCTTCCTTCTGCACCACCACGGGCACACACGCCTTGTGCCAAACCCCTCAGCGATGGGTTTCTCAGTAGTATGCGACCCTGATCCACAAAGGACTCCCTCCCCTTCCCCACCCGCCTCCCAAATCCCCCTCCCGCCCCCTTCCCCATGGATTATAGTGTTGCCCACGAGGCAGATGGTGCTGTAGCGTTGGGGCGTGGGAGGGTGGCTCTCCCCCCATGCCTTCCCAGCACACTCCTGGTGCCTCGGAGAAAGGGGGTTTGTAGCTTCTCCGTGAGCCCGTGTCTGGCGAGGGCTTGGCAGGCATTCCCACAGCCTGGCTTAAGTCTGCTTCTTTTCCCATTCCTGCAGAGAAAGGAAAAAAAAACAGGGGATGGGGAGACCTCCCTGGAGAAGTGAGCACTGAGCCCTTTGAGGGCATCCCACCCTACTGGCTGCTTTGGACCACCCAGCATCTTCAAAGGCTGCGGTCACTGCTGCCCTAGGCATTGTAGAGGTGATGTTCTCCCCTCTGCCCACCCAGCCCTGCACCTCCCAAACCTCCCTGCAAGCCAGGCTCATGCCATCTTGAAGGGGACCCTGGCAGTACCCCTTGCTTCTGGGGTAGGGAGTATCTCTGGTCCCCAAATTTCATCGTCAGCAAGGAGAACCCATGGGGGCCAGGGAGAAGAGGGAGAGCAAAGCAGGACCTTGGCCTTCCGCAGCACGTTTCCCTTGTTGGCAGGTAGGATGGAAGGACTTCTCTTCCTCAGTTCAGCTGCACAGTTAACGGGGACCAAGTGCTCAGGGGGCGTCCCGTTTGGCTTGTTTGTAGCTTCCTATGGAAAAGGGGAAGCAAGAAGGAGGAGGATTTAGGAAACCCAGGGAGTAAAGACAGCCAGGGGGAAAAAAAGCACAAACTGTCATGAGTTCAAAACTGATGTGGCCAAACCTAATTGGCGCTTTGCTTCCCACCTTTGTCCACAACAGGACAAAGCAGCAGGGATGTCCCCTCTTCCCCATGTGCTGCTCCCACCACCCCCCCAAGCACTGTTGCTGGGGGAAGCTGGAGCTGCGAGAGCGAGGAAGAAGGGATGCGTACCCCATTCTCAGCCTTGCCGGTCACAGCCAGCCCCAGGGCTGGCCCTCCCGCCAGCGACTGCTTCAGCCGCTCCTTCACTTCGGTCAGCTTGAGCTCCAAGTCAACGCGGCGCTCCTCCTTCTGCCGGCACTGCTCCTCCAGCACCACCACCCGCTGCTCCAGGTCCTGCAGCTTCGTCCCTGTTTGCACAAGAGCACCCAGCTCAGCACCTTCGCCCAGGGAAGAGGCCACAGGGGTGGAGAAGCCACCCATCCTCCTGGATGGGGACGCTAGATGGGGCTGCCAGCCCAGCAGTGTGCTGCAGCCAGCCTGGCTCACGGCCACAGTGTCACCGCCAGCACAGCGTCTACATCCCACCCTGGCTCTGCAGCCTGTACCTGAGTGCCTTCGAGCAGCTGCAGTGCTCGGATGGCACCAACCTACCTGTGCTGCCCTTCATGGCTTCCCGCAGCTCTCGCTTCTCTTTCCGCAGCAACACCAGCTCACTGCGGATTGATGCTTTCTCCTTCTCCAGCTTCTCCTTCTCCGTCAGAAATCGCCTGGCGTCTTCCTCCGCCCGGTTCTTCCCGTACCTGTACTGGTTAGCATCTGCACACAAAAGGAGAGCCTGTCATGAAGGCTCTGGCCCCGGCTGCATCAATATCACCTGTGCAGCACAAACCATCACTCGTGCCAGAGCTGGTCAAGCCCCAGCCTGGCCACAAGACCTCCTGCACTGGTCCCTGCACTGGGGTTTGCGTCTGAGGGCCTCCACTCACTTGACGCATGTCTCTTCACTTTGACTTGAGGGTCCACCCGCCGTGACTTCTCGCTGCAGGAGGAGGCATGGCGCTTCACCTGGGCTCCTGCTGGCCGCCCCGGCTCCTCCTCAGCCTGCGTCGGGGACAGGAGGGAGAGCGTGCTGAAACACCCATGCGGCCATCGCAACCCAGCCAAGGCTCCCCAGAGCATCTTCTGTAGCCTGGCCACAGTGATGGGAGACGGCGAACCACAGAGCCACGCTCACCTGAACCTTCTCATAGGGGACGTCATCATACACCACACGTGACGAGTCTGGCCGGTGGTCCTGGGAGGAGCTGGCCCACCTGCACGAGAAGGGAAGGGGTCTTCCTTTCCAGAACATCCTTGCCAGCCCCTCAGTGAGCTCTTCCATCTCAGAGGGCTTTCTGCATTGCTCTCCCAGCTTCCCTCACAAGCACTCTACCCTACCCTACCCTTCCCTTCCCACCCTACCCTATCACACATATTCTTTAAGTCCTTCCTCAGCGTTGATGAAACACCTTCTGCTTTTCATCCTGCCTGAGGGAAGCTGCACTGCTTTGGGTACCACCAGCCCCTGAGGATGCTGGGTCTCTCTGAGATCACAGCACAAACTGTGTCCCAGCCCATGTGTTTTCTAGGGAGCACACAGGGGTCACCATCCCCAGCCCAACACTCTGCCCCTGGCACAGCCCCTTCCCAGCCCGTGGCACAGCAGGAGAACAGCCTTACAGGTAGGAGTGCCTCACAGCTGTCACTATGTTGGCAATCGTCTCCACATCCACGTAGTCATAATGCAAGGCCTCTGGTGCCGTCTGTGAGCCCGTCTCCACCAAGAGAAGACCCAGCCAGCGACCCAGGTCTTCGGAGCAGCTTGCCTGCAAGAGACAGGAAGGGTTGGGATGCATGCCCAGCTGCCGTCCACTCACCCTCGAGGTGAAGAAGGGTCCCCCGACATAAAGCGTGTGTGCAAGACTTAGGAGGGTCCAAGAGAAAGCGCACAGGCATGTGCCGGAGGTCCCAGTCCCAAACCCCCAGCCACCCTGCCTGCTTCAGCCCTGCCAGCCTCCTCCCTGCCTCCAGCCTGCAAATACCTGCGCGGCTGCCCCAGCTCACCCAAATGATTCCCTGGGCTTCCTTAATGTGCAGGGGAGGGGAAAAGAAGGCACCATTTGCATGCAAGCGCTGTTCATCACAGGAGATGCTCCTCCAGCTTGGCAACCACCTCCTCATGGGACCGGCACACCCTGCCCACCCCACTGCCTGCTCACCTCCAGCGCAGCCACCTCCTGCCCGTTGCGAAGGATGCGGAAGGCGAAGGGGTGTTTGGGGCCCAGCCCTGGGACCACCTCGCAGCCCCGAAGCACGATGGCGTTCACATGGGTCCGCAGGTCGGTGCGGTCCTTGTGGAAGTAGAGGGTGTTGCCCTTCAGGCGACACCAGCGCTCCTTCCAGCACTGGTTAACCAGGACGCTGAGGTAGCCTGGGGGGTGGCAAGGCCAAGGGGCGGGTGTCAGCACCTGCTCAGCCAGACCTTGTGCAAGCTTTAATGAGACAGGCTGACCAGAGATTATGGTATGGCTCCCTGCTGTTTTGGTCCTTCTGCACCTCAGTTTCCCCACACAGCAGCAGCTGGGACCCCCAGACCCAGGCAAGGTGCCAGCTGAGTGCCACACAGTCACCCAAGCCTGTTTTCTGGGAGGGCACGGGTGACCCCTTGCCCCTTCCCCACACACCATAGGAATTCGCAGAGCCAGGACCAGGCACCATTTCGTATCCCAAAGGAATCCCACAGTTCTCCATCAGCTCGGTGAGCCTGCCCCCATCCGACCACCTGCTTACCCCCATGTGGCCTGGCTTGGGGGGAGGATGCCAGCTCCCCACCGCTCCCAGCCCCATGCAAGTCAAGCCCCATCTCTGCCCCCCGCCAGCACGAACCACAGCAGGGAATGTCCTCCTCGGTGGAGGAGGTCTGCGTGTCCTCAGGGGAAGGCTTCTTCTTGGAGAAGCTGATGATCCTGGTGATCTTCTTCCCTGCTGCCCGGCTCATCGAGCCCTTCAGGTCAGCCAAGCCGCTCTTTTTGCCTTTCCCTGGAAGGACAACAGGGTAACTGTGTGCCCCTGGTGCATGACATGGCATCCCTCCTTGGCGGGAGAGGATGCTCCCCAGCTGTGGTGCACACAGCTGGCCCCCCCAGACAGGGGACAGCCCGCCTGGCTGGGGGCAGGGGCCATACCATGTTCGCCAGGCTCTCTGCGGGCTGCTGGGGAGCCGGTCTCACCCATTGCCACACTGTCCGAGTCTGAGGTGTGCTTCTCCTGCGACAGCCGCTGCGGGGGGAGCAGAGCAGGCACCCTGTCAGCAGTGTCCCCCTGTGCAGCCCCCAGCGACGGCCGCTATCAGCCCTTCGTCCCTTCCGCCTGGGGCTGGGACATCTCCTGGTGCCAGGGGAGCCCCATAAGCCCCGCAGACCTGCTGGGAGGATGGGAAGGGACCCTGCGCAGCACCGGGATCTCGGTGCTCCCCCTGCTCCCCATTCCCCAGGCTTGGCCGCAGCAGCCCCACGCAGCACCTTGTCAGAGCAGTTAGAAACCATCACCTTATCCAGGTCCATCTTGCACGGCATCACTGGAGATGTGGGGGCTTCCATCCCGCCTGCTGCCGGACTGCTTGCTTCCTTTATCACCTGTGGAGACAGCCCCCAGCAGCCACTCAAAACGGACCCGAGGGCCAGACCTACATTCCATGGCTCAGCACACTTCTGTTTTGCCACCAGAGCCGGGCTGAACCATGGAGAGAGAGGTCCTGGTCTCTGCAGAACAGGACAGTGAGCCCTGCTCAGGGCACTGCCTGGTTTGCCTGGGGGATTGCACACACGTTCACCCCTTCAAACCTGCAACCAGTTATGTTAAAGATTTTGGAAATCTCAGAGGTGAATGACTTGGGTGCCAAGCCACACAGCCATCCTGCCAGCACAGGACACCTCAGCCCTCCTGTTTTACAGGCAGGCACAGCGTGGCTTGCCCAGGCCACATAAAATAAGCCTGTTCTCCCACATTTGGGGTACAGCTCAGTTTGTGTACAGAGGCTCCTTTCCCACCTGCAGTTTCTTCCCCATGGCCCCCGCCTCCTGCCCCTGAACAAAGGCAGGAAAGGGCCATGGGGAAGAGAAGGGGGAGAGCAAACATCCCCACCCCGCAGGGGCTTATCAGCACCAGAGACGCCCAGGCCCTGGGAAGCAGCTGGCCAGCCCCCCGCCCACCCCCCCGAACTCAACTGATAAGAGATGGGAGCAAAGCCCCTTCCCCTTCCAGAGGGGCAAGGCTTTTCCCAGGGCAGCCTCCTCTCCGCCTCATCCAGGGAGGATGCCAAGGAGGGTCTGCAGCCCCCCAGGCGAAGCCGGGGACTGCCATAGTACCTTCAGCCACTCCTCAGCCTGCTCCTTGCTCTGCACGGCCAGCACCAGCGCCTCGGCCCCCGGTAGTGAGAACCGCAGCTCATGCTTCTTGCGCCGCCCATCCTTGGGGACATAGATGACGTTGCAGGTCCCCAGGGGCACCTCCATGTGTGGCTGCCGGTCCTTGGAGCTTTTGTAGCACTAGGGGAAGCAAAGGGAACTGCTCAGGGCTTGGCCGAAACCTGCCTGTCCTGCTGCTGCACTGGGCAGAGCTGGGATCCCTCTCAGGGTCCCTCTCAGGTGGCACAGACAGAGGTGGCTCAGTCTCTGCAACAGCCTCGGTGGCGGAGGGCTGCAGGGTGCCCCCCTCACTCCCCAAAAGAAGGGAGCCCTCCATTTGCTTGCAAGGGAAGCAAGGGCAGCCCCTGCACATGCTCTGCAGGGCAGCCTCGGGGCAGGGTCTTGGCTTGGGTAGTGCTAATTTTCTTCATCCTGGACCCGACCTCCCTCCCAGCACACCAGTGGGTTTCTGTCCCCCACCAGCTCTGGGCTCACCAGCAGTTTGCTGTCCCGTATGATGGTGAGCTGCTTGGCCCACTGTCCAAAGCGCTTCTTGCGCAACAGGAAAGCGCAAATCCTACAGTCCTTCACCAGGTTCATGGAAGCTTCCTCTGACGGCCACTGGTGTGTCAGCTGCTGGCTCTTCCCCTCCTCCTCCTCCTCGTCATACGACTCGTAAGAGCTGCTCATCGCATCCGAGTCATTGTCTGGAAGGAAGCAGGCAAGTCACCCCGAATGGCACCCCGGGGCTCTGCTTGCCAGGCACGCTCGCACACTGCTAGAGGTCCCCGTGCCCGGTGGGCTCCAGCACAGAGCCTGGGCTGGGTGCTGGGATGGATGGATTCCATGTCATCCTCTGAAAACAGCAGCATTTTGACCCCAGCCCTTTCCATTTCCCTTCTAAACCAGGCAGGATGCTCGTGGGCCAAACGCCAGTCCCAGGTGCGTCTATCCAAACCCCTCGGCTGCCTTATTTCTTTGCAAGCCTCAAACTTTGAAAGCCTGGATTAAAACTCCTACCTGCAACAGAGGATCACCTGCCAGCCCCGGGGGCACGGAGAAGCAGAGCTCTGCAGTGGTGTCCCTGCCCCAGCTCTCCTCCGCCATGGCAGAGGCAGCTCACGCAGGGCATGAGAGCTTCATAGCCAGGGATACCTCTTCCCCATGCTGGTGACAGACACAGCACTGATTTCATCCCTTCCGCAGCATGAAGGCTGTGGATTGCATGACAAACAGCACTCCACGCTCTTTGCTTTTTGCCCAGCAGCTTCTGACACGCGAGAAGTCCTCTAGCCTTAACCCCACTGGACCCCAGCCCAGCCCCACCGGACCTCAAGCCCCCATCTTGGGACTGGACTTTGCCAAAGTTCTCCTCTGCCTGGAAAGGGCACCTGGATACCTACAGGAGTTTTTTTGCTCCCCGTTCATCCTCGTGACGGGGTAGTTGCTGTCTGCATCCTCATAATAGCCATCCTCGATGGAGTTGGGGGGGCTGGAGCTGTCTGTGGAGGAAGCAGAGGGCAGCTGGGGCTGTTACACCTGGTTTTCCCCCAAGGATGCTCCGAGCAGCGAGTCTGCAAGCTGGGGCAGAGCAAAGCACACCTTCCCAGGTCATCTCAGCATCGGTCCCCCCACAGCTCCAACCTCTCCCCATCACCCCCTTCCCAGTTGAGCCAGGGCAAAAAACTCATTGCAGTAACAGCGCAGCAGGATGGGAAGGAAGCAGGGCAGGAGCGATGCCGGTGGGAGCAGCGATGTTTCCTTCCCCAGGAGGAGCCGTCATGCCCGGCCAAGGGCTGCCTGCTTTGCTGGGCAGGCAGGCAGGCGGGGGGACGCAGCAGGCAGCTTGCAGGGCTCCCCTCACCCTCCTGCTGCCCTGACATGGAGCAGGACTCACTGCGGGAGGTGATGTACTCGGGCGTCTTGCCGGGGCCCAGGGGCAGGGCTTCCTCATAGTAATCCTCAGGCGGGGGAGTGGTAGGCAGCGGCGGAGCAGGGTCCACAGGAACCTATGGCAGAAACACCACCAGCATTAGCCAGGCAGCGGAGAGAGTCATGAGTCCCAGCAGCTACTGTGGTGGCAAGGGACAGGAAGGGGTCCCAGCCCCGGCCACCGCTGCCTCTCCGTGCGGGTGCAGGGCAGACCTCACACGTGGCCATTCAGGGACTTACAGCTTTTGCTGTCTGGCTCCTCGCCAGCTCCAAGCCAACACCATCGCCGGTGTCCCCCTCCTCCTCCTGCATGTCCTGGAGATCCCGCAGGTCACAGTCTGCCCGGGGGTAAGAACAGAGGGTGAAGGGAGCAGGAAACCCTGGAGCTGGCCTCCCCAGCCATGCGCTCCAGGGATCCCCAAGGCAAGCGCCCATGGCCCTTCACTGGGAAGGTGCTGGGAGATGGGCACCACTGGTAAACGCAGCTGGGCCAGAGTGTCTATGGACCCCCCATGGCCGGTCCCCAAGCAGCTTCAGGGGTGTGGGAACAAGCACCTGGGGTGATGGTGCCCACCCTGGACACAAGGATGCAGCTTTCATCCTCCTTCCCCAGGGCACCCCAAGAGCCCCTGCTGTCAGCAGGACCCCGAGGCCAGCATGGCACCCACCCAGTGGGACCCCTGGGCATCACTCCAGGTTGGCCACACATACCGAACTCCTCAAAGAGAGACTCCACGAAGCTGGTGCCATTGCTCAGGGACGCTGTGTTGACGTACATGTAGTCCACATCCTTCCCTGGGAGAGAGTGGGATGCTTTCAGCCCAAGGGTGGGCAGGGTGGCAGCTCCCCTCCCCGCAAACACTAACCCAAGGACGCAGGCAGCCCACCCCACTGTGCCACAGGGCACTCCTCTGGAGCAGGCACTGGGGGAGTGGAGGAGTCCCCAGGGATGCTGCCACCCCTTCCCCAGGAGGGCAGGAAAGCGGGAAGGCTGTGAAGCCCCAGGTGCATGTCCCTCCTGGCCTTCCCACGGAAACCCCTGCGCTCAGCAGAAACCGGTGGCAGGAAGACCTCTGCGAAGTGGCGTTTCCGCAGGGAGCAGCCCCCCCCACAGCCACGGCAGGGCTGACGCCAGGGCTGGAAGAAGCTGGGAAGCCACACCAGGGAGCAAAGTGCCCCGAGGGGGCTGAGCAGGCGCTGGGTGCTGGGCACAGAGGCAGCTCGTCCCTGCCCTGCAGAGGGTTGTCCCTACCCTGATGGGGTTTTGGCCCAGGACAGCTGCTGGGGACACCCACTGTCCTTGGGGACAGCCACCAGGCACCGCAGGAGCGGGACACAGACCTGCGGGTGGCTGCAGCTTCTGCAGGATGGTGGAGACAGCCATCTTCTTCTCCTGCGTGGTGGCACTCAGGTACTCATGGTCCAGCAGCTTGAGCAAGATGCTGAGCTCTGGCAGGAGCTGGTCCAGCACTGGGGGGAAAAGGGAAAAGCCCGTCAGGCAGAGTGGTGTCGGGGTGCTGGGGTTGAGACATGGCAGAAGGGGCTGGAACGTGTGGGAGACCCCAGGATGGGAATGTCTCTCAGCTGGCCTAGCACGGCTCAGGCAGTGTTTGCTAAGCGCACACATTCTCCTTCCATGCACAAGCTCTTCTACCTGCACGCAGACTCTGGGATGCAGCCTGCTGAGCCCGTGAACGGAAACACCAGCTCTGCAGGGCTCCTGGATCACTATCAAAGGGCTCACACATATTTTTCCATGCAGATAAAACTACACCTCTCTCCCCCGATAGCATATCATTGCTGCTGGTGCCCCCTCACTGCGATGGGCACTGGGTGGTGGCGGAGAGAAAGAAGGAAGGAAAGAAAACCCACGTGCTGTCTCCAGAGCCACCTGGCAACGCCACCCAGGGAGATGTCCTCCCACCCTTTGCCTGCTGGGGGACATTCTTATTCCCCTGCTGTGCTCAGACCACCTGTGACCTCCCAGCACAGTGCCACCTCCACAGGGTCCCTGTACACAGGCTACAGCCTTCCTCCCAACACTCACCAACAGCAGCTCCCCTGCTCTGCTGACACCCCTCCCTGTATCGCATCCCAGCTCATCCACACCACTCCAAGGCTACCCCACTCTTCCCTCCAGGGATGGAGTGACTACCTCAAGGGACAGCCCCTGCCCCACACAGGTGGCTTTAAAGGTGCCCGGGGAGAGGACGGGGACTGCAGCACAGGAGGGGCTCTCCCCATCTGTCTCTGTGTTAGCCAAGCCTCGGTCCAACACACATAGCCCCAGCAGCAGCCAAGAAGGTCAGAGCAGCTGAAGTCCTGGCAAAGAGGAACCGCACCAGAAGCCGCTGCTTATCTGCTTTCCCGTCGCTCTGCCAGATCCCAGCACCTGGCAGCTCCCAGGCTGCCACCGCACCTGAACACAGCATCAGCCCAGCAGATAGAACCAGGCAGGAGAGATTGGTAGAGCCTTTCACCGCAAATCGCCGTTACAAGCACAACACATAAAAGCATGGGTCTTCTCTTTGATGTGGTGATTCATGGGCTAGTTTTTAGGAAGCCAAAGCACACTGCAGCTGTGGGGTTACCTGTGCAGCAAGGCTCCAGAAAACACTTGGGAGTCTGCATATCACAGCAGGGCTACAAAAAACATTCATCAGTGAAAGCAGCATTTATGGTGCTGGCAGCAGCTGACTGACAGCTTTGGAAGAACATGTTGGCCAGAGATGGGAAAGATGGGGAGGACTTGAACAAAGTGAGCTCTGGACTCCAAATCTCTCATGAGCTCCCACACCCCCAATTCTGCACATGCATCGACATCCTCATCCCAGGTCTCTTCCTGTACCTTATCTCCTCCAAGCAGGATAAGACAAAGCTGAGCTGGATCCAAAGCCAATCTCCCACTTTTACCTGGAACCACACACCTGCCCGGCTCCACTGGCATCCAGGGTAGCTCCTGCAGGGTCCAGTGCCTGCGGGAGACAGCCAGCATTGGAGAGGCCAAGCTCAGAGACACCAGCAAACCTGCAGCTCTGGAGGCTACAAAGGGTGGGGAAAAAAAGCTGCTGTTTCTTCCAGTGCAAGCATGAGCAGGATCCCTTCTCTTGGCAGCAACTGAAAGTCATTGCGGCACAGCTGGGGCAACATGCAGCTGGCTTTGGGTCTCTAGGGACAGGAGGAGAGGCCAGAGGTGAACACAGAGGCAGCCTGGATGTGCTGACTGATGGGGATAGTTTGCAAGGAGGGGAAAACATATGCCCCAGCAGCACGGACCACCAAGGACACCCTGCCTGGTCTGTACCCATCCCTGCCACTGGCCCTCGGGGCTCCCAGAGGAGCAGAGCTGGGTGGCAGCAAGGGCTGGCACGGGGGTATATTTCCCAGGGGAAGGGCAGGATGCTGTGCTGCTGCTGCTGAGATCCTCGTTACTCGTGTTCTTTAATGAGCTTCCACGGGGCCCTATCCAAACACCACATCCACTCTGCCCAACACCCATCAAAAACTGGGCTGCTATGGATTTCACTCAGGATTTTGGGTGCCCAGCTTCCACCCCGCAAGCCACAGCCTGGAGCATGGAGTGAGTCCCACAGGACCAGGCTGTCACTGCTGCCCAAAGCAGGGACAGTGCAGCAAAACCAGCTGCTGTTTCAAAGCTTTTTGGCTGAAGGGGAACCCAACAGGAGCCAGTTGATGTGGATCAGTGCTCAGCCAAGACGAGCCACCGGGCAAGGAGACAGAGTGCCCGGCTCCAAATCGCTGCCTCCCCAGGACACAAGGCAGGATGCGGCTCACAAGCCTCTTCCTGCTCCCCCAGCCGATGGGCTTCTATCTCTGCAGACCTTCTGCTTCCTCCTCCCTCCCCAGCGCCAAGCTAAACAGCAGCCTCAGCTCTTTCAGCAAGGGCAGCTTTGCCAGCACCCATCTCCCAAGGGCAGGCCAAACCGGGACAGGTAGCCCCCAGGCAGGGGAAGAAGCCTCAGCACAGCTCCAGAAGGAGCAAGGAAGCCTGGGGAGCTGGCAGCATCCCCCAGCCCACAGGGAAGGAGACAGCAAACACAGGGGGAGCAGGACTCCTGCTCCCAGAGCTGGAAAAACACCCCACAGCAGACAGGCAGCCATGGGACCCAGGTTCTGCTGATGCTCCACTTGCTGTCCCCCTCCAGCATGCATCTCCTGGGGTGAGGACCTGCTCTGACCACGCGAGAGCCTTATGTGTGTGATGAGCGAGCGTAAGCTCTTGGCTCCGTGGCCCTCTTCTTGCCCCTCTGCAGAGGCTGGGAAGGAGGGAAGAGGGGCAGATCCTCCCTGGGGTGTTTGCAGAGCGCTGCACAGGCAGGACGGGAGCAGGCTCCTGCTCAGCAACATGGTGGTGGTCTCCAGGTGAGACATCCTCCCCTGCTGTGCCCAGGGCACAGCTGCAGGGCTTGGTGGGGCATGGGGCTAGCAAGGAAGTAGCCGGGACAAAGAACAGCACCTGCAAGCATCTGTGGAGACACTGCCCCAGCTCAGAGGCTCTCAGCTGGCCATGAGCTTCTACAGAGGAGATGGGGACCACGCACACACCCTCCATCACCCTCCCACAGCACAATGAAGCCCAGGCCATGGTGCTCACCAGCATCCCTATCCCCTGCCATATGCAGGACATCTCCCATCACAGCCACCAGCTCCTGCATCAAGGCTTTGGACCAGCCGAGGGCAAAGGGGTGAGCAGGTTTCTATTAATAGTGACAAAGCAGGCGGCGTGCGTGGTGAGGGGGGCGAGGAGACCCACCCCCCTGCCCAGGAGAAGCGAGAGAGGCTGATAAGCGAGGTTTGTGGCCCAGCGTGGCAGGCGGGTGAGCTCATCAGCAACGCCCCGAGCGCCAGCTCTGAGCTGGGGCGCATGTAGCACAGCGAGCACTGAAGGCGCCTTTGTTTCCCCCCAGCTGAGCCGTCCCCTCCGTCTCCCTTGTTACACAGCCTCCGAAATACAGGGCCGGGGGGGGCGTCAAGTGAAAGAGGCCTGTGATCCCGGGAGGGTGTGCAGCCCGCTGAGACGAGCCTCTGCCCGGGGGAGCGGAGGAAGGGAAGGAATTAATTTCCTATGCTCGTTATGCTCCCAGCCTAAATAAGGTTAATGGGGTGGCAAGGGGAGATTGCTCCAGGGTTGCTGTGTGGAGGACAGCTGGTGACGATGTGACCGACCCAAGGTCACCCAGAGAGCAAGGACCAGCACGTTACTTCTCCAGTAGCCATCAGGAGCAAGCAGAGATGCCGCACCAGCCTGCACTGGTGCCCACGCCACAGCAGGCAGGGGATGGGGCTCTGGTCTCGGTGCACACCCTTGCCCTTGGGGCTGTGGCAACCACAGCGTGAAAAAGCAGAGCCTGGGGACGGAGGCGGCGGCAGGACATCAAAGGGCTCCTGGGAGGAAGGCGGCACAACATCAGAGTGGCCACAGGCGCTGAGCAGGTGACCCAGCCGAAAAGGGACCCTGCGTCCCCCACCCACCAAGCCACGTCTCGCTCACAGGACACCTCTGGCCTCACGCCTGCCTCTGGCACTGACAAATGGCTCCCACCTGCTGCTTTCTTCAGGGGCTTCTCTTGAAACCGAAATCCTGTGGGATTGCACCGCTTCGCTGGGCTTAGGCTTTGGACGCCAGGACAGTGAGCGACGCCAGCCCCCCCTCCTGCAAACTCACTCCTCTCCACGTTTGCAGCCTGATGGGGAGATGTCAGTGAGGTCTCCGAGCCTGGGAGGCGGGGAGCCGTGGCAGCAGATGGCTTTAGTGTTAGCTAACTGGGGCTGGATGGGCAGAGGGGACCCAGGGCGGCTCTGCCGGGACAGGGTGAGCTGGGGGATCAGCACCAGGATGATGCTGCTCTTCAGGACAACGGGGCAGTGTTTCCCCTGCTGCTAAAGCCTGCCCTAGAAGCAACATCAAGCACGATGCTGGCAGAGGAGCTGCATCCTCTCCAGCACCCCGCCACCTCTCTCCACCCTGCACCCAGGCCAGCTCTAATTTTAGACCGCGTGAATGCTATCCCCCTCAGGGACCCGCTTCCACACTGCCAAGATAAGGGTCCAGGCACAGTCTGCAGCTGCAGAGCCATCTCCCCCTCCCTGGCCTCTGCTCTGTCACAGGAGCAAAATTCAGGTCTTGCTCCAGCAACCTGCAGAGAGGAGGAAGAGGAGGAGGAGGAAGAGGCTCCAGCCAAGCCAAAGCAGGAGTTTCCTGGTTTACAGACCCAGCTTTTGCAGGGGGAGAGATAAGGCAACGCACGTGCTGTTGTCAACCCAAGCAAAGCTGGTCTGTGGCCTGAAAGAGAGCCCCAGGGAGGGGAGATGCTGTTTCACAGCTCCATAAGGCTGCAAGGGTGCTGCAGCAGGAGGTGTACAGCGACCCCCATCCTGCGGCCACCACTCGCCCGTCCTCCGCCTGCCCCAGCCACACTTCCTCCCGCGCCAGGTGAAGGCTGGGGGTGAGGGGGGCCGGGGGGAAATCGGATGCTGGGAGTAACGACCATTGTTTGTAGCTAAAATAAAAACCAAGGAAAAATAAATCCTTCCTGTTGGCGTGGGCAGGGCCCCGGGACACTCTGCCTGCCTGTGCAGGGCTGCTTGGAGTCGCCACTGGCAGTAAACAAACGTTTATAGGTCCTGGGATGCCATAAATAGGTGGGGTGTGGGCCAGGGAAGGGGGGACAGCCGCGGGCTTCCCCAGCACCCAATGGCAGCGGTGGAGAGGCCCCAGCACCAGGAGGAGCCCTGCAGGGAGGTCACCCACCCTGTGGGACAAAGACCCAGCACCACCGGAGGAGCTGCTTGCAGCAGATAAACCGCTCTGTCCTCTCCATGGGCTGATGTTGAGCCGCCTGCAGGAGACATCCGGGCACAGGGACGTGTCTCCAAACCTCCCTGCCTGCCCCCAGCCTCCTCCTGCCCCAGCACGGGATGCGGCCATCACCAGAGGGGTGATGCCCGAAGTGGGTGTTGACAGCCTCCTCCAGCCCCAGCGTGCCGTTTCCCACCCCAGTGGGGCCAGCCTTCCCCCACCACTGCTCTTTGAGGAAGGCCATGGCCACCTGAGCCCTTTGCTGAGCTCCTGGGGCCGTTCCTGTCCCCATCCCCATTCCCAAGTAGGTTCCTTTCTGACGGGGAGGAGGCAGGCACGCAGCTGGCGAGGAAGTGCCTTGGCGGGGGCGGCGTGGTGCTCCCAGAATTGTTCCTTTGTGCAGAAGACAGGAGGACAGACTGCCGCCTGCCCGCACCCTGCCTGCGGCCACCGCTCCCCCAGTGCAGGCAGGAGGAACACCCTGCCAAGCAGGCAGGAGACTGGCAGCACTCAGCCCCGGGGAGGCAGCAGGGACGACCAGGGCATCCTTGCCAGCTTCCTGGCCAACCATCACCCAGATGGGTGTGGGGCAAACTGGGATGACTGGGACAGGCTGGTGGGGGCCAGGAATTCCAGCCTGGGAAGTACCTCCTCCTCCCAGTGCGGCTGTCAGCTATGGAGCAACTCGGCATTCTCCAACCCAGAGGGTTTTTAAGAGAAAAGCCAGCCATTAATGATCACACTTGAGATCTGACAACATCCCGTAGCAGTGGAAGATTTGCTAAGGGGCCACTCCATGCACATGAATCATCTCCTCCCTGGAAACAAGGGCCCCTTGAGTGGCGGATGGGGGGAGCGCCTCTGACTCGGCATCCAACAATGTCAGCAAAAGCCTGAGTGCTTGGGGCTGGCTCCTGGTGTGGCCAGGAAGCCCCCGCCCTCCCCAGCTCTCCAACAGCCCCAGCCAGTACGTTTTCCCACCCCTCACTGTGATTACCATTGCCATTAGCCCCAGGACCCCAGCTGCTGTCCCTGCTCCCCCAGCAGCTCCCAGCTTGGTCACCCAGGCGCCCCAGCATCCCTGAGCGTTGTGGAGCTCAAGGTGAGCTCAAACATTTTGACTCGTCCCCCAAACACCCAGCACCTCCCTGCTGCCTCCCCACTGCCCCACGGCTCACCCCACACCCCGCCAAGCCAGGCTGCAGCAGGAAGGGCAGGGACACACATCTCCTGGGGATCTCATCATCATGACCTTAGAGTCACTAATATCCTTAGCTGATAACCTTGGAAAATCAGTCCTGGGAGATGAACGTGAAACTCGCTTGCTCAAGGGGGCAGAAAGTCCCCCACCAGCCCTCCCTCCCAGCACAGTCGCCCAGTGGCCTTTCAGGGCTCTTCTATCCCGCTCCAGCCCCGGAGAGGGGGAGATGAGCAACCAGAGAGGTTAAATAGCAAGAAGGCTGCCCTGGCTGTGTCTGCTGAGCCGCCTTCATCTTTTCCGCCCATCTGCTCCAGACGCACACCCCAACAGCAGCTCGGGGCAGTGGGGGGGACACACTCCTTTCCCAGCAGCCGCTTTCAGCAGCACTTGTGTGAAGGGTCCTGTGTTTGGCCCCAGCGCCTTTGCCAGCACCAGCTCGTCTCCCCAGTATAAATAGCTCTGCAGAAAGCCTTATCGCATGGCCTTGTTCCCAGACGTTTGCCCACCCCAGCAGAGACTGGCCGAGCAGCAAGTCCAGCCTGGGCCAGTGGCAGAGCTGCCCTCTCAGCCAGGCTCTCCCCAAGCCCTCCTGACCCTCTGTCCCAAAGCAGTTTCTTGGAGTCCTTGCCACCTCAAAAAGCAGAGAAGAGCAAGGGGAGCAGTGGCACACACACGGGGCCGGTGCTCTGCCCAGTGTACCCAGCCAGTGCCGAGTGCGCAGGCACGAGGGAATCGGCTGTAGGAGCGAGATCCCAAACACCCCCATCCTGATGCACTCTTTTCTGGAGGACAAACAGTTTCACATCCTCCCCACAGCCTTATACATGGAAACAGGAGTCCTGAAGCTTAATTACAGGCTGCCAGAGCTTGCACAGGGCAGAGATTATCACCCACGTTCACACCCCGGCTGGGTCACACGCTGCAGAAACCATTGCTCACTGCAGTGGGGCCAGTCAAACCTCTTCTGTACGCAACTGGATTAAAGGAGAAACTAGGGAAAAAGGGGATCACGGTGGTTCCCTTCCCACCCACGCCAGCAGCACACCCCTGGCAGCGCGGCCCCGAGGGAGGGCTGCTGCCCTGCAGCGAAGCTCCAGGCTGGGCTGAGGCTCTCCTGGCCATGCCCACACTGGGTGCACGGCTGCGGGTGGAAAATCTCCCCCTCAGTGGCAGCGACCACACGCCCAGGGCTGCAGCACCCTCAGCCCACCAGCTCCGCTCACGGAGCAGTGACTCACAGAGGGGTGTCACCTCCCCAGGGAGACCCCAACAGACCTCGGGGCATCGGAGGGGCCGAGGCTCTCTGAACTGGCATTGCTGCTAGAAGGAACCCCCGGGGCAGCCCTCGTTGGGCTGCAGGGTACATCCTTCCTCGCAGCAGCTTGCATCAAAGCACAGCAGCTTCGTGAGCGGTACAGGTAATAATTAACAAGCTGATTAAATCACCTACAAACATCTCCCGTGACCCAGGCAGATAACGACCCTCCAGTGCCCTGTACTGCAGCAGGAGTCCTGCTCTGGGGGCTGTTCCCGCTCCACTGGTGGCTTCGCAGCCCTTTCTCTGCCTGCTGGAGAAGACCGTGGTGGTTTGCTTTAGCTCACCAAAAGCAAACTTTACCCCTCTAACCCGAAGAGACAGCAGCTGCCCCCACCCCAGAGCAGGAGGGGGAGTTTTCTGGCTCTTACTGCTGAGCGCAGCAAGAGGTCGAGCAAATAAAAACACCCAGGTGAGATATCGCTGAGTGACCCCGCTCATGTCCCTGGGCAGCCGCCTCTCCCTGCGCCCCGGGGGGGGGGCTCCCAACCCCAGGCACAAGCTGTTTCTAGCCACAGCTCAGCCCAGTCAACGCCATTAGCTCTGCGTGGACCAGATTCAGCGCTTCCAGGAGACATTTCAAAACTCGGCGCCAGCCTCGGCAGGCGCGTGGCAGGATGCTCTGCCAGGGCAGCCTGGGAGCGGGGCTCGGAGGCTGCTGGCTGGAGAAGAGGTTTAAATAACGAATGAAAAAAAGAGAGGTTTGAGATGCCCTTTAAAGGAATAGTCAGGCAGGGGTGAGACCTGCTGAGTAATGTATAAAAAACAAGCTTCAGGCAGAGGGGAGATGTTAGGATTAGTTAGAACTCAGAATAAACTGTATTTTCTCCAACCAAAATTTTGGCGTCGGCCTTTTCCAAACAAACTCTCCAGCGCAGGGAGCGGCAGGTTGGCCTGGGCTCGCTCCCGACACCGGGAGAGGCTCCGGGACCGGTGCCACAGCCGTTTGCCCACCCCTGCGATGGGCAGAGCACTGGGAATCCTCCCCGGATCGCACTTTCCTGCCCACAACTCGCTCGGAGCTGGGCAACTTGAAGCTCTCACCTCTGTAGCCCTTTGTCTCGCCCGAACCTCAGCCTCCAGGACAGCAGGAATTACAGCTAATTGCAGGGACGGGGGTGGGAAACCCACTGACTCAGCACCCCTGTGCCCAGGCAGGCACGGCTACGTTACCACCGGGGTCAGGCGGGTCCTCCAGCCCCCATATCTCCCAAACGGACATCCCCAGCCCCACTGATGGGGGTGGAAACCTCTCTGCATCCCAAAAGGCTGCTCTCCGTGTCTCGTACATCCCCATTCCCCGAAGCCCAGATCAAAAACATCTCAGATGCAATACCTGACCCACAGGAGCGAGCCGCAGGGAGGCTGGAAGGGCTGATTTGTGTTTCTAGTAGGAAGAATCACATGAGGTGGGTTGCGCCCGGACACTCGGAAGCAGAGGAGGGTATGGGACCCTCACCTAGCAGGGTGCAGGCAGGGAGGGCATGAGATTTACAGGAAGGAGCTGGTGGATTAGCCACCAGCCAGCTCCACTTTCCCGAATGCCTTCATCCACGTTGCACAACGCAGACCCCTCTTTTCAGAGGAGGTGGGAGGAGAAACCCACAGGGTCAGGGGGAGGGAGACAAGCACCCAGCCTCCTGTGTTAGCAGGCACCCAGGGGCATTCCTGCCCCAACCCCAGCAAAGCCCAGGAGCCCCAGGGCACTGGGGACAATTCCCCCCTGCCCAGGACTCAGTGTCCACCCCAGGCCTGTCCCGGAGGGAGAGCGATGTTCCCAGAGCAGTCAGGGCATGGCGGAGTGCCTCTGTCTTGGAGGGGGCCTTGCTGCCCCAGAGGACCCTTGGAGGGCAGGATAAGCGTATTTTCTCAGCTGAGAACAGCCCTTCCGTTTCCTTCCCTTGCCCAGTTCCACCGGGAGCATCAGGTGCAACAGCAAGGCCACCGGCCGACAGCATTTCCTACCCGCTTAACCCCTGCGGCGTGGGGGCAGAGGGGCAGGAAAGCCAGTTTGTCCCGGTGGGAAGCTGACAAGCCTGAGCACAGGGGAAGGTGCGACTGCCCCGGTTATTGCCGATGTCTCCGTCGGTGCCGGGACTGGTTCACCATATCTGCTTTTAATCCAGGACACAAAAGCCAGCTATCAAACCTGTTGCTACATAACTTCTATTCCTGGCTCCGTCCTTCCCAACCTTGGTTTCCCAAAGTGCAAGATGACACTGGGATGACACAGAAATGGGAGGCTGAACCCACTGGACAAGCAGCCAAAAAGGTGCTGTTCCCCCATCACCAAGTTGAGTGGGTTTAATGTTAAAAAAAAAAACCAAAAACCTAGAGGAAAACCAAAGCCGTTCTTCAAGCTGCTCCTTGCACATCTCCTGCTAATTGCCAGCGATCAGAGCATAGCAGCATCTCCTATCACTTCCAGGATCATAGACACATGAAACCCACTTNGCATGGAAATCCCTTGCAGCAAAGATCTGTTTTCGTTCCAAACTGTTACGAAATGTCAGTGTTTTCCCTTGCCTGCCAAAAAGCCTGCCTTTGATGAGATGGGAAGCGTATCAGGAGCAAAAAGGGGCTGCAGCAGCCGTGCCGTGGGGGGGCCCTGGGGGAGGGAGGGACAAAGGAGTTATTTTCATCTTTCCCCACTGCGGAGGCTGCAGATCATCAGTGCAGTGTCTGCGGAGGGACCTGAGCTCCCCAAATGCTGCCGCTTTCAGCGCCGCAGGGTGATGAAAGGCAGACTGTTGGTGGCCACACAGGTGCCCTCCCTGCGGGTGGCAGGACCTGCTCTATTCACCCCCGGGTGCCCTGGCAGCGGGTGCCAGCCCCTCATTTGCACGGCAGCAGGACAGGGCTGGCAGAGACAATGCAGAGCTCCTTGGGAGGTTTCCAACCAAAGTGTCCTGCTGCTGCCCCGGAAGAGTGATATTTAATAGATATTTTGCAGAACTGACAGCTGTGCCATTAATTTTCACTGGAAGAAGGTTCCTTATATGCAGGAGGAGATGTGTGTTCTTTAGGAGAGAGCTTTAGCTGTGCCAGACTAGACAGTAGCTGGTGTAGGGAAGGGTTAAAGGGTTAGGACATTGGCCTGGGATGCCAGAAACCACTTCAAGCCTCCACTCTGCTAAATCGTTATCGCCTGTCCCCAGCAAGTTATTTGGCTACTGAACAACAGGCAAATCTTGGGTCAAGCCCAGTTTTCACTCCCAGTCCTCCTCTGAAGAGCCTTCTCACTGTTTGGGATGAGACAACTTCTTCAAAATCTTAAACAAACTTTTCCTGGGCTGGGATAAGCACCACCCGCCAGCTGCAGGCAAGAGGATTTCAGGCCCATCGTGGCTCAGTGCTGCTCCATAGGAAAGGGCACGTCAGCCTCGCAGCGCAGCACATTTGCACCGGAAAACAGCATTTCCAGGTCAAGAGCAAGCGCGGAAAAGAGGCAGGTTTTCCAGACAGCCCGGGCAGATAGGACAGTCCCCAGGGTCGCCGGCTGGAGCACGCTACCCCCTCAGCAGTCAGTAAGGGTACCAGCCCGCTCCTGCTCCTCTCCAGCAGCCCCTGTTGCAGCAGGAACCTGTGATGGCAGGTCGGAGACCCCCAGTGGGGATCCAGTACCCACAGCGAGACCCATTTCCCTCAGCTAAGGTCAGCATTGCACACAGAAGGATATTGGAAGATACAAAGAGGCAAAGAACTCCAGTGCTTCCCCGCTCCACTCAGCATCACCATCCCTGGGGCTGTCCTCCCACCCTTCTTTGCCCAGCACGGTGGTGCCGGGGCAGCCCACGGGTCCTCAGCCCCTTCCCCGCATGCTGCCCGGCTAGAAACAGGCAGTGGCCCCGGGCAGCTGAGTTTCCAGCGGAAGGAATGGCTGCAATGCGGGGGAGAGCTCGGCACTTGCCTGGCTCGCTAACAGCTGGCCCGATCTGTGTTTCGCACCCACTCCGCACCCCCTTCCACCGGGCTACGTGCGCGGGACGGGAGGGATTCCTGCCGCCAGCTTGCAGGCGGCAGGTCGGGAATGATCCCGGCTCCCTCCCACCAACCCCACAGCCTCCTCATTCCTGCGGGCGAGCTGGAGCCAAGTTTATCCCTGACACAACTCTGCCGGCTTTGCTGGATTTAGACCCCGGATAACTTTGGTGCAGGACCTAAATTCTGGTGGCACGAAAGGTCAGGGGAGAGTCACTAATGAGGAGAAGCTAGGGCAAAGGCTCGTAGGACAGAGCACCTCCCCAATCATGCACACATGCACTTCTCCATCAGCACAACCTGAAATAACTCCACAAACAGCCCACAGCACCAATTCCCTGGGCGAGCGGCTGGCGGGAGAGCTGAGCCCCACACCATGTGCTGCCCAGCCTGCCGGGGCAGGCAGCAGGCTCAGCTACGGCATGGAAAGCTATGAAGAAGCTGGTGGATCATAAAGTAAGAGCAATTCAGGATACACACAGGGGCTGAGCGGAGCCCCAGGTGAAGAGTGGCTCTGCCAGAAGAGCAGGCCTAGGCTGGGAATGGGGCAGAGCTCCTGCCCACCACCAGACCTAGCTCCCCTTGCACTAGGGAAGGGAGCCTGGTGAGACTCCCACACCTTCCCACCATGAGCCGCAGCCCCCAGAGGGATCCAGTGGCTCTGGGCAATGAGCGGGAGGGTCTGGAGGAGGTTTACATAAAGAGCCATCCAGGTGCCAACAGCAATTCATTACAAGCACTCAAAGCAAAGCAGGCAGGCACTGTCATCGCTACCATAGAAGGTGCCAACGAGGGGGATTAAAGAGCAGCTTTCCCCCACAGGGCCAGCCTGCAGAGGTGCTGCACCATGCCCGGGTCTGTCTCCACAATGCTCCATGATGGTTTCCACAGTGTGCTGGGCATCCCCTGCCCTTCCCTGCAGTGAGGTCCCAAGTTTGATTTTTGGGGCAGGCTGGGATGCAAACAGAGTGGCCTCCCACCAGCTCACACAGCGAGAGAATGGGTAAGCTGAGACCCTCTGCTCTCCCCATGGGTAGAGTCCTCTGGGACCTTGAAGGACAGCTCTGGCATCACGTGTCATTTGACAACACTCCCCTCCCTCAACAGCACCCTTCTTCAGAGCTCGAAAAGCCACTCTGGCTGGCTGGCAGGCAGGGTGAGCCGCAGCCGCAGGGGAAGGCTGTCCCTGTCACCGTCTCTGTCCCCTCCCAGGCTGCTGGGCACTGGCCCTGCTCGTCGAGCACCGACACCACAAGCTGCGGCCTGAGAGTCAAACTCCTCACAACCGTGTTTCCACTCCGGAAACACCACCCCATCCTTTTACATCGGGAAGGGGAACTCTTGACCCTCGGGTCTTTCTGGTGCTGACCCAGAGCTGCAGATGCAGCACTGCCTGAGCCCCCCCGGGACTTCAGCATGGTCCCAGCCCTCAGAGCCAGAGTGGTGCCCCTCGCCCCCCGTTATCATTTTTGGCTGGTGCCTCTGTAGCACCTTCGAGGACCAGTCAAAGGCCAGGACCCTTGTGCTACACCATGTCACCACCTGCTCTTCCTCTGCAGCCCCAGGCCACCATTCAGCAGCAGCAAGCAGCAATCCCCCTGAAACCTCCCTCTGGTCCCTCCAGGGACCTGCCAGCCCCAGCAGAAAGCCAGGACCTTCTCTGCAAAGTTGGCCCAAAGCCCCGGCAGGTTTATTCATATCCCAGATCAAAGCCTAACAGCTACGTGAGCCCCATGCCACAAGCTGCAGGCGGGAATCACACACATGTGGGAACACAGCCGCGTCCCAGCGGGGTGGGGATCAAGCCCTCCATGTCTTTACAAGACCACCGGCATCTTCCCCAGCTAGGGAATCTCTCTGGATCCTATCAGCTCCAGCTAGAAAAACCAGCCACCTCCCCTTCTACAACCATAATTTCCCCTAACAAGTGCTTCCACCCCCACAGGCTTGCTGCCTTTTCACCCGTCTGACCAGCAAAGGGGAACTGGTACCAGTTTCTCCCTAACTGGCCCTGCCGCAGGGCTGCTGGAGGGGGGCAAAGGTACCCCGCGGGCAGGGTCCCACATCAATCCGGTGAGCTACACCCGCTTGGTTAGGAAGGGATGCGAGACCCCCAGCCCTCCGGGACCGGCACCGACATCCCCTCTCCCGGCACGGCGGGGAGAGGGGATGCCGGTCCCCGTCCCGGTCCCGGTCCCCGTCCCGTCCCCTTACCGCTGAGACGGTCCATGGTCCCGGAGCCGCGGGCAGCACCGGCCGCCCCGGGAGGCGCGGGTGGGCGAATGCCAGCGGTAGAAGCCGCCCGGCGGGGCAGGATTTCGGCTTCGGAACGGCCAATCGCTTCGTCCGCCCCTCCCTCGGTGCACGGCAGCGCCGAGCACCGGTACGGCACGGCACGGCACCAAGAGACCTCCTGGAGGGGTGTCCCGGCGTTCCTCCCCGCCCCCTGCTCCTGGTGCATCTCCCCCAGGTGATACCCCACACCGGGCATGCATCTCCCCCTGCCGCCGGGCTACCCTACACCAGGCATGCATGTCCCCCAGGTGCTGCTCCATGCCGGGCATCCAGCATCCTCAGCAGCAGCAGCACCCGGAGATCCCCCCATGGAGGGCGGGGGTCCAGAGCAAGCCACCTCCACCTACCCATGGGGGTTGCTGTTTGGGCAACTTCAGTTGGGGCAAAGATCCAGACCCAAGTCCTCCCCCTGCCACCGAGCAAGGACAGTGACCCTATACCTCCCCCCTCCCCCCTGCTCCCCAACCCTTTCCTATCTGCTCCCTCCTGGTGTCCCCTCATGTGCCCAGCCTCTGCCTGGCCATGGTGCTCATGCCACCATCACTGTCCCTCCCCAAGAAGGACCTCAGGGGAAACCGGGGCTTGGGAGACTTGTGGGGTGTGCAAGGAGTGTCTTGCCTGTGGAGAGCATGTGGCAGCAGGGACCATGACTCCTGATACCCTCAGGACAATTCCTCATGGCCTCAGGGACTGCAGCTGAGCCCTCTTCTGGGGACAGCAGGCTGTGACAGAAATGTGATTCCGTTTCACGCGTACCCAATTATCACTTGGGAAAGCAGTAATGGAAATATTAGATGTGCATTAGCAGCTGGCCTCCAGGGCTTCCCCATTTGGGGCACTCTTAGCTCAGGACATTCGGAGGCAGTAGCCCCCCTCACACCACCCTGCGCCCAGCGGGAGCCAGCCCTGCCCCGCACTCCCCGGGCAGCTCCTGCCAGGATGCTGCTCCCTGCCTGGCCCGTGTTTGCTTGTCCCTCCCTTCTGGATCGATCCCCATTTCCTCTCATAATGCCAGGTCACCTCCAGGGCTGTGGTCGGGCCACAGGTGGCCAGAGGCACTAACGCCACCACCCACCGCGCTCTGCCTGCTTTGTGGTTGGGACTTGCAAGGTAGCCAAAGGAGAGTGTGGGCTCAGGCAGTGGTGACTTCCAGGGCAGTCACAATGGGTGCTCGCTGCGCACCCCAGGGTGACAGGAACCCACAACGGTCCCATGGCGTGTCTGCTGCCCCCGACCAGCATGGGCTGGAGAGGCTTCCTTGGCTCTGAGAGATAGCAAGGAGCCCTGCCTCAGTTTCCCCATCTTTGCCATGCAGGTAGTTGTGGGGAACAGTTAGTCTCTGTCCATAAAATGCTTTGAAAATGAAAAGACTCCCTCTGTTGTGTTGTTATTATTAATAATAATACCCTCCAGGCTTTATCACTGAAACTGCTGCTGGAGATGGTATTTTTTTATAGCCACAAATGGTTGAGCTTGATTTAGGGAGTTGTAGTTTATATGCGTGAAATTATTATAAACACAATTGGTTTATTTACTGCCGCACTAAAGCAGACGGCAGCAATTACCAGTGCAATATTGCTATCTCCACCTCAGGCCCGAGCTCCTTCCACACCAGCATAAAGCTCCCGGAGCTGGGGCTGCTCCTATGGGAGACCTCCTGCCCTGAGCACCCTGGCAGACCCCTGCAAGGGTCCCTTTAAGTCTCTCCTGCGTCAGAAAGGAACCCGTTGATGGCTTTTTTGGGCAACAAGCGGCGGGCTCGGCACCTAACGGTGGTGGTGCTGATGGCAGGGAGGGCATTCGATCCACCTGATGGGAGACACCAGGACAGGAGGGTTTCAAAGACCAGGCAGAAGCAGAGCTGGCCTGTGGCACAGTGAAGGTGAGACCTTCGCTGTCCCCTCAGAGGAACCCTGCTGACCCAGCTCTTGCAGAGGTGCCCCGTGGCTTGCTGGCCTGTTTGGGACCGCTCCGTCCTGCAGTGTGCCTGAAAATTGTGCCAAACAAGCAAATAGGAAACCACAGCACCACCAATGAGACCAGGAAAGATGTTTGCCTGGAAATAAGCCTAGTAGTTTAAAAAAAAAACGCAATATGCAAAAGCAAAAAAAAAAAAAAATCCCAACAGTCTGCAGTGGAGTGAATGCCGAATGTTCCCTGTAATGGCTTTAATTCCTGGAGGTTGCAGAGGGATTGGTCTGGGACAGACACCAGCGATGGGGTAATTCAGGAAAACTCCCACAAAAAGGGCCAGCAGTTAGTGGGACTGGCACCCCCTGCCCCAGCCTTGTCCCCAGCTCCCGGCCAGACTGCTCCCACCGCTGCTCACGTGGGTGGTGAGACCCCCCAGGTGCTCACGCCACCCCTGCAGGGCCCGATGTGCGGTGGCCCAGGACTGGGTGGCATCAGAACTTGTCCCCTCTTGGGGCTTGCTGGCCCTGGACAAACCTGAAGAGCAGCAAGAAACTGCCCAAGGGAGGAGGTGGCTTTGGCTGTTTCCATTTAAGAAGGGCTTGGTTTTGGGACAGCCTAGAAAGCCACCATTCTGGCACTTTGGGAGGAGAAACTGGCTCTGTAGCAAGACCAGGTTTGCAGGGAAAGCCACCAGCTCAAGCTGCATCAGTGCTCAGGCTGCCACCTCGACCCGTGGGGCTGCACCCTGCTCCCCGTGGGGTCCCCACCACTTGTCCCCTGCCCCAAGCTCTGTATTTCTGACCCTGAGGGTGAAGCTGAAAGTGACCCCAGTGCATGGCCAGGCTAAAGGCTGGGAGGGCAATAACGAGCCCATGGTGGAATCTCTTTTTCCTACAAATGTACCCAGGACGTTTTCCATCCCGTAAGTAAACACAGGGACCAGCTGAGCAGAGGGCGATAGGATGCTGCCATCCCATCCCAGAGCCCCATTCCCCCCCAGCCCTGGGCACTGTGGCTGCACCAGGACAATCCTCCCCCCTGGGGCAGCAGTGACAGATGCCAAGTTGCTTTGGGACCCACGTGGCTCCAGCCCCTGGGAGAAGCCAAGGATGCACACAGAAACAGTGTTGGAAAAGAAAAGGAAACAAAGAGCATAAAATGATCTGCGAGACTCCAATTCACTCTCAGGGGTGCAGAGGGCGCCTCTGCTACGTACAGCACTGAGAATCATACAGAGCTGCAGTATAGAGATCTTTCTATGTATATATATTTATAGGTATGTATATATTTATAGTGCACTGCATTTAAAAGAGCCGGGCCTGCTTCTTCAGTTCGTTCCTCTTCCACAGGGCCAGGCGGTCGAACTCAGCGATGGTCATACCGAAGATCTGGTAGAACTCCTCCTGGGAGAGGTGGCGCTGGGGAGAGAGGGGATGCTGGGCCAGGGCTGGGGACCATGGCCACCGCCTGGGGCCAATGGCCACTACGTGGGCTGTGTGGCTGCA
The DNA here is from genome assembly GCA_013400035.1 of Rynchops niger. NCBI lineage: Eukaryota > Metazoa > Chordata > Aves > Charadriiformes > Laridae > Rynchops > Rynchops niger. The sequence continues at coordinate 27,634 of VXBH01000158.1, forward strand.
GTGGCTGCGGAGGGCATGCGAGGGGGGCCGGTGGCATCCCCTGCCCAGCTGGGTGTGATGGGGTGCTGCAACCCACACCGATGCTCACTAGGGAGAGTGGGAGCACCTAGATCCCTCATGCCTTGGGCATGGGAAACAGCTCTGCCCAGCCAGCACAGCAGCAGGACCACCGTGACAATGTGGTGACATATACATGCTCCTGGGGAGCTGTTGAGATGCTCCTCACATGTCCATGAGCCCCTCGCAGCCTCACGCTGCCTGCCAGAGCTAAAGGGACAACCCACAGGACTGAGTCCCTCTGAGCGCCGAGGAGATTGTCCCTGGTGGAAAAGGCTCTCCTCACCTCTAACCGAGTCCTGTCCACATCTTTGGGCAGCTGGTTCCTCCCCCTCGTCTTCACCAGGAGCAGCTCATAGGGGTATATCTGCACAAGGACAGGAAGACTATGTGGTGGTTCCAGAGCCAGAAAAGGGCAGTTAGGGCACACATGGGGGCGACCAGGACAAAGCCTTCCTCCACCATATTTAGCAGGTTTTGGGAGGCACAGCTGCCTCCAGTGCTTGGATGGGACAAGACAGAGGGGGTACTTGCTCTCAGGGTGACGCTAATCCACCCTAAGTCACCTCAGTGGCTCTGGAATAGCCTGTTCACTCTGTGAAACCAGGAGTGACCCAGGGACAAGCATGAGTAGGGAACCACCCGCACAATCACCCTTCTCTGTTCCTCACCCAGGAGACAATTGTGCTTGGCCAAGTGCTTGGGACCCTGGCAGGAGGGGAAGGACTCTGGTCCGAGCCCCACAGTCCCGGTACAGGGCTGTCAGGTGGGGGATGAAGGTAGGATATTGTGGGCATAGGACAAAGCTTCCTCCTGAAGCGCCTGGGGACACAGGGACATGTCCCTGGGACTCCCTCTGGGTGGTACTCGCAGCTCCGGCTGGCAGCTGCTCCTTGGAGCGGCAGCATCTTACCTTGTACTCTGTGGAGAGAGAGAAAAGACAGGAAAGACATGAGCCACGCTGACCCCTCTGCTGCCAGGATCCTCCCACGGGGCTGCAGGGACCCCCACCTCTCTCCCCTCTTCTCCCTCCAGCCTGAACCTCGTTATCCAGAGCTGCCTGTGGTGGGGTAGGCAGCCCCATGGCATCTGGCTCCGTGCCTACAGGGTCCCCTGCCCACGCTGCTCCCCAGCCCCGCAGCGCCTTACCTCGCATCCCCCAGTTGACTGCGTTCGTGCTGTCGTAGTGGAAAAGCTCGGCACTGGGAGGCTGCAGGTGGGATACAGGGAGAGAGGAGTAAGAGGGGATCCCCTCCAGACACTCAGCACAGCACCTCCCATGGCCCCAGCAGGGAAGGGACCCACCCACCCCAAAGAAGGACCTACTCCCCACACCTGGCAGTGGGGAAACTGAGGCACAAGGCGGTGAAGTGACAAGCCCAGGTCACACGGAGGCAGTACCAGATCTCCCGATCCCCAACAGTCACTGCCCCAGGGTACAAAGCAAAGCTCTAATCCTGGGAAGCAACAGCAGAGTCCCTCTGAAACGTGGCTGGCAGGGTGTTCAGGCACCTCTGTCCTGCAGTGCCTGGACAAGGCACTTTGGTCCCCAATAAGGGTCATTTTGGACTGGCACAGACCAGCAGTGACAGCAGGGGTGCAGAGAAGGGGGGAGCAGGACACTCTGGTCCTGAAAGGGAGCTTTGAGGAGCCTGAGGAGAACAATGAAGGGTGCAGAGACGCCTGGCAGCGCAGAGCGCAGGCAGGAGGCACTTACTCTGTGCAGCCCGTTCCTCCTGTAGGCAGGGAGGGACGCCGACTTGGAAATGAGGGGATCTGCAAAGAAGCCACCAAGGTGCGCAAGGGAAAAGGCAGAGGTGAGCCCCACGCTCCAGGAGAGCACCCCTGGGCAAACCTACCCCTGTGCTCCCACATCCCTGCCCAGCTCCAAATTCACCCGGCTCTGTCTCTTTCCAGCTTCAACCCATTTCCAGCCTGGCTTCTTCCCATGCTGAAATCCCTCTCCCCAAAATCCCTTTCCCATGGCAGCTCTCCTGCCTCACTCTTCAGCTCAACACAGTCTCCTCTCAGTTCCTCTGACCCGTCCTCTCCTGGCACTGCCACCAGCTCTGCCCTGGTTCAGCTCCACCCTGGCCCAGCATTTCAAGGGCTCCTTCTTCTCTTCCCTTCTTTGCCCTCCCGGTCCCAGCATCTCCTCCAGCTCAGGCTCTGGACCTCACAGCCCTGGGGGACCAGGTTGTAGGCTCACACACTCACCGCTGTCAGCCAGGTAGTGTGTCCGGGGAGCTGCAAGGAGAGCAAAACCGTGTGTCAGGGAAGACTGAGTGCCCCACGCCACGCAGAGGTGCCTGTCTGCCAGCCCCACGCGTCTTCCTCGGGGCTCCTGGGAGCCCAGCGGGGCTGAGGGGCTCCCTGAGCATCCCCAAACAGCCCCAGCTCAGTGAGGGCAGATGTGCCATGAGGGAGGAGAGCACGGAGTGGGCAGGGGTGTCTGTGCTGCCAGGCTCCCCAACGCCCCCAGGACCCCCTGCAGTCCCGAGGGAAGAGAGGCCAGGTGCCCTGGGTGCTGCATAGTGGCAGCACTGCAAGCAAGAACGGCAACCCTGGGGACAGCCAGCAGGTCTGGGATGCCAAGAGGTCCCAGATGTGCTGTTAATGAGGAGGTACACAGGCAGTGAGCCTAAACCGGTGCAGCTGTGCTGTGAGATTTCCAAGGGACCCTTTGACCACCTGGTGAGGCACTTCACCAGGCTGCCCAGAGAGACTACAAACACCCACCGGGCAATGCCCCATCCCAGCCAGGGCACAGGGAACAGAGAGAGTCCTCCAGAGAGGAAAAGAGCCTCCCAAGCCCAACTGTGGTGCCCAGCACTTCTCCCACCACCCCTTCCCAGTCCCCTTGTTCTTCCCTCTCCACCCCCAGCAAACTCCCCACAGGGGCTGGGGCCTCTGACAGACGGACGGTGTTGTCCTTACAGCCGTTGAGGGAGCCCTCGTAGCCAGCCGTGTGCAGGGCTTCTCTGCTGCTGGCCGAGCTGCGTGGGGGCGTCCAGGGGTCTGTGTAGGAGTTGGACCGAGCCTTCATCTCTTCCCTCAGGATCAGCCTGCCGATGCCACTCTGGATCTGGGCAGGGAGGGAAAGCCACTTCATGTCCCACCTTTCCCTGCCCAGCCCTCCCTGACCGCTGGCACATCTTGGTAGCGATGGCACGGCACCTCCTGGCATGGACTCGGCATCTCCCATCTGCTCCCTTGACCCCGAGAACAAGGTGCCGGGGTGGGGTGTGCTCCCTCTCCTTCAGGCCCCATATCGGGAGAGGCCAAGGGGGGAAGAGATGGCAGAGGGCAACGGGGATGGTGGTGGCCCCTTCTTGGGTGGCAGAGCTGGGCTAAGCCTCCTCCCCAGAGCCAACCACCATGGAGGCAGCTTGCTCCCGGCAGTCCCCTGCCAGGAAGGCAGGGAGATCACTCACCTTGTGCATGCCCCGGTCGTACCCGTCCTCCTCACCTCCCGACGAGAACCTTCGAGCCCGGGGGGCTGCAAGGAGACATGTGGAGGGGTCAGATGGGGATGAAGGTGGAGGCAGGTAGAGAGGAGACAGTCCCCAGCTGCATGGGAACAGCTGAGTCCCAAGGACTGCTAGGATTTTGGGGTTGCTTTGGCAGGTATCTCAGCCCAACCCCAACTTTGGATCCAGATCCAACTCAGGGGGGTTTCCCTCCCAGGGAATGGCCAGGTTTGGAGGCAGGAATGGGTTTCCCCCAGCCTATTGTGGGGCTGTTACCTTTGGGGGAGCCTTGGAAGGACCAGTACTCCGACTCAGAGTGGTAGTACGGATCCGGGGAGTAGGCAGGGCTGTACTTGGATGACTGTGCGATGTCTTCGCTGGTTTTGCTTTTTGTGGCTGCAGGGAGGTTGTCTGCAAAAGGAGGAGGCAGAGCTGTAACGAGGACCCTGACTCCCACCGGCAGGACTTGCAAAGATCCACCCTGGGATGAAGGCAAATCCTCTTCCCTCCCCCTGGGACAGCACAGACCGGAGCTGGGAATAATCCGTTTTCAAACTGCTGACACCTCCTGGAGACAAGGGTGCAGAAGCAGACAGTGGGGACAGTGACAGGCAGAGGGGCCGTTGGGAAGGCACCTGAACAGTTCATAGCCCGAAGGACCACGATGAGCTCTAGCTCCTGCACAGTGCCCCAGCCCCAGTGCCACCAATCTCCCCGTGCCCCAGGCTGTCCCATCACCCAGGGGCTATGACTGCACAGGCAGGAGGGGACGCAGGAAGGCTCCGTTCTGGCAGGGGAAGGGTTCTCAGAGGTCACAGCCAGGGGAAGGCGGCAGTGGGCTGTGCAGTGGGGGAACAGAGGGGTGACGCCAGCAGCTCCGGCTCTGGCACGGCCACACACAGAGCTCTGCACGGGCTGGGGACCGAGCCTCGACAGCACACATGAGAAACCCAAGGGTGAGCCCTGCTCCTTTGCCCCAGAGGGCAGGAGACCAAGGGCAGGCTGTGTGGCAGAGCCATCCCACCATCCCAGGAGGGCGCAGGGGACCCTGCCAACAGCAGCTACTTACAGCAGCGGGTGCAGCCAGCAGTGGGGCGGTGGAAAGGGAGAGCCCAGGGAGAGAGAGGAGACACAGTTACTGCTCGGGAGAAGCTGCTGTCCCTCTACACACAGAAGCAAGCAGGGACAGTGCAAGCCAGCCCCACTGGGAGGCACCAAACACCCCTGTGCTTCCCCACCCCAGCACCCCCCAGGCCTGTTTCACCCTGGAGCATCCTCCCAGGACGAGCTGTGATTTCTCTCCAGGACTCCACACGAAACTGCAAATTACATTTTTCATCCCTTTCTGAGGCGGCTCTGGCTCCTAGCATCAGCAAACAACAGCCACCCTTGTCCCCTCTGACACGCCTCCATGGCCTCGCTCCCTCTCCCACAGCTATCTCTGTCCCCAGCGCTGCTGACAGCCTTCACCTCCATCTCTCACACCAGGGATGTGGTCCGAAGCTGCATTTTTCTCCCACTGAACCCTGCACTCTGCTGCCTGGAGGGGAAGCAGGAGCATCACCAAAGCCCAGCATCCCAACATCTCCCCTTGCCACCTGCTCCCACCTCCCACCCTGCCCCTAAACACGACTCAGCCAGCCCAAGCACCATGCCGGTACCCTGCCCCGCTCCCCCCACGCAGCAGAACCCGGTGCGCGGCGGGCAGACCCTACCGTGTCGCTTATAGATGGGGGGTTTCCGGTAGATGTTACTCTCGCCGGCAGCTGGTGGCAGAAGAAAGAAAGAAAGAAAGGGAAGAAAGAAGGAAAGAAGGGAGGAAGGGGAGGTCAGCGTGGGTGTACTGAGAGCAGCCAGGACAGAGGTCCTGCAGGAGATGCTGTCCCCACACCACGTTTCCATCACACAACCGCCTCTGGGTCCACACGTCCCACGGGAGCGCAGCACCGGGTCAGGGCTCCGGGATGGGCAGCAGGAGCGTGGTCCCGGGGCTGCCCTCGGCAGCAGTGCGCGCGGAGGACATGCAGTGAGCGCCCCAGCGTCAGCATGCACCGCAGGGCGGCCGGCACAGCCAGGAACCACCGGCCACCCCTGCCAGCCAGCAGCAACGCACCACAGCTTCCGCTGGTGCAGGCTCTCGGGATGCCAGTGTCTGGCAGAACCACCTGCAATCTATCTGGGGTGAAACAACATCAGCCAAAGCCTCTTTCCGCAGCGGAGAGAGAAAAGAGCGAGCTGGGAGAGAAAGCGAGCTGGAGCCTGGTGCTGAGAGCTACAGCCCCCGCACAGGGGCCAGGCAGCGGAGCTGGTGGAGCAGGGAGGGGGCCATCCATAAACCACCGACCGTCAGCAGGAGGGCAGGGCAGGGCAGGCGGTGGGGCCAAACCCTGGCAGAGAGGGGATGGGAGCAAGGGACCATGGGTGGGGAGCCTCTGGGTATCCTCACAGTGCTGTCCCAGGGCATCAGCTACACACTGTGGAAGGTTCCAGGCTTTGGAGGAGGACAAGGGCAGTGGGAGATGCCTAGAGCTTAGCAGGGTGGTCTGGGGCTCTGGCACCACTGCATGTGCTGAAGGATGGATGGGCAGCTCTGCCTGCTTCCCTCCCCACTCTCCCCTTCTGCCCACTCCGTCCCCATCCCCATGGGCTCTGCGTGGCTGGGAATGGGTGGTGGCCCTTACCTGGTGGCCCCCTGCAATCCCTGCAGAAGGGGAGCAGGCATCTGGCAAGCCCAGAAGACTCTGGGGGGAGGGAGCAGCGGGCCCTAGGGGGAGTATAAAATAGTCATCTGTAGCGGATGGGTGTGGAAAGGCCTCCGGCAGACACGCTTCAGCTCGTGATCCTGGGAGGGGGGAGGCATGGGAGGGGGCAGCTTCTCTGCAGGGGACTCATCTTCATGTTGGGGGAGTGGAGGAAGGTCAGGGAAGAGGAAGAAGAGGGATGTTGCAAGGATCAAGCAGACTCCAGGCGGCTCTGGGACGTCCAGGTGGTGATGGGGAGGGAGGAGGGTTCAAGCTGCAGGTCCTGTTTATGGATGGCCTTTACCAGGGGTAGATCCTGCTGCCAGCTGGCTCTAGGCAGGCGGCAGAGCTACGCATGCGACACAGGGGGAACGGCACATGCGGGCATGCCACAGACACGGCGCTTCCCCGGGGACCGGGGTGCTCCAGAGCCTACCTGGGATGTGGAAATGCTTGGGTGCTTGGTATGAGGTTGGAGTGGAGGACCTCACATCTAACTGGCTATAGTAGGGGGAGCTGCGCCCGCTCTCGGTGCCTACGCGGTGCCGAGCAGAAGCAGCCATAAGTGACCGAGAGAGAGAACAAGAGGCAGAAGAAAACGGGTGTTAAATGCAGCGGTGTTAGAAGAGCGGGTGGAGACCCATGTGGTGGGGGTGAGAGGGACGTGCACCAGTCCATGGTCCAGGATGGGGTGTGACAGAACAGGGGGAGGTTTCCCGCATCTTCCGAGGAAGGCGAGATGCAGAGGAATCCCCGTGTGCGGGTGCTGTTAGAGGGCAGCAGGCTGCCCCGCTGCCATGAGAGGAAAGCCGAGCATGCTGCAGAGGCAAACAGTGACGGGCCCTTGGCGGTGCAGCGCAGGGGTAGCTCGGGGAATTCGGGACCTCCGGACTTACTGACCTCAGATTATCCCAGTTGTTCCTTCCCGGCTCCGAAGGACAGGAAACAGCACAGATACACTCTGCTTCCCCCCCGACACGCTCCAGGGTGTGCACACACGTGTGTGTGTAAGGATGCCCCCGTGCAGCACTGGCTGGGCACAAGCACTCTTGTGCACACCCCTCCCAGAGCTACCAAGCCAACTGAGGGGTCTTCACTGGACCTGGGGGTCACCTCCCTCCCCACCCCATCCTTTGTGAGCCCCAGCTCAGGTCTGAGCCAGGACAAAGCCCACATTGGCCTCTCCTCACTGCTCGCGAGACGAGAGTGAGGGAACTGGAGGATGCACACAGCAGAGTTGGTCACTGCCCCACAGCTCCTGTTGCTGTCAGCCCCCCACGGACCCCCCCCAAGGCCTCCTGCCTGCTTGCCAGAGGAGGGACCACTGAGGTCCCCTGCGAGAAGCAGGGGACGGTTTGATGATCCCCATTCCACCTGGGGGTCTGCTCTTAGCCCAGCCTGGGGTTGCAGGTGAAATCCTCACCTGAGCGGTAGAAATGGTGGGGGGACCTCGGGATGGTGGGGGACATGCCCTGGCGGCTGTAGGTGGGGGAGTCGATGTAGCCAGGGCTGGAGGCTCGCCTCTGCCGGGTGTCAAAGCTCTCGTAGATGTCCTGGGGACCAAGAAAGGTGTGCAGAGAAGCAGAATTAGAGTTGGTGGGATGAGGGGTGAGGCAGGTCAGTGCCTTGCCAGCCCCGTGGGGAGGTGTCCCATGGCTGAGTGTCCCTGTGCTTGTGGCCGCCTGGGAGGGTGCACGCTCTGCGGTGTGACAGGCTGGGCAGGATGTGTGTCCTCTGTGGCTGGACGGGGTCCCCAGGCTGCTCTGCCTCCCCACCACCAAAGTGCAGGCAGCGAAGCCCGATGTTTGGGACCAGGCGACGGTGTCCAGCCAGAGGATTTCACCCTTTTCCCTGGAAACGTCCCTTTCCCCTGAGCTTGGCCCCAATTTCCAGTGTCCCCCTCCACAGGGCAGAAGCCGTACTGCGGGGTCCAGTCTACCAGGGAGGGCTCCACACTGCTCTCCCCGAGGCCTGAAGGACAGGACCCTCCTGGATGGTTCCCCCATCTCCCCCCACCCCGGAACAGCACCCGGGCAGGGGGACATTCTGCAGAGCCCCAGTGGTCCCTGGGCAGAGGGACACCCTGCAGTGGCAGCGGGTGACAGACCCCTCGCTGCCCACTGGGGGCATTACCTGTGAGTACGGGGAGAGGGTCCCCAGGGACTGGAGGCAGCAGGAGGCAGAAGGGGGAAGAGAAAGAGAGACAGCACACAGTTAAGGGGAGCAGTGAGAGATCGAGGTCCCACAGAGCTCCTGTCACAGCTGCCAGGCAGCGAGGGCAGCTGGTGGCACAGCCGGAGTGAAACCATGGCAGGACGCTGGGCAGGGAGCCCATGGCTGGCGTGAAGATAGCACCTCCGGGATCGGCAGCCTGCGCCCCTTCTCAGAGACCTCAGTGGAGCCCCTCAACGCATGCGGCTGCAAGGGGGGAAGGCTGCTGCGGGGCCATGGCCACGCTGCCCGCACTGTCACTGGGTGAACTGGAGGGAGGCAGGTTTGTGAGAAGCCTTGGGACTGAAGACGTAAGAGACGCTGCTGCTGGCCATTAAAGAGTCCTCTTTCAGGACCACCTCACGTTCCCCCATCTCTGCGTGAGCTGCTCAGACCCTCTTCTTCCACAGACTTACTGAAATCATCCAGCCCAAGCCTGCCTTGGGGAAGAGTAGGGCAGGGCAGTCCCATGCCACATGCTGCCTGGGCATCATCTCATCACACGCTTGAAAAAATGCACTGACCGAACCCCCTTCCACTTCTACCCAACATGGGCAGCCCTGCCGTACTCCAGAGATGCCATGCCAGGGCTGTGTGTCCTGGGCCAGCCTTACTCCCCACTCCAGCTAATGGGGAGCAGAAACCTTGCATGTAGGACAATTGACTGCCGGGGCCAGGCTCTGGGTTGTGCCATTGGGCTGTCCTGCCAGCCATCTGTCCCTCCAGCCCGAAGGGATGCACGTGTGCTGCCTGCCCTCCTCTCATGCAGTGGGCTGCGATGGGTGAGCTCCCTGCAATCTCGCTCCTGAGGATGACATCTCCTCACACACTGCGCCGTCTGTCCCTGCACATCGGGCTTGTGGCACAGCTTGGGCAGGGTGCGGCGATCAGCTAAGGTCACTGGTTTCCTTCTTACCCTACACCAGCAGCACCACGGGTTCCCTTCCAGCCCTCTTCCCAGTGATGGAGAGCCTCCAGGAGAGGTCTTACCCTGACTCCTGCCTCCCTGCAGCATTCCCACTGGAGTGAGCAAACCCGTATGCAGTTTCCCCCACTGCCCCGAATTGGGGCCCGGCTCCCTGCACAGCCCAGCACCAGGCGTATCGAGACTCAGTACCTCCCCATAGCTATATCTCTCCAGCGTCTCATCCGATGTATATCTGTGATAGGGCTCGTAGGAAATGAGGTCGGGACGCTGCACTTCATAGATGGCTTTAATCTTGGGAAGAGCTGCCAGGTCTTTGTAATTAAGGATCTCATTATCCACTTTAGCCTAGGGAGAGGGAGAGACAGAGACAGGGAGACAGAAGGGAAGAGGAGGAGAGAAAGAAGGGGAGGCTGGAGCGCACAGTGCGGAGCGGGCACAGAGCAGAGAGCCCACTGTCACACCAGCAGCAGAAGAGGTAAGAAGAGATGCCCAAGAGGCAGCAGCAGGAAAGGGCAGAGGAGCTGGGAGGGTAGGACTGTGTCTCTCCGAGCGTTCCCAGTCCATGCTAACAGCACTGCCAGCACGGCATGCTGCTGGGACGAGGGGGCATGGCTTGTCCATGCTGTCCCCAAATGCTGGGCTCATCCCTGGGGGACACCTCATGCTGCAGAGCAGCATTGGGAAATGTGGCTTACTTCCCTGGGGCCGGTGCATTTGTCCTGCCCCACGCGGACGAAGGGCAGAGCTGTACTTACGCAGATGACACGGTTTGGGGAGCCGATGCTGGAACCGGGGGGCGAGATGGAGGTTTCTGACGTCCTTCTGTGCTGTGGAGGCAGAAAAGCAGAAGACAGGTGAGAGCACGGCAGGGAGGGACCCCTGAGCAGGCACAATGCAAGCAAATTGTTGGCTGTGGGGCTGAATTTCACTCAGGGTCCAGTTTTTCTGCCCTTTCATCCGCTTGATGCCAGTGCCCATGGCTGTTGCAGGCTGTCCTGCCATCCAGCTTTGTGTCCTGGCCTCTCTTGGGGCCAGATCTGGCGTCTGGCAAGTGGCCCGGCAAGACCAGTGGGCAGCTGTGGCAGTGGCCAACCAGGCACAGAGAGAGAGTGAGCAACATCTCGAGGGGCTGGTGAGGGGACTGCTGTGCTGCAGGGCAGGCTGGTGCCAGCCAGGAGGCAGTTCCCCACTAACAGCCTCTGCCATGGCCACCTGCCATCCTCTGGGCAGCAGGGACGGAGCTCATGCCAGCCTCCGGAAGCCACCCTGGGCTTGGACATTGCCACAACACTTCACCTCCAGCAGGGACTTGGGTACAACATCACCTGGGACGTGCCACCGCTCGGAGATGCCCCTCACCCTGCTGCCTACCTTTAGCTTCTTCTCTGCTCTGGCTGCCTGCTTGCAGATGGGGTGCCACACTTCAGAGCCTGCAAGGCAGCAAAGGGGAAGCGTTTCAGCTCCATGCACAGCCCAGCCCTGCTGCTAGGCATCCTCCAGCTTCTCCTGCTGTGGGGGAGTCCCATCCTGTCCCTGCCACCCCCAGCACCGACCTGCAGCCCGTGGTCCCCAGGGAGGACGTGTCAGTCCTCTCTCCAGCAGCAGCTGCATTGAGCAGCCAGTGCTATAGGAGTGCAGCCCCTGCGTGCTGTGGGGGCAGCTCCTGGGGGGAGACCCGAAGGGGCAGAAGGTAGGAACTGGAGTCTCTCCATGGGGAGCAGAGCAGGAGGGAGGCAGTGAGACCCCAGGAAGCAGAAGGGGGGTCACCTGCTGGGTCTCACTGGCTTTCCTGGGTGCTTTCTCCACTCCAGCGTGGCCACAGGCACATGCCGACTGGGAAGGCAGGGCAGTGGGGACAAAACAGCTCCCAAGCACTGAGATGTAGTGGCCAATACTACTAGACTGTGACAGCAAACCCAGGTGTGTTTTTGGCCCAGCCCAAGCAGTGCCAGGCGATGTGCTGGCAGCTCCTGCTGGTTAGACACCGGGTAACACCGAACCCAGGGCACCTACAACCCCCGCACACCCTCCAGGATGGCACCAGCAAAGCCACCAAGCTTTGTCCAGCTGTGTCCTGGGACAGATGCTGAGCACACTCATCCTGCTGCCCACGACAGGGCCTTGCTGGGACCCCGGCTCCCTCAGTGCAAAATTCCCCCTTTGCCACTCACGGGATCATTAGTGACTCAAGGCGACAGGCAAGGACAGGTTACCGCGAGAAAACAAACCCTCCCTCTGTATGGAAATAGTCCCTAAGGCAGCTCTAGGCAGGGATGAACTCCGTGCCAAAACCAAACCCAAACCATCCATCTGTGCCAAGCGAAAGCCCTACTCCTCCGGTATTGCTGGGGGAAGTTGAGGGCGGTGGGAAAAGGGTCCTGGACCACCTCCCCTGGGACTGGGAGAGCAGGGAGCAGGTCACCCTGCACCCACCCCAGCCTCTATTCGCTGGGCGCAGGCCAGGGACACATCCAGGCATGCCCGGCAGCACCCCCCAGCTGCACAGGGAGCCTCGCAGGGAGAAAAAAGCTATCGTTGAGGAACAAAGTCTCCTCCAGCTCAGTGGCAGGGAAGGTTTCATGGAAATAAATGATTGCTGTGCAGCCCAGAAAGAGCGCAGGGGCTGGGGAGCAGCAGAGGGGTGTCTCTGGCGTTGCTGGTGGGCACTGGGCCTCTGCTGCACAGAGACACCCTTTTGGCACTGATCGCCATGAGGACCCAAATGGCCCCACAGCCCACCTCTGGGCAGCCGGTCTACACCCCGACACGGGGCAGGGGAGTCCCTCCTCGCCGCAGCAGGATCCCTACCTGTGAGGTACATCTCCTCTCCTTCCGTGAACATCTGGTGGCAGCGGACACATCTGGCACAGGTGGGGTGGTAGTGCTTCCCTCCTGCCTGCAAGGGCGAGCAGAGAAGAGGGGTCTCTGAGCAAGGCAGGACATGGTGACCTGCTCACATCCCTGAGGGTGAGTGGCCCCAGCATGACTTGCTGCTGCAGACAATGACAAGGTGAGTGCGGAAAAACTGCTCAGGGTGGCCTTGGAGACCGCCACAACACAGAGGAAACCAGGGACCACTTCATCACTAATGCTTCTGACCTGCTGGATTACGAGTCTTCTGCTCCCCTCGAACCATCCAACACACAGGAAAGCAGAGACAGGAGGTCCCAAACCCCCAAGGAAGGTACCCCTACAAACCTTATCCCTAATAAATTGTCCTTGGGCTCTGGAAATAACCGAGACCTGCAGCCACACTCAGCCAAGCAGCCATGCTTTGCACCAGCTCCTTCCCTTCACAGAGCTTCAAGGAGAAAACAGCAAACTTGGCCTAGGATGTTGCAGCACAGAAGCAATAAAGGGAAAAGAAGGGTCCCAAAGATAAACCTCATAAAGCATAGGCTCCCTCTTGCTGTCAGATCCTCCCTGGCCACCATTGCCAGCCCTTCTCCTGCTCCCTCAAGAAACTTTTCTCCTTCTGTGAAGCCGTGCCCAAACTTTGGCACGAGTGACATGCTATTCTCCAGCTGAGCAGGAGCTGGGCTGCTCCCTTTGCTCTTTGACAGGGATAATAGCTTTAATTGGTAGCTTGTTTCCACTCAAAGTGTCTGCTAGCATTTCAATTACAGGTTCATTTTCTGGGCTGGGAACTGGGAAGCAGGAGCTGGCTCAGGGCAGGAGGAATCCAGGCTGCACTGTTAAGAGCTTGACCCCAAAGGACATTTTACTCCCACAATAATCCAAGAGAAGAGGAAGGATAATTTAAGGTGGCAGAAGGAAGATGAGGCTCTGGCTGACAAAGGGGAGGGTTATGACAGAGGAGGATCAACAGGAAAATCTGCTGTTGAGGATAACTGAGAACCTGCCAGGTGATTGCCCGTAAAAATTAACCTGGAACTCCATGTCCTTGGGGTGCAGACAGCAACCAGTGGCTCTTCCCCTCCGGTTTATGCCAAAAATGAGCGGAAGGTTTTAGGGCAGGCAGGGGAGACGAGTGGGAGAGTTTGGACCCCTCTTGCTTTCATTGCAGCATGCCTCAGCCCAGGGAGGGGACAGTCCTGCACCCCTGTGCCAGCTGGCAGCAGCACAACCTGCTTCTGGGCTGGCCCAAGTGAGCCCACAACCTAAATATCTCCAATTCACACCCAAAAGCTTGATAACAGGGCAGGAGAGTCACCAGTGGGAGGGCTGCAGAGACAGACCTGCTGCAGAGGAGCAAGGAAGAGTCCAGCCCCAGTCCCGCAGGTGGGACGGGAGAGGTCCCTGTGGGAGCCCCAGCCAGCATCCACCTTGAGCCCCAGCCCAGCCATAGTGCCCCACGGCGCCGTCCTGCCACGGCAGGGGCTCCCTAAGGATGGCCAGTTCCTCCTGCTCTGCCCGAGCCCCTGGGCACAGAGCCCTGCGCAGGCACGGCGCCGTGCCAGCACCCCTCTACAGCAGGCACCCACGGCAGGCACGCCGAGCCGCATCAGTTGGAGGAGACGGACGAAAACACAGAGAAAAGAGATTAAAAATAACTCAGCAAAAGCCCAGCTCCTAAATACCTCAGGCCACTGTGCCTGCAGTTCCCATCTCCTGTATTTCCAGCTGGCTAGAGACAGCTAATGCAGAGGACATGAGGCCCTGATGACTGGTGTGCCGCCTGCCCCCGTCCCTCTCAATCTGGGATGGTTTGGTGCTCTTGGACCCTCTTAGTTCCTCCAAAGCCTTGCTGTGCTGACAGTAAGGAAAAAAACCAAAACCCCACATCTTTTCCTTTCCTATCTAGACTATATGGGCTGTGCCAGAGGTCAGACTGTGCCAAAAGGGGACGCTTTGCAGATCAGGGTGTGGATGTGGAGGGAGGCTGGCTGCTCCACCAGCTCAGTCCCACCTTCTCCAAAAACCACCCAACATCTCAACACCCACCACTCTCCTAAGGACCAACTCTCCAAAACACGCACAAACCTTGTTCCTTTTATATTGGTTAATATTACAGCTCGTAAAAGGCTGGCAGAGGCTGCGAGGGAAGAGATCTGCTTGTTATCACTTGTGGACCCTTAAAGACTCATTAATCATCCAAGCCTGGCTGCACAGCTCGGAGCAGTTGGGAAAGCCCAGAGGCTGCCGGGATAGCATGAGAAGGCTCCTTAAGGCTTAAAATTATTTAAAGGCGCCTGTTCCATTTTGTGCTCTGCTGGAGAAGACAAAGCCTCTGGTTTTACAGGAGATGGTTCAATACCACAAGCAGGCATGCACCCGGGGAGGGTGTGCTCAGCCCTGGCTGGGGTGGGGGGCGAGGGGGTGCCTGCAGCACCCACGGGTTCCATGGTGATCCCTCAGCACAGCCCCTGGCACACAAGCCCGATGCTCCTCTTGGCTCCATGATGGCACCTGTGAGGAGGTGGCACCTTGGTTCTGCCCACAGGGACCTTCTGGAGCTGAGGCACATTGCTTCGGGCTCATTAAGAGTCCCAGGGCTCCCTGGTCTGAGCGCAGGTGGGTCAGGAAAGGTGCTAAAGCAAGATGATGGCCATTCAGAGCATCTCATGGGATTGAGCCAGCCTCTTCTCACATCTTACCAGCGCTGGCCAGCCACTCCAGACAGGGAGAGACGATGCTGGGAGCAGAGCCTGGGATGGCAGGCATAGGGAAGAGGCAGAGGACAAAGCTGGAGGGAACGCAGAACTAACGCTGGGAGAACCACCAGGGGAGATGGAGGCAAGGGAGAGCGGGGAAGCCTGCCTCCTTGCCACCGCCCAGGGCTGCCTCCAGCTTGCAGGCAGGCTGCCACCACCTGCATGCAGCCTCTCACGCCCCGCTGGGCTGCTCTCTGTCCGTCCCATCAGACAGGCAGCAGCAGGAACGTCCTATGCTCATTCTGACTCCACTGTGGTTGCACCAAGTAAGGAAAACCCTGAAAGTGGTGCAGCGAGGAGGCAGCGGTGCCCGAGGGTGCCGGCCAGGCTGGCAGCACAGCCTCTGAGCTCAGGGCAGGGGTCCCAGGTCCCCTCTGGCTCCTCTCACATGCTGTCATACACTGGACATCCCACACCATCCATTGCCCAGCCTACTTGCCCTGCCGGCGTGGCTGAGGATGCTCTGTCCTGGCATGGAGTTATCAGGGACCGGACTGCCCAGGGGAGCAGCTGCAGGGATTCAACCTCTGGAGACCCTCTCTGGTTTCACCCTGCTCTGCTCAGATGTTTGCTAATCAAGTGGGTCCACGATGGGCAGCTGGCCCATGGCAGCCGCTACAGTGCTGAGCTCATGCTCACCACAGCCAGTGTTGGGATTGCTGCCGAAGCCTGGAGTCAGCAAAAAGCCTCCCCAGGCAGAGGCAGCTCCCTGAAGAGGGGGAATATGCTGGAGGGCTCCTGGCATCCAGCTCCAGCTTTGTGAAAGGTGCCCTGGCCAGGCTGGGTGCTTTCAGGCCAGCCCAGCTGGCAGGACCAGAGAGGGTGACCACTTCTTGGTAGTCTGCGAGTGAAACAGGCTGGAGATGTCCTGGAACAGCTCTCAGCAGGCTGGAGACCTACACAGCCACCACCACTCCAGCCCCAGCACCCGTGGTCTGGCTCACTGTGAAGTCCCAGTACCTCTGATTTTGGGATATAGCTTCCTATTACTGCTGTCTGGAGATAAGCAGGGGTGCCCTTCCACGAAGGGAAGGTCTCAGGAGTGACTGAGAACACTTGCAGCATTGGTCTGTTTCTACACCACCACAGCCCAGCCCCACGGCACCACCAGCGGGTCTAAAAACCACAACAGGTTTAATTCTGCTATCTTTCTCTCTGTCTCCTGAGCCTTTAGTTTGCCCTCAGACCAGATTTTCCGGCTTTTTCTTTTCCCCTGCAAATGTTGGGGCAGAAACAGAAAGCATGACAGGGCACCTCACCTCCAGGAGCAGGGACCACAAGAAGGACCTGACTGCCTGGCTGCCAGAAGGACCAGCCCTGACGGACCTCCCTGTCCCTCCCCAGCAGCAAACCCTGCTCCCTCCACCTCTCCCACCTGTGCAGCTCCATCATCACCCAAAACATCCTCCATGGCCACCTGCATCCATGCCTTGCTGTGGGATCCCCGTGGGATCCCTACATCCCTGGGTGGCTCTGCCAGAGCAGCTCCTGCTAGCCAGCAAGGTGATGAGCAAAGCTCCCTCCGGATTTGGCCCAGGGCAGGGGACCCCTGCTCAGGTGTCTGCCCTGCAAAAGGGTGTGCTGCCCATGGGCAGGGTGCTGCAGCCCCTTGTCTGGGCTCCTCTGCAGCAGGCAGCCGTGCTGGATGTGTTTCCAAGGCAACAGGCAGGCTGCCTGCACAGGGATGCGCTCGGAAGGTGGGCTGGGGTGAGAATGGTGGGGACGCTCCAGAGCCAGGCATGGCAGGAGCTGGTTAAGGCTAGTGTCCCCACATCTTGGGCTCCAGACATGTCCCTGCACACCCAGGCCACCGCACATTCTGGCTGCTTCTGGAGCTCCAGTACCCAAGCCACCTCTCCAAAGGTCTGCAGCATGGTGGTGCTCCTTCCCCGACTCACACCTTCCAGAGAAGGTGGTCAGACTGTGTCCACACCCCACCCCAGCAAGAGCCATGGCCCCGAGAGACCAAGGGCAGTATGATATGGGTGAGGGATGATGAAGCTCCCACACCTCCCCAAGGCATGCAGCTCTGGGCAGGACGCACGTGGTCTCTATTACAGACTGGGATGGGGTGGCCATGGCCCCAAGACTCACCTCCAGGACCCTGCCGCTGATGTACCGGTCACAGGTCTCACACTTAATGCCGAACTGGGCATGGTAGTCAGACTCGCAGTACGGGATGCCATCCCTTCGGAAGAGGAAGGAGAAGGGGGTGAGTGGCAAGAGAGCTGGGCTGGGCACCCCCTCGCTGCAGCCCCAGCCCCAGGGGGCACAGCCCGGCAATGGCAGGCACAGCCAAGCTTGCCGCCAGCACGGTGGCACTCACTTGCTGATGTACTCGCCAGTGAGGATGATCCCGCACGTTTGGCACTTGAAGCAGCTGACGTGCCACTGCTTCTCCAGGGCCAGGAGGGATTGGCCTTGCTTGATCTCCTCCTTGCAGCCTGCACAGTCTGGGGGGCACAGAATGGGGTGGGGGGTGTGGGATCACCGCAGCTCCCCAGTGAAGGGCTTGGCAGCATGGCAGGAATGCCCACATCTGCAGCCGCACACCGAGGGACCTTGGTTGTTTAACCCAGGGCACTCCTTGCACCCCGAGGAAAGCCCTGCCCCAGGGAACCCCCTTTTCTAGAGGATGCTGCCGTTGTAAACACCCTGCTCCTGAGACCACTCCAGGGGCAGCCCCTGGGGGATCATTTCTTTATGGAGAATCTGCCACCTGGAGAATGTCTTTATGGAAAATCTGCCGCCTCTGCGTGTTCCCAGCAAAGGAGCCAGGAGGACAGTCTCCTGCTGGAGCTGGGACCTCTGAGGCGCTGCTGGCACCCAGCCACCCTAACCGAGCACCGGCCGTGGCACAGAGCCGGGTCTCCCTGCCGGGCGGCGAGCTTGAGCCAGGGTGAGTCCATGGCCACTGCTGCCCTGGCAGGTCCCCGGGTGCTCCCCTCTGGGGCGGGAGCGGTGGGAAGTGTCCGGCAGCCAGCACAGCAGAGGAAGGGCTTGTGCTCTCCGGCAGCCGCGTCCGGCCCCGCTGCGGTATTTACGAGACTCCCTTCCTTCCCCGCTTCCCCTGGCTCCCGTCAAGGCTGGGAGCAGGAAGTACATGGGCCTCGGACCCCTGAACTTGACTCTTCCTTGTCCTCTTCTCCCCCTGGGCAGCAGGTTTGCCCGGATGGAGTTTCTCCTTAACCCCCTCCCTGCCGCAGGACTAGGGAGGAGCAGCAGCGCGGCACAGGCAGCCTGAGCAGGCTTTTCCACCCTGCTCATCCCCGGACAGCTTTGCACCACGTCCCTGCCCACTGGGCAAAGCTTGAGGGAGGAGGATTTTTGACTCCAAGCAAAAAGCAGGCTGTCCAGCTGGGCTGAGCCGGGATCCATTCCCTCTCTCACACAGGTCCTGCTGGTTTTTGAGATGCTCACAGGGCTGGGGCCGCAGGGAGAGGCTCAATGTCCTTCTTCCAGGGATGTCCTCCCTGCAGAGGGCTCCAGCTGGCAAACCTCCTCTGCCACCCCTTCTGGGAAGCCCTGCCAGGGCCACCTGGGCAGCAAGGGGCACACGCAGGCGGCAGGCCACATCTGGCTGTTGCCTGCAGCTGCCTGTGAATAAAGCATGGTGCCCTCGGGTGACCCTGCGCTGCAGGCTCGGGAGAAGAGCCGGGGAAGGGGATGGGAAGGGAGAGGAAGGCAGGCGAGAGGCAGCGTGCGGCTGCCCTTCCCTTGCCCGCTGCCCCAGCCCTGCTGTGGGACACAGCGGGGTGCTGTCTGCTGGCCACAGCCTGCTCTGGGCCGCTCAGGGTGCCCCTGGAGGAAGACGGGGGAAGCCCCATCCTCTGGCTGGGGCTCATTCAAACCCCACCACATCTCCAGACTGCGTTGAGGCCACGGTGAGAGCTGGGAGGGGGCAGCTTGGGGTGGCTCCCAGGGACCCATCAGCAATCAGTAACGCAATCCCAACAGCCACCACGGTGACCAGGTGACAAGGATCACAGGTGACACCACAGTCCTGGGTCCAGCCCTGGCTGCAGGACTTGGCCCCAGGCACTGATGCTCCAGGTCTTGCTGAGCCACAGCAGCCAAGGCTGCCACCTGCCCCCCCCACGGCTCAGCCCGCTGACATGGCAGGGCTGGGCACCACGGTGTGGCACAGCTCTCGGCTGTCCCTGCCCTCTGCCCACACACTGCGCCGAGACGGCTCCCCAGGGACTGAGAGCAGGAAACATGGGGCACACGGGAGACTGAAGCACGGACATTAACACTGCAGCCCCCTCGCCCCAGATACGGGCTGAAGCAAACCCTGCGTGCAGCAGCTCCATGCTGCAGGGATGCCCTGCCAGCCCCCACAGCACCTACAGGATGCTTCAGCGTGGGGCTGAAAGCCACCACCAAGGAAAGACTGGGAGGGGACAAATCCCCATGAGAGGGGAATGGCATGAAGAGAGAAACAACCTGGTGTCAAAACCAAGGCCAAATCCACCCAAAAGAGCTTGTCCATTGTTCTTGATAACTTTTAGCTTAGGTTCATCAGCACAAGGGGTTGAGTATAAAGAAGCTCACAGAGGCAGCGAGTAACAGCAGCGTTGGGGAAGCTGAGCAAGCAGTCCTGGGACTGGCCCTGGCACAGACACCTTGGTGCAGCTGGACACAAAGCAACATTTGGGAACCACCTCAGAGCAAACTCAGCTCCAAAACCTTCCCGCTGCCCCAGACAGCACTGGCCAGGGTGGCTGCACCCGCCCAGGTCACCAACAGGCCAAGGGAGTTTCCGAAACCAGCGGTGACCTGCAATCCTGGGTGGAGCTGTGGGACTACCCTGTTCCTCCTCTGAAACCTCCACAAACACCCATGGCTCCATACAGTGCTGCATGCTGGCCCCAAAGCCCGTCCTGTCACCCCCCCCACCACACACACACGTGGTCCCTCTCCTTGCAGCCACCACATAACACAACAGCAGACAACTTACGGCTGGGCCCGTGGATCTTGATGGGTTTGGTGCTGATGAGAGAGTGGGAGCAGTTTTGGCAAACACAGTCCTTCCCGCTGAACGTGACCTTGTCTCCGATGGGGAATGGCTTCCTGTGGCCAAGGAGAGGTGGAGAGGTGTGAGCCGCTCACTCCCCACCATGCAGTGCTTGGGGCTGCCCTGGGGCTCTCTGCCCGGGGGCCAGCAGGACTCGCGGTGCTGGGGAGTAGAGGGCCTCCAGGCAAGGGCTACAAGGGGAGGCAGAGAATGCGCACGTGTGTTGGGGCAGGAAGACCAAAGCAGGCATTAAGGCAGGTCTCCAGGCTGCAAAGGGAAGGGTTGGAGCTATTTCATTGCCTCCCAAGGGTTTCCACTAAGGAAATGCAGAGGAGGTGGCTGCTGCAGTGCTGAGCGGGGAACGAGGGGCTGGGGGCTAACGAACAGCCCTCTGCCTGGCGCACAAGCAAGGGCTTGCACAGGGCTTCTGCAGGGGGGTCATGCACCCTTGATGATGGCTTCAGCTCACCTGCAGGTGCTGCAGACAAAGCACTTGGGGTGGTAGGTCCTCCCCAGGGCAGAGATGACCTCTCCGGTGATGAAGTCCCCACAGCTGTCACAGCGAGTCCCGTACAGCTGCTGGTAGTCGTGGGTGCAGATGTACTCCTGGTTCTTAAAGAAGAAGCCCGACTGGGCCAGGTCGCAGCCGCACACTGCGGGGGGAGGACATGCACTCGTCAAAGGGGCAGCGGGCAGGTGCAGTCTCAGGGCCAGCTGGGATCTCCCAGCCCTCCTCTGCTGTCCCTCCAGCAGCAGTCCCAGGGCACCATGAAGACCCAACTTTCTGCAGGTATCTCGGAGGGTTTCTCTTCCCACCGGACACGCTGGGGCCTTCCCCCAGCACCACAAGATGTCAGTGTTGGGCTGTGGCAGGGTGCAGGATGGGGCTGCCCAGACGGCCGGGCTGGGCATTTCTAGCGGAAAACCTGGCGCTGGGAAAAGAACCCCTGCAGCCCCTACTCATCATGCATAAACCATGCCCAGGAGGGTCTGTAGCATCCCCTCCTGGACCCACAGCACTTGGATGGGGCTCAGCCCCTCTATTTGACACTCATATGGTGTCAGGAAGCCAAGAACAAGACTGGAAGGAGTGGGGTATGCCCTAGGGACAGTTGGGGAGAGGTCTTCTCCACGCCCTGGGGCATGGCTTTCTCTATGATGAGTCATCTGCAGTGCCTGGCCTGGACATGAGGCCGTGCCTTAATGGGAACAGGTCCTGGGACACCCTGGGTTTGGTGTTCTCACTGCTTATTTTTCCATAGGTGTCCAGCCCAACATCGCTTCCTTCCCTGCTGTAGGAACCGTGGGTGGTGCACAGCCCATCAGAATAATCCAAGGAGACATAGCAAGCCCTGGCCCTCAGTGTCATTTCCCTCCTATGTCTTCTCCACCCAGAGAGACCTTGAGAGCGTCAGATCCTCTTGGCACCTCAGGAGCAGATAGGGACCAGGTCCTAGGGCCTCTGCAGGACGCCCATCACCTGTCCTGCAAGGTGACGGGGTGGAGGGGAGAACTACAGAGCAACTGAGGACCCGCTGACATAGCCCCTCTTGGTCTGTGCTTTACCCTTCGTCCCCAAGCACCCCTCTGTCCTGTCCTCACACACCTCACCTGTGCCCATGGTGGCACAGCAGCCACCCTCCCAGGGCACAGCTGGACCTGCCGGCTGCAGGGCCCACAGGGCAGAGATGCAGCTCCTCTCCCGCAGAGCATCCCCTGGATGCTGCTCCCCGGAGCTGTGGGCAGACAGACGGGGGTTACAGGGCCAGCACCCCCTGCTCTCCGAAACAGCCCGCCAGCCTTTCCTCATCAGCGATGAGGGACAGGCCATCTGCTCTGGGACAGTATCAGGAAGCAGAAGCAAGAAAAACCGTGGCAGGTCTGGGCCGCGTTTGCCATGGGACCTGGAATACATCCCCCGTCTTGCCAGGCTCCCGGGGACACACTGGGGACAAGCTGCAGGGCTGGCGTGGGAGCCGGTGGCAGCCAGCCTGAGGTAGCAGGGGCTAAGAGCTGTGAGGGAAGGTGAGACAGGAGGATTTCCTCTCATTATTTATTCCCTTTCACTTGGAAATCAGCCAGCGAGCACTGCCAAGCTCTCCCTGCCGGCTCCTGGCCCCTTTGAAGCCGGTGGCTATCTGAGCTCTTTGTCTGGATGTGCAGCTCCAGCTCCATCCCGCACACTGAGCCGGGAGAGGACTCGACACAGTGCCCTGAATATATAGGTCATCCCCGAGGGCGATGCCCACCCCATGGGGGACGGGGCTGCAGCAGGGGTGGTGACAGTCCCCTCCAGCCAAACCCTCCCTCCCCGAGGAAGGAGCAGCAAAGCATGGCCAAGGGGACAGGGATTTGTGTCCTGCTTAGCACAAGGTGCTGGGAGCTTGGAAGACCAGAGACCTTTAAAAAAAACCCTGGTAACGGGATGCTTTACAACCTACAGAACCAGCCACTAGCCTGGCTGAGAATGGCTGGGCTGCTTTAACGAACGTGCTAAGGAGCCCTTCAGCATCAGCTCCGGGCCATCGGCTTTTATGGTTCCACAGATCTCTTGTGTTCAGGGAGGATTTGAGCAATCTCTCTCCTCTATTTCTACCAGCCCCTGGGGGGTGCCGAGCCCCAGCTGCAGCACTCAGCATCCCAGGCCACCTCGGTCACATCCCATGTGTGGGTGGCAGCGATCCGTCACCCACCCCCAGCCCCGTCAGGAGCTGCTCCGGTCATCTCCCCCACCTCGCTGCCTCTCAGCTGGATTGGTGACACCTCCTCCTCCTCCTCCTGATGTGGGAGCAGGCAGGCAGCTGAAGGATGCAGTGTTCCCCCCCCCAGCCACAGACGGATGGTTGGATACGTTTGGGATCGGTGCAGCGCAGGCTGGTGGTATTCAGGGAGCTCGAGGGTAGCGATGGTCTTGGCCAGCCCAATTCACAGCTCTGGCATCACGCAGGGACATTGCCCGCACCGTGCCAGCCCTGTGCCATTACCTCCCCGCCTGCACAGTGACACAGTCACCCCTCCAGGAAGCTGCCACCCCTGGGTGTGTGACCACATCTCAGGTCTGTCCCCAGCCTTCTGCTTTCCAAACTGCGCCCAGGGCCGTGGGGCAACCTGGCCACCAGCTCTCTGGGTGTCACCGTCCTACCTTGGCAGGTGAAGCAGCGGATGTGGAAGTGATTGCTCTGGACGCGCACCACCTCTCCCTTGCAGGTGTCCCCGCAGCGGTAGCACTGGATGACGGTGGAGCTGCTGCCAGGGGTGTAGGGGTTTTGCTGATAGGGAACTGCTGGCAGAAAGGAGGGAGGGAAAAACGAGAGAGGGGAAGGGTCTGTTAGCATTCAGGACACAAGCGGGCATCATGGCAGTGACCCCGGCTGGGCAGCTGCACAAGAGCCCTCTGGAGACTGTGACACAGCAGCCAGACACCTGACGATTGCTAAGGGCAAAGCACAGCCAAGACCATGCTGGCGCCTAGTGACTCTGAGCTGGGTGCACATCCCTGTCTGGATTCGGGATTTCCCTGTCCCTTGTTGGGCTCACAAGTCTGCAGTCCTGAGGGCTGTGCAGGGCAAGTGCCCAGGCACTGCTCCCTGTCCCTGCACGGATAACCAGGTCACCTGCACCATCACCCCAAAGCCATGCAGAGCTCCCCGGGTGCTCTCCCATCTCTTAAGCAGGTGCAGAAGGACAATGCAGGGACCAGCTACCCGCTGGCTCTGCTCTGCTCAGCCCTCGGGCAGCCCTGGCTCGCTGCTGACCTGCTCAGAAACACGCCAGCAAGCACTGATTTGGCAGCAGCATGGGAAGGAACTGTTGTTTTTTTGGAGCTTCCACTTGGTTGGTTAGGAACTGGATGGAGAAGTCATTTTTCAAGGAGCTTTCAAACATCACAGCAATTGAGTGCTTGGCCCTGGTGGGACTCTCACCTCCTCGGCGAGGAGCAGCATCCCAGCCCCACTGCTCCTTCCGGAGCGGCACCACGGCACGTGCAGGCTCTGCGCCGAGCCAGGGGCTGCAGGGGAGGGCAACGTGGCTCCCCCGGAGCTACAGGCAAGAGCCGACCTTCTCCTGCTGCAGACGGTCCTGGGACTCATCTCCACTCCTCATCCCCCCCTCCAGCAGCTCTGCAGACCACCACAAAGGGCTGATGCTCTGCAGCCTCCCCCCACACTCCAGGGGAGGAACCGTACAGAGCTGGGGGTCTTTCTGCTGTCTCAGCACAACCCCCTAACACACACAGAAAACATTTTAAAGAGCAGCTCCTGCTTTCCCTGCCCCACCTGCAGGTGTATGGGCTGCTCGCAGGAGCTCGGGGCTGGCTGACACCATGCTAACCACGCTGCAGGCAGGGGCCTGGCATCAAAGCACTTGTTTGCTGTAAGACTTGAGAGAGGGAGCTGTAATTTGGGCAGCTCGAGCAGCGACGGGGCAGGATTTCAATGGACCAGAGACTTTCTGACCCAGTGCTGAAGTGCATTCCCAGGAACAAGACAAGCAGCCGATTGAAACCTGGTATGTGAACTCCCTGCGGAACAGGGACGACAGAGCACAAGACAGAGGAGATCACTCATCAGAGAGGCTCCTCGTTCACCGTGGGGAAGATCATGTGGCGGGGAACAGAAAAACAGCCCATTATTAGCTTCAAAAGCAAAGAAAGAGAAGTCAAAGTGACATTGAGACTGTCTCACATCAGTAAAATCCCATCCCACATGCCGAGCGCCCAGAGACACGCTCTACAGACATGCAGCACTGCTCACCTCTGGGAAAATGGGATGACCCTCCCTGACTGCTGCCACATCCCCTGGGATAACGGAGCTGCTGGGGACTGGTTGCCTTGCCCAGGCTGACCTGAGAGCTGCAAGGAAAGCCGAGGTGCTTTCCTATGAGCTCCCCTCAGCAAAACTCACATCAAGGCTGGAGCCTGAGCTTCCAAGAGTTGCTGGGACTTCCCTCCTGATTGCGCTCTTGCAGGCCAAGAGCTCTCAGAGGCCACCAGAGGTACCTGAGGTACTAACGGGTACTGCAGGGCCAACAGAGGAGCTATAAAACAGGAGTCAGGCCTGGAGCTCAGACTGGCAGACAAACTAACTAGTCTAGATCTATACACTTTGAGGTCCCCAATAGGATGAGGGACACCTGTAAAGAGAGCAGGGTACCCCCATCCATGCTTTTGCTGGCATGTTCTGCAGGGAGGCACAAGCCCTGGGAAGAGGGGTCCAGGACCTCCTGCAGCAGCCTCCCATGCTGCTGGTGGGCGCCCATGAACTCTGCAGCAGCCTGGGGGGACCCAGGCCTGACCCCAATAGCATGTCCTGAGGCTGGAATGAACGGGGGGGATCTCTTTTGTAGGGGGTCTCCAGCAGAGCAAGAGTTACAGCACTGAAACCTCCTCCCACGCACCCCGTGCTCGCACCCTTGCCGAGAACAACGAAGCAGGAGCCAAGCCCTGGGACACAGCCACGGCGATCCACAAAGCTCGGAGAGAAAAGCAGGAGGGAGGTGCGGTGAATGGCTGGGAATTAATCAATGCTTAAACAAACGATAATAATAAAAAAAAAGGGGAAGAGGAAAAAAAAAAAATAATGTCAGAAAATGCAAGCATCACTTATTCCCGGCTTCTGGTCTCTAGGGGAAACTTCTTGGTGTCCATAGCAACAGATCGCCAAGCCCCTGCGCTGGCAGGTCTGATGGGAGGGAAGGCAGAGGAAAAGGAGTCGAGGATGTAGGAAATGCTTACAGCTCTGCTACACCGCTGGCAGAGATGAAACCGATACGGTCACTCCTATTTGTACCCACAGAGACGGGTCAGGGCCCAGCTTAGGGCAGCATCGCCCTCCCGCCTCCCGGCTTTGTTCAGCCCTAAGCCGAAAGCTCCCCAATTTGTGATTAACCTCCAGCCCATGCTGGAATTTTGCTCTGGGAACATTAATGCATTGTTTTGCTCGGGCTCTGCTTGTTTTTGAGCAGGCAGCTGCCCGCCTCGTGGCCTCGCGCAGGAAGTATTACACATCACAACACCCCTGAGCAGAGGGACAGCTGAGCAGGGCAAAGCTCATTACACCGAAATAATCCAGTAATAATGTAAGTAGCATTAGCGGCCTCGCAGGCCGAGATACAGCAATCGGGGCGAGGGGGTGGGAGCTGCCCAAGGAATGCCTTAATCTCACCCCAGTTTGCTCCCGCTTCTGCTGGTAGAGCGGGAAATTAAGCTGGCCTCGCTCAGCAATTAATGCATTTGTGCTCCACAATGCAGCCCAAAAGGCTGCCCAGGGCCAGATTCCTCCGGGACTGTCCCCGTGTCCCAGCTGGCGCTTGACCTGTGGAGCCAGAGGAGCCGCTGTGGCCACGGCCAGGCAGGGAGCTGCCGCGTGGGCACACAATGGATTTCCCACTGATCTGGATTAAGGTGGCACCTCCGGTCAGGGATCTGTGCCCTGTGCAGCCTTAGGGACAGACAGCGGCAACCATACATAAGTAAGGCAGTTGGCAACCTGTTGGGGGGAGAGATGGTGCCCCCAAACAACACCCAGGGCTGTGAAGAAGAGCTTTGTCCCCTGGGAGGGCAGAGGGACCTTGCCCAAGTGATGCTCCAAGCCAAGCTGCGGTGAGCAATCTGCAGGTTGCTGCTGTGCATCCCTGGGCAATCCCCGTCCTTCCCTCCCAGAGCACCCACCTTCCGCTGCCGGAGGGTCAACAACCTTGTTTGCCTTCCTGTCCTCTTCCTGCACTGTGTCCCAGCCCTCCACCTCGGAGGAGCAGGACAGGGGAGCGCTCAACCCTTACGCTGCCTCTGGAATGCTTTAAGCCCTTCAGGAGGGGACAGAGATGACAAGAGATATTCCCAATCTACCTTGGAGGGACAGCAGCTCAACATCAATGCAGATAACATGGCACAGCCCCCCAAGGTGGGCTCCAGGATGGAAGGCTGGCACAAAGCAAGCTCCTGCAGCTGCCTGGGACACCCCCCCACCCCCAGGCAGTCCCACAGACACATACCCCAGCAGCCACCTGGAACCAAACTTCCAGGAGCACAAGCTGCAAGGAACAGGGCGCCCAGGGGCATTTATAAAGATCCATCCATCGTCCCTTACTGGGATCAACCCAGGTCCTGCTGGTTTCCCACCTATCTCCCTCTCCCAGCCCATTAGCCCTCCCTCCAGGAAGATCAATTAGGTAGAAAGTGTTGCAGGTGGGTTTTGCATCATTAGCAACAGGTAATTGGAAGCTCCCACCCAGCTCGGAGAGCCTGCCCTGGCACCGTGTTTGCTATCAGCATGTTTATGAGACAGCATCTCCACAGGAGGATGGGGAGGCCTGATTTAATTAATTACCAGTAATTAATATTTGCACAAGGCTGGGAGAGCCACAGGTGAAGGGGACTGTGGAAAAGTAGCAAAGCATTCACCCTTTAATGAATAACGAGAGGCGGTGCCACCGTGGGTGTGGGTGCTGGGGCTGAGGGCTGGCACGTGCTGGCTGTGCATGGGGGAGATGTCCCTGCTGGGTGCTGGGGGTGCCAGCATGGGGCTGGCTGCAGGGGATGCGAGGTGTGCCTGGGTGAGACCTGAGCATGCTGGGGGAGCTGCCGTGGTGTGTTGAGGGGTCCTCACACCTCCATGGGGCTGAGCGCTCCCTCTGCCAGCAGCCGCTGCATCCCACTCCTTCCCGCTGCCTCGCAGTGAGCCATTCACCACAGCCATCCTCTGCACGCTCCCTGCGCTAATTGGGGCTGTAAATGATCCTTCTGGCAAAAAAAACCACTGGGTGTGGTGGGAACAGCATGGCACAGGGGGGTCCGTGGGATGTACCTTCCCCAGGGAGGGTGAGGGAAGATGGGCACCCGAACCTCAAGTTGGGAATGGCTGGCAGAGCCCGTGCCCTCGTGTCCCGAGGGAAGGGACGATGCCACGCCGCTGGCAGAAGGCAAGGAGGGGGCTGGGAACATGGCGGGGGCCGGGACGGCTCAGGAAGAGGAAGCCCAGCCCCACCAGCGTGCCGGCCCCGGAGGTGTCGAGGCCGAGGGGCGGCAATGACTGGCCAGAAAGGAATTTTGCTGGAAGTGCTGGAGGCTGAGGGAGAGGCTAGGGCGAAGCTCCAAGGATGGGACATGATGTGCCAGGCTGGGGGCGGAGAGCGAGAGGGTGCAAAAACAATCCCTGGCTGGGATGCAGGGAGGGAGAGGTGGCACTCCAGGGGCCTGCACCCCAAACCCCCTTGCCTTGGCATGGATGCGGGGCAGCCCGGCCGGCTCCGAGCCCTGTGGGAAGCGAGGGGGAGGATTTCTCCTCCAGACAGGAGCTGCGCTGTGTCCCAAGGGCGGCTGGGGAGGAAGGGTGGGAGCTCCAGTGGCCGTGGGATATGGGTTTCTCATCAGCAGCGGGACTGAGGGCTCCTGCCTGCTGTCTCGCACAGCCAAAGAGCTTGACCATGGCTGTAAAAATGCCTTGGGGAGGAAGGGAAAGAGGGGCTCGGAGCCAAATGATGCCGGTGCCACGGGCGGGCACGGGGATTTCCACAGCGGGCCATCCTGTGGGGCTGCCTCCAACCCTGGTGTGTGGGAATGAGCTTGCTCCGGCTGCCGGCCTGTGCCAGCTCCCAGCCAAGAAGGTGACGATAGGGAAAGCCGCCAGGGGCTGTTGGCAGCAGGTAGCTGGGTAAGGGGCACCCTGCTGTGCCAGCACTGGTGGCCCAGCTGAAAGACCAGATGAATTACCCCTGAGATAGAGGAAGGGGCCAGCAGCTGGGGTGCCCAGCTCTGGGGAGAAATCTGGCGCCTGCTGTGACACCTGCATGGCCATCTCGGTGCTCAGGCAGCTGGCCACCGCTTTCCATCGAGCTTCTACAGATAAGTCATTTCGATCAAGGAGAAAATTTACCTTTGGTCAATATATTTTCTCTTTTCATCTTTCCCGTAAGTAAAAACCAGAAGTGTTGTGTCATTCTTTATTGAATATTTAGGTTTTTAGGCTGGGGCAGGCCACAAGCTCCCAGTAAAGGAAGGGGCTGAGGGCAGGTACCACAGATCTGCTGTGGGATAGTTTGGAGCCCGGAGCAGCTCTGGCTGCTTCTCCTGACATTCGCATTGTGTGCGCTGCTGTCCCCACGCGTGCCGCAGGAGTGGGCAGGGACGGGCAGCGTGGGCTGGGAGCAACAGTGACTGCCCGCCTTACGCAGACCAGGCACCGAGGTATTTCCAAGCCATCAGAAAACACTCCTGTTAGTCAGCACGGAGCGTCGTGCAGGCAGGATTACGAGCCCCCAGCAAGTCTATGCCAGCCTCTCCTCTCCCAGCTCGCAGGCAGAGCCATCTGCAGCTTACAGCTAAAATCCCTCCACTGTGCTACAGCTCCTAATCTAGCCCTAGGCTTCCCTAATTAGATCATGACCAATTATTGCTTCCACCTGCCTCACACCATCCCCTTGCCCCCCACCACCATCACTCCTGCACCGCGTCACCTCGTTCGGCGTGACACGGGACACAAACAAGACGTAGGTGTCGCGAGGACGGCAGCCAGCGGAGCCCAAGTGGCAGATGCCAGCATGGGCAAGGGCACGTGGCTGTCGGCAGTGGGATGGGGCTGGGATGGGGACACTGGGCTAGCATGGGCATGGCATGGGGGAGGGAGTCCGCTCTAGCTGGGTATCACGGGAGGACCTGAACGAGCGTGTCTGGGTATCATAGAGGGTAACGGCAGCCCCATCCTTCCTGGCTGAGCTCTGTGCGATTCCTCTCTTAGCAGAGGCAGGTGAAGGACGCAGGCAGAGGTGCCACCCCGCAGCACCCTCACTGCTCCCCATCCACTGTGTGCCACCGCCCGGCCCGTCTGCGTCTCCCCCACCCCCTGCCTCCCCCAGGAAGGCTGGCAGCCGGGCCAAACCCCTGCAACAGCCTCCTGATGAGCCCAAATGCACGCTCTGGCCCCACTCCAGCCCCTGAACCCGGGACTCGCTGCGGATTTGAACCTTGGGATGCTCGAGGGCTCACGCCCAGCCTTGGCAGGATGGCAGCGGGGGGAGGATGGGGGCCGGGGGTGTGGGCACAGTCCAGAGAGCCGGCAGCACCGTGCTTCACACCCTGCGGGCAGCGCTGGCCATGCAGCGGGCAGGACCAGCCTCTCCCCTGGCTCTGCTCCCCAAGCTCTCAGCATCCGCGCTGGGAAGCAAAGCAGCCAGAGCTGGGGGGGTCCCCCCAGAGCTCATGTCAAGCTGGAGCTGGGAGGAGGCAGCAAACTGTCTCTGTCACACAGATTTGAGTGGTGGCAGCCACTGTGGCTGGCCAGTGACGTGGTAAGGTGCCCAACTGTGGCTAACGGCAAGACCACGGCAGGACCATGTGCCGAGGTGGGAGTGGGTCTGCAGGGGGACACACGCTCCTACCGCTCCGAAAAGAGAGAGGAGGGAGGTCAGAAACACAGTTGGAGGAGACAAAGGAGAAGGGGAAAGAGAAAGAGGGAAGAAGAGAAAGAAAGAGGATAGAAGGAAAAAGGAAAAAACGACAGAGCAGGGAACAGCG
Source organism: Rynchops niger (assembly GCA_013400035.1). Taxonomy (NCBI): domain Eukaryota; kingdom Metazoa; phylum Chordata; class Aves; order Charadriiformes; family Laridae; genus Rynchops; species Rynchops niger. The sequence goes on from VXBH01000158.1 coordinate 58,183, forward strand.
AGGTTCCTGCCTGGGCAGCAGAGTTCATTTCTGGCTGCGTTCATGGAAATTATTGTCCAAACACAAGCGCTGAGGAAGCCAGCGATTGTCTCCCTGCACTGACCCGGCTGCCGGCAAGCTGCCCATGCCTGCCTGCAGGATGTTTACTTCCCCGGCGCGGGCAGCCGGGGCTGTAACGTGCCGGGGAAACCCACAGACCCTGCTGCTGGCGGAGGCTGCGGCAGGTTTTACCCCCTCCTCTGGGGAGCCCCCCCTGCCACCACCCAGCCCGGCAGGGCCATGGGGTGTGTTGGGCGAGGGGCCCCAGGACGCCTCCGGTTTGCTGAAAGCACCGACTGCACCACTTGTCATTTTTCCAGATTCTCAAGGAAAAGAGGAAAAAGTTGTTCTTCCAGTTCTTGCAGCTGTGGGGAATTTCGAAGACCTCGGTGCAGAGCAGCGTGACAACAGAAAGCCTTGTGTAGTGCTCCCAGGCTTCCCCAGCCTGACAGCTATTCCCTGGGATGCCCGGAGCTGGCAAGCCAGGGACCACACTGTCCCCACAGCCCCCAGCCACCCAGCCTGGCAGCAGCCAGGGAGCACCACCGGGGACAAGCCCATGTGTGGCATCCTCACTCGCAGGGCTGCAGTGACAGTCACACCCCGGGCACCACTCATGCCAGAGCCATCGTCCAGGGAAAGAGGTTCCTTCCACCACTCACCAGGCAAAGGAGGAGGCTAAGCAGCATCCCCAGCCCCACACTGATCTATGCCATGGGATGGGTGCCCGGAGCTGGGCTGCATCCCCCACCACTGATGCTCTTGCTCTGGTAGCAGCTCAGAGGCACCGGTGATTTTAACAGCATTCACTTCCCAGCGTAGAACCACCCTTTAAAGTTTAATCGGCACTCACCAGCCCCTGCTACTAAATAAATGAAGAATCGGAGAGCTCAGTGGGTGCAAGCCTCCACTGCCTGGCAAGAACTGCGGCATGGGGCCGGCGTCTCTCGAGAGCTTCACTCACACCTTCCCTTTCCTGCAAGGGACCTGCCAGGATAGCTGCGGGGGGACTGGAGGAAGGCGATGGGCTGTACGCCCCCATGCATGGCAGCCTGGGGGGCACGGAGCTCAGGAGGGGGCTGGAGCAAGACAGGAGTTCTTGGGGATACAATGTGGGAGGATAACGTGTGTTAGACTGAGCTTAACACATGCGGTGGAACACATGTGCTTGCAGGCACCTCAGTGCATGGCTTGCATGGTATGTATGTGCCCTCCGCGCTGGTTGCTTTGCTCCCATCTCCAACAAGCACTGCCGTGGTCTTTTTTTTTCCCAGCTACTACTTGTACAGCTTGTCATGGCAACAAGATCTCCTTGAACTGCAATTGCAGCCGGGACGCCTGGTGCTAGCACATTTGCCTGTCTGCAGACATCATGGCAGCCCCTTCCAGCAGAGCCCTGGGCTCCACACACCCCCAAACTGTGTGAGAGCAGGACACCCGGGGAGGGCAGCAGCCCCAGCTGCCCCCCAACTGGGATGCAACCAGGTTTGGGGGATTTTTTGCAATGACTAACAGAGAGCACCAGGCAGCTGCTCCCATTTCATCCCCTCCAAGAAGAGTCTGTGGGATGCTCAGACCCCTGCACTGGACCAGCCGCTCCCCACCTCGCCCACCGCAGCGATCTGCAGGAGGAACCGAGGCACCGGGTGATGTGGGAGAAGGAAGGCTGTGCATCCAGCATCCCCCTCCCGCGGGCAGGGGCTGGGGCTGCTCCCTCCACTGTCACCTTCCTGGGCACCAGTGCTCGGAGGCAAAATCCTCCCAGCTGCTGCCCGCCTCCGCTCCCAGCACCACGCCTGCTCCGGGAGCCACTCTCCACAAGCTCTTCTCATCCTAACACGCAGTCTCACGCCCAGAGCCCCCGTGTCCCACCAGGGCCCCAAGATGCACCCCAGAACTGGCACCCAGCACTGCAGATAACCAGCCAGGCCAGAGACGAGGAGATCAGCCCCTCTGACGGCTCGCAGAAAAGAGATCCCCCAGCACCTGGTGCGCCGTATCTGCCTGCAGGCTGAACGTGCCGCAGCTGCCTGTATATCTTACATGGCATGCCCAGTCTCCCAGGCAGGCATGGTATTTCCACCAAGCGTGGGGCTGGAGACGTAGTACTCAACAGGGAATCACAGGCTTTAGGAGTGGCAATAAATCTCCAAAAGACACAGCTCAAATTTCACAGTAACTATTTAATTCCCCTCCCTATTATCCCTGAGAATATTTTAGCGGTTCTTGGCGTCTTGGGGAGAGGAAGAGAAAGGACAGATTGCATTTTAATTAATAATGGCTGAAATGCATGGCTGCCCAGGGTAGGAGCTGTGGTGAGCCCGGAGCAGGGAGTTATGCTGAAGAGGAGGGGATGGCACAGCAGTCCCGGGGTGCCGGAGGGATGGCGGTGGGTCCTGCCCTGGGACGGCTCCAGCAGGACAGGTGGGAGCAGCCTCCTCTGCCCCATTCCCAGGCAGGAGAAAGGATGCTCTGCACCTCTGCAAGCCAAGCGGCTACTTTCCGTGCTCCCTTCCTCTTAAAATCTTTGTGGAGGACACTAAGTAGTCACAGCCCTGAAGCTCGCAACCCTGCTCTGACACAAGGTCAGACTCACGAAGGAGTCCCAAAATAGCCCGGTGAAGGGGGAGCCACCCCGATGGAGAAGCTGGGGAGCATGGCCAGCCCCGGCTGCAGTGCCTGGAGCCAAGGCTCTTGGCTGCCGGAGCCCGGGCTCAGCAGGGCACCAGTGAGGACCACAGCAGTCCCAAGCACGCTTTTGGGGTGAGCAGGACTGCTCCTTGCTGGTGTGGCTTCCCAGCATTTGGCTACCCAACTGCTACCCAGATCCACTGCAGTGGTATGAAGCCCCCACTGGCAACTTGGGACCAGCAGTGCTGGGAAGTGAGATGCTTCCCCCAGAACATGGGATACACTTCTCCATCCCCTGATGGCTACAAGGTGGCCTGTGCTGCCAGCTCTGCTGGGTCTCCCACTGCCTGCAAAAGCAGCCTGGCCAGGAAAGCACCCTGGCTTGCACAGGTATCAGGTGCAGCAGGGGTGGAGAGGACCAGATCACAGCTGCTCTGGCCCCATGAGCAAGCCTTCAGGGCCGTGGGCCACCACTGCAACACGGCTGGACCAGATCCCAGTTCCACTGGGCTCCCCACAGCCACACTGAGGCCCCTGCGCAAGGCACTTTCACCCCAAGCTTGAGTGCCTGGTGGCTTTGGGTGCCACAAACCGCTCCTCGTGGGACATGCAGGGCTAAGAAGGGCTTCATTCAGGCACCCTGAAGCACCCAAGTGCAAATCAGGAGACCAAGTGCCATCTGTGGGCCGGGAGCCGGCCAAGCTGTGCAGGGACCGCCACCGAGCCGGGAGCACACTGGGCTACCTGGCACAAGCTGATGCAGGGCCAGGAAGCCACGTGGAGCTGCCCGCGATCGCAGTTAACTATCGATTTGCTTTGCTTTCAAGAAAAAATGGAGCAGTGAAGCTATGGGGGAGAGAAGCACGCATGTGCGAGCTGAAGGAGAGATGGAGGATGCAGACAGCAAACAGGCTTCGCCAGGGGCCGAATCCTGAGCACATGTGCTACCCACAGCTCTTCTCTCTGCCCCTCGCCCCAGCAGATGACAGAGGTGTCCCACCACCGCGGGGGACACACGCACTCGGACGCCCCAAGCAGATGTCTGCAAGCACGCACATCAGCTCTTCACCCGGGACGCTGCTGAGACGCTGGATCCAGGCCCAGAAAACCAGAACAGGTCCCTCTTGGGGGATTGCCTCTAGATTCAGAGGGTCAGCTGCAATTTAGGAGGTCTGATGAAGCAATAAGCAGCAGGAGCAAAGCCCAGGGTGACACAGAGATGTGGCAGCCAGCGGGGAACTGCTGAGCGCCCCCAGCCTCGGGCTGCACATCCCAGCCCTTAACCGGGAGGGTCACAGCCCTCCAGCTCCAGAGCCCTTGCAGCGCTGCCCAAAACCCACCCTTTTACGCACAAAACCAACAACAATCTGGCCAGGGACACAGTGAGAGCTGACGAACACACCCCTGCGCTCTCGCCCCCACGCACATCTCTGCAGCATCCCATCCCCATCCCCTGCCTGCTGCATGCAGCCAGGGCATGGCACCAGGGCTGCTCCCGCTGCCGGCATTTGTCATCTCTCCCACCGGCCACCGCCTCCCCAGCAGATGTGCAGCACTCTCTGAGATCAGCATTTTGGGCTGCAGGAAGGTTTATTTGAGGCGGGTGAGGAGGGATCCCTGCTGAGAGGCTGAAGATGGGATTTCATCCTTACATCTGGTTCAGCTTAAAAAAAATCTTACCCGAGCTGCTATAGACACAAATAAATTGTGTATGAGCGAGGGGGCGTGAGGCAGATGAGTGCATCCTGCACAGAAACACATCACACATCCACGGCCACAGCTCTGTTGGGGTCCCAAAGCAGGGCTGGGGTGCGGGGACAGGGATCTGGGCAAGCACAAACCCACCTGAGTGGTCACAGAGACACGTGGCTGCTCTTGGTGGCCCTCTGTGGATCCCAGGTGCAGGAGGACCACCTGAGGCCATGTTCTCTGGAGGACACCATGCAGCCAAATCCTTGGCAGCAGCTCTGTGTCTGAACCCTGCCGTCCCCAGGGTACGCGTGCCTCATGGGGTGACACAAAGTCCCAGCCCCAAACCTCCAGTGTCATGGGATGCTGCAGAGCAAAAGCAAATGCAAAAGCCTTCCCCATGTCCGCCTATCCACCGTGCCCATCCCATGATATCCCCCTCCCTCAGTACCCATGGCCACTGCATCCCACCCACCTTCTGGGTGCAGGGCCAAACCAGAGCTGCCACCCCCAGCAGGGAGGTAGCAGGAGCTTCAGGCCACCTGCTTGCCACAGGGGTCCCACCCGCCTCCTCCTCTTCCTCCCCACCGCTGCCCTTGGCCACCGGGGCTGATGCTGGCCAGGGAGGGGAGCTGGCAGGGTGGTCTCGGGGGAGGCAGCCCTCTCAGCAGCCAGGCGCAGGTCAGAGTCCTTCTCCTCCCCCGGATTTCATTCATGAGGCGTGACAAGTGGGTGAGCTACAGCCAGCCAAACAGCTCACCCAGCAGCCTCAGAGAGTGAGAAGGCAGGAGGAGCACGCCTCGGCGCGGGGCTGGACCCAGCCCACACCATGCTATTCTCTGCTCTAACCGGGCTGGACAGGTTTGGGACGTCCATGCAGGAAGATGCCCTTGGGTCCTGAAGTTAAGGGGTGCCAGATGTGCGTGGGTAGGAGTGACTGAACTTGAGGTCCTGGCCAAAAGATGAAAATTGTTAGCTCGTCATTTTGCTGAGACCAAATTTCCTGGTAAAGAGAGGCTGTGTTCAAGGCTGGGAGGCAGTCTGTGCTGCACGGGAGTGAGTGAGCGCAGGGGGACTCTCCCCTCTGATACCAAAGCCCACCCACCACTGCCAGCCAGGGATGCGGGAGCCTGGACAAGCTTTAGCAAGAGGGATCCACCCCAGCCGAACAAGAAAAAAAAAAAAACAACCCAGAACGCAGTAAAGGGGCTTTCTGAGGAAGGGAAAGGGCAAAGGAGCTGTCAGATGGTCCCCGACGTGGTGGCATCTCCCACTGGGCCACGGAGAGGGCTGTGGAGTCAGTGCCAGGGTGTCCAGGACAGAAGCTGACACAATGGAAACATTCAGGCTGGTTCCTCGCACGCAGGAGAACGCACCAGAGACAGCCAGGACAGAACGGAGCTTATTTCTGGCTGACGCATGGAGGGGTTTTCTGTTTGCTGCTGTGTTTTGTATTTGTGGCTTCCCGTATGGAAATGCTTTTTCCCTTTAACCTCCACCCACAAGCCCAATGGATTCTGTTGCAGTTTTCAAAACATATGGTGCATACATCAAAAACATAAAAGACGCTATATTTAAAATATTACAAAGCAAGCCAGGAGCCAGCATTTTCAAACTAGGGCAGTGTCTGAGAGTGAAAAATGTGGGGATTTAGGATTTTCTGTACCAGAACAGAGAAAACAGCCCCGTTAGATGAGATCAAGCCGGGTTAGCAACCCACCACCTTGCAGCAGACTGTTGCTTGCCTAGTCTGGTACCCGCTCCGGGGAGAGGATGCGCCCGGCCAGCCCGCACGTCTGCGCCCTGCTATTTCCCAGGGACCACGATGCTGCTGGGTGCAGCACCTCTCTGCCCTGATCACCGCTTCGCATCCAGCCCATACTCGGCACGGTGGTCCGCACGTGATGCTCTAGACAGACAGCCCCAAACCATCACGCACTGAGCTAATTTCTTCCTGGTTTCTTCTGCGATCAGTTGATTCCCTGATGGGCTGCATACCTCCTGTATTACTCCACTAATCTCTCTGTGCATAGCATCATTTATCAGGCCAATACAAGCACCGCAAGGAAGAGAAATTCTTCCTTTCTGCAGGCGGGGGTTAGACCAGAGACTCCTCCATCTCATTTCTCCAGGCTGGAGCTTGTTCCCCTATTCTGCAGAGTGCTGTACATTCACTTGTTTTATTTTAAACCATACTCACGCTGGCATTGTAACTCCAACCTGGGAGACTGCGTCATAGCCAGGGAATGAGGGGTGTTGGATTTGCTATTTTTAACTCCTTCTACTCCAGGGAGGGAACTGAAATCAAATCTCTATCCAGAAACACTGTATAGATATTAATGCGATGAAATGGGAATTTGGACTGGAGGTGACAGCTGGCAAAGTGAGCCCTGGCGTCACAGAGGGGACAGTCTCCCCATAAATAGGATGCATGGAAGGGGTGTATGTTTCAGAGTAATCTCAATGCCATCAGTGCGTGCTCAGAGGTTCAAGACCAGCCGCCCCCCAAACCAGTCCCATTCCAGGGGATGAATTACAGCTCAGGGCTGGCAGCAAAACACCATCAGGATCTTCCCTGGCAGGCTCCAAATTCCTCTCTCCACTCTTATATCCCGGGAAGGTGTTTTCTAAAACAAGTGGGATCTCATCAGCTGTGCCCCTGGAAGGTAGGGGGGGCACACAGCCCAGGTTGCAGCACGAAGGGCACTGCCACATCCACATACCCTTGGAGACCTGCTAAACCATCAGACTGCCTGCAAACCATGGGGTCAGAAGCAACAAAACATACACCTGCAGTCAATTAATACAAACTGTCCCAAAAAACTACGCAAACCCTCTTTCTGAGAAGGGCTTCGCAGAGCCCCAGTCCCCCTGGTCCCAGCAGGGTCCCGGCAGCCAGACGCCATGCAGCGCAGAGGGTGTTTACTGCTTTCCTTAATCTACTGTGATCCCCGCTCTAATTCTGTTAAAGGCAGCAAATGGAGCCTTTAAGTGGTCATAAAAAGATTGTACCCACCCCCCCATGGAGCTCATTTGAGACACCTGGCCACGCATATGGGTGATGGAGAGGGGAGTGCAGAAGGCACCGGGGCTGTGAAGGTAGTGGGGTGCAGCAGGGGACAGCACTGTGCCAGGGAGACCCCCATGGCCACCAAGAGGCTTCAGGCACCACAAGCACTGCAGGATGGCACAAGGCATCAGACAGGTGCAGCGACCCACAGGCACCTCACAACACCACTAGAAAAAAAAAAAGCCACAAAAAAACCCCACTATCTCACCAGCCCCTTGCTGCCCAATGTCCATCTCGCACACCCCATCCTTAGTGCCTGTGGTTAGGTTAAAAACCCCACAGGACAGAGCATCTTTTACAAGCTATGAAGAGCACAGCCCCTTGGCACTTCAAGGGCCAACAGAAAGCTACCCCAGAGGGGATGCTCCCCTACCAGCAGCACCCCTGAGCTCAGCGATGAGGGGCTGGCCAACAGCAGTGACAAGTGCCCGATAGCAGCATCTGAGGCCTCTCTCCGAGCCACTGCCCCAGTTCCACCTACCAGAGGTGAAAGGTGGGTTCAGAGGGAGGAAAATTCCTCCCTGCAATGCACTAAGCAGTCCCCAGGACAGAGCAGGCTGCAGGGGTCATGGGCCACCCCAGCGCAGAGCCAGCATGGGGCTCCTGGCAGCCTGCAGACCCTGCCCATGGCTGTCTCCTAACACATGTAAGCGTGCACTCACACAGGCACGCATGGCCAGCCACCACTGCAGCCTGGCCTCACCACCCCTCCACCGGCAGCTGCTGCAGGCTCGGGTCCATCCCGCTGTTCCCAGAGAGGCAGATCCTCCTCTGGCCTCTGCAAGGGCACCCAGAGCTCCTGCGCAGGCTGGCGAGGCACCCGGGTCTCACTCAAAGCTGTTAGCATTAGCTTCTGCCATGTGTCGGTTTCAGTTGGCCGGAAACGGAGCTTTCGATATTAAAAGACAGCAGTTTTTGTTCTTCTTGCCATCTGTATGTTTGTGTATTTCCCCTACCACCATAATTAGCAGGCTGGGCTCCAGCCAGGCTCAGGAGGAGGTCTTAGTAGATGTCTTCCCAGCAATTTGAGCAGCTTCATCATTTCTTTTATGGATCCCCTAGCACAGTCCCCATCACCAAAATCGTCACAGCCCAAGCTGACACTCCTGGCGCCCCGGCGGAGGCAGCAGGGATGGGGAGGCTGCACTCTGAGAGCATCAGATCCTGCAGCTGCCAGAGCTGAACCCCCAGACCATGAAAGGCAGCGGGAGGTTTGCTGCACTCCTGCCACATTCCCCAGCAGCGACCCACGTCACCAGCCCCTCCGCAGCTCTGCCAGAACAAGCCCCAAGAGCTCTTTGCCCTCTCTGGGGTCTGCACCACTGCAGCTGGCTGTATACTATGTGCAAAACCAAGAGGATAAAATAAATCAGTGCAGCCCCAACGACAAACAGAGCCCTGCTGACGCCTGGAATCTCCCTCCAGCTCCAAAGGAAGCCGGCAGCACCATGTCCTACTAGTCCAGGGCCAGCTGCCTCCTCCCAGCAGCACATCCTTGTTTTGTCCCCCTCTTACCCATCCGCCAGCACTAAGGATGGCCCGAGGGTTGTCAGGACTCAACCAAGCCCAACAAGACCTCGGTTTCCATCCCAGGCTAGTGCTGTTGGAAGTCTTTGCACGGGTTTCGGCAACTGCATCTCCTCCCTGCCGCTCCCCAAGCACACCCACGTCCTTGGGCAAGCCCAGGATGCTCCAGGTGCACAGTCTCCAACAGACAGTCCTGCTGCCCTCACTGCAAACCCCAGCACAAGGAGAAGGGCCAGGGAAGGGCTGTGCACAGTGATGTTAGCGAAGCACTTGTGTTTGAGCAGCTCTGGCAGCAGGAAGCCGGGATGTGCTGGGTTCTCCATGCAGGACCACGGGAGAGGAGCGTTGCCGTTACTGTAACTGCTCCGCCTTGGCAAACCATATTCTGGTTTTGAGCTGTCTGATAAACAGACATGAGCTTGCACATACACAGACATCTGCCTGCGGCAAACAGCAGGACAGAAACGTACAAGCAAATGTGGCAACTTTATGTGAATTAAATGTGCATTTAATTAAGATTTATGGGGGGGTTGCAATAGCAATTGGTTATCAAAATCAGATTATTTATGGGGGTTTAGCAACTATACAGGAGATTAATGTTGTTTCCAGAATAAATCCTCAGTAAATATATGTTTCCCCAGTAATCAGCTAATAACATGTCATCCTAATTATCTCATGAAAGGGGCACAGAAGCTCTGACAAATACTGAAAAGATATATTGTTGTCTGCAAAGCAGCACCAGAGAGCCACAAGCCGCGCACTGCCTCCAAACCACAACTCCACTTGTGTCCTCCAACACCAGGCCATGGCCAGGGGATGCATCCATGTCCCTGCTGCCAGCCTTAGTCCTCCACACGTCATGGGAAAAGCCTAGATCTAGGATCCAGACGACACTTTGCCCAAAGACAAGGGTAGGATTGCACCACGGCGCCCTGAGCCTGGCCAAGGCAAGAAAAAGTCACTGCAGTCACTTACATAAAAAAAACCCAGCACGTCTCCTAGGGTGGGAAAAGCAAGCTTATTCCCAAGAGCAAAAGGAAAGGTGCACATGTCCTGCAATGGGGTACAGCTCTGTATTTATGTAGTTTTATATTCCTCTCTGCTGGCAGGTGATGGTGCCCCATTAAACCTGAAGGGACTGCCTGGGCTGCAGCAGCTCCTCTATTTTCCTTAAGTAGTGCTTGCTCATAAAAACATATTTATTGAAGATTAACAGTTCTGGCAGCAAGAGGCTAATAAAGCTGTGCTACACAGCCAGCCCTGCCACTGCCTCCCCCAGTCCCCTGCACAAGGTGCACCCTGAGCTGGCGAGGGCCACCCCATGGCCCTGACCTCTCCCCAGACATCAGGATGTGTCTCAGGGATGTCCCTAGAGACCTCCATCCCTGGGAGGAGGGGGCAGCTTGTCCCTCCGAGGGGCAGGAGGGTGCCCTGCCACTCCCCATGGCCAGGGCAGGCGCAGGACCACTGCTCTGGGATGCAGAGATGCTCTGGCAGTCACCATGGCAACCCCGGTACACAGCCAGGGCGAACAAAGCTGATGGGAGAGAAAGAGAAGAAAACGAAAGAGAGAAGAAAGGGTGAGAAGGCAAGAAGGAAAGAAAGGGATACACCCTAAAGTCATGGAGTGCAGGCTGGGGCAGGAGGGAGGGAGGGAGGTATAGGGGTGCGAAAGCACCAGCATTGTGGAAAAGAAAGAGCAGGAGAGCGGCCTCTGGGCATCTCACCTTGGGACGACCTTCAGCAAGACAACCCAGGGTGTATGCTGAATACATCATCGAGATGTTGCCCGTCAGCCACGTTGCGACTGTCCCAGCAAAGGCTCCCTGGCATGTCCCCCCAGCGGTTCCCAGGCTGGCAGCCCGAGGCTGTGCTGCGGGACATCCCGCTGCAGTGCAGGCGGGCAGCACCCTGCTAGAGACTGCAAGGAGCCCCGAGGCAGCTCTCAAACCCCTAACTGAAGAAACCCTTAAGGTGATGGATAGATGGGTGTCTGGGGCCAGGCTATTCAGCACCTCCCTTCTTCCCTGAGCGCAGACGGATGGGCCCAGCCTTTGGCTCACAGCACATCACAAGCAGCACCCTAGCTCAGGGCTGCTCATGCTCCCACTCCCCACTGCACCCCAGTTCTGGTGTCCAGGCTCATTTCTCAGCCCAGCTGTTTGTCCTGCTGCTTCCCAAGCATGGCAGGGCTGCCCACGTCCCCTGAGCCCCCAAGAAGGCATTTCAGAGGCCAGACCACCAAGACCCCCAAGTGGAACACAGGACCCTTTAGAGCAATAGCCAGTCCCAACCCCACAACAGTGGGCCGTCTCCACATCTGGTTATGAAAGGAGCCCCGAGACAGTGGGGGACAAGGTACACTTTGTCACATGGCTTGGGGCTCACCTGAACCCCTAACCCAAGGTCAGAATAGGGGGCAGAGATGTAACCACAAACATTGACATAAGTCCTTGTACTGCAGGAACATGAGCTGTGTCCACCGCTAAAGCACGCTCCACTCTCACCTCTCCATCCCACTTCATTGAAGGCAGACAGTTAAAAAACAGACATCAGGGTTTGGGTCAAAAAGCAGCAGCTACAACCTCTCTCAGCTGGAATGGAAAATAACATCCCACTTGGCTGTTTATTCTAATGAAAAAACAAATCCCAAAGGGAAGCTCCCCCTCTGCTGAGCTGCCCTCGCGATAGCTGAGCGGTGAACACAGAAACAGCCTCTTGCAGGCAGACCGCAAGTGCCAGGGTGGTGCCTCAGCACACCCATTGCAGGGACGAGAGCAGGGACCTGGGGAGCGGGAGGCCATCAGTGGGGCCAGCTGTATACGAAAGCCTGGCAGGAATGGAAGAAAAAACTGAGAAAACTCCTGGGAAAAGCACTGGGTGAAACAGCTCAGCCATTTTAGCAAAGAGAAGATGAGAGAAACCACTGAAGTAATTAGCACAGATGCTACAGGAGCAGCTGGAGCAGGGCAGCAGGTGACGAGCACCCGGAAGGCTGCTGCTGTGGGAGAGGAGTGAGGCTGTCTCAGCAGGTAGACGCACACCTCTGCACCGGTGCTCACACAGCACAACTCTCTCAAAGGGGGCTTAAAATCACCCCCCCAGCCACATCCTGAGCCTCCACTGGTAGGACATGGGGTGCCCCAGCAATGGGGCCAAGAGGCGCCAAGCAGTGCTCAGCGCTGGGCAAGGACAAACCTGGCAGGGGACAGTGGGAGGCACGGCACATCTAGAACAATAAACCCCCACGAGCGTATGAGGGGGTTTTGGCACAGATGTAATCCTCTCCCCTCCTCCTTCCCTCACTCCTGCTCTCCTCAGCTCCTGCATACGCCCAGAAACCCGACTTCAAAAGGAGGGGGGGGGGTGGCTGCCAGTGCGGGAAGCGGCAGGCAGGCAGACGTGGCTGTCTCCTGCTAAAAGCCTTTGGTGCCTTTCATCAGGGCCGGGGGAAAAACAGCCTTCAAGCGTCAGGCTGAAGGCAAACGGCCAAGCGCTGGCATCGGGTCCTGCTGCCCGGCAGCCCTGTGCTCCCGACATGGGAGATTTAACCCATCCTCCTGGACAGGGTGGGTTTAGCCCTCCCCATCCCACCTCCCTGCTATATATACGTAAATAAATCCATCTGTGTACGGTAAGCACCAGAGATCCTCTTAACCCTCCACGCTCTCTGCTCTGGAGTCGGGGCTAAGTGTTGCCACCCCATGCTGTAGGCACAGGAATTGGTGCATTCTCCAGTAACAAACCCATTCATGCAGCTCAGCTCACCCCCGCCGAGGTCACAGCTCCCTTCCCCGCTGAGATGTCCGTCCGTCCTGAGCCGAAGCGACAGTCTGTCCCCAACAGCCTCTGGAAGCCACATTTCCCATCTCCTCATTAGCGACAATTAACAGGCAATCAACAGGCCCAGCAGAGCTGGCACTTTCCAGGGAACAAGTCCCCTTTCAACGGGGGAAAATGAACATGTGCTTTGTTGTGCATGCTTCTGGCTTAAATGAGCCAAAAACTCCCTGCCAAGGAACAGAATTATTTCCCAAACCGGACCCTTTATGCCACCTGACCAGCGAAGCAGGGACCGAGGGCTGGGGCAGCCGCAGATGACCTCTCCTGGCAAGCCCCCGCTCTGCCACGCGTCCACTGGATGCTCTCACGGCATCCCAGCAAAGGGAGGTGAGGCTGGAGCAGGGTCTGGGGGTACCCCCTGCCCGGGGAGGGCATGGGGCACTCGCCAGCATGGTCTGTGCTGCTGGCTCAGAACCACCCGCTGCTCCTCCAGAAGTTATTCCAGACCAGGTGAGAAGCTCCTCAGAGTCAGCAGAAGCCAGGCATGGCAGGAGGCACCTCGTCACCCTCCCCAGGGCAGGGGCTGCCCGGGGCTTTGGCAAAGGAGGTAGAGACCTCAGCACCCAGAGAGCGTGGCTGGGCTTGGATTTCACCTCCTGTGGTACCGCACTAAAAAAAGCTGTGGGCTGAGAATTACAGTGAGATCAGTGCACAGATGAGTGTCAATCCTTTGCAAGTGGACCATGCAGCACACACTCTCCAAATTCGCCATCCCCCAGCCCAGAGCCAGGCAGGGCTGACCCATCACCCGCCTCTGCTTCCCCGGGTATTTGCCCAGCTGATGAGGAAGGAGGGGAGGGGGAAAAAAAAAAAAAAAAAAGGGGCAAGAAAGCAAGCAAAAGGGAGATGGCCTGGATGTGACAGGCTGGCAAGTTTGACAGAGAAGTCTTGTTAGCAGTGTTTTTTCCCTGCAGTTTGAGTGGGGGTAAAGCCAAGGAATGCTTCCCAGCAGCCTGCACCAAACGAGCCCGGCTGTGCAGAGCTTTAATTGCCAGTGGCAGAGCAGGGGCAGGCAGTGGCAGCTGAGGGGTCTGGGAGGACAGACGGCAGAGCAGTGCCGATGGCTTCTGCTGGAGCACGAGCTCCTTCCTTATCCCCCAGGATGGGAAACTCCTGTTCTCTCTCCGGCACCCTTCCTCCAGCACAAGGGGCACATCTGACCCCGCATGCCTGCCGAGGGCTGAGCTTGGGGTGCTGCACCCCAAGGCTGCAACGCCCCAATGAGAGCACAGTATGCCTCGTGCCACCAGGTACTTGGGACCGCAGGTCTGGGTTAGCTTGGGTGTAAGCCCACAGCCCAGCTGGGGCCCAGGGATGTGGGGCATCAGCAACCGCCACAGCAGACCTCTGCCGGCTCTCCAGGCGAAGGAGAGGAAGGATCTGGCAGCTCTCTAAGCTGACTAAGAGCTCTGTATGCCCAGTGGCTCTGCTGTACCAAGTGCAAGCCAAAGCAATTAGCATTTCTTGGAGACACTCCTTGTAATCTTCCCTGAGTGATGGGGAGAGCTGCCACAAGCACAGGCACGGGCCTCGAGATGCTTCCCAGGGCCGGGGAGATGCCGCGCTAGCGGTGACACAAAGCAGAGCAGGGCTGTCCTGCTGAAGGGACCTCCTGCCAGCAGCTCTGGGACCGCTGCTCCAGCCCGGTACAGGGGCACTGCACGCTCACCCAGCCACCAAGCTCAGCCACAGCCCCAGACCCACCGCATCTTGCCTCCGGGTGCCACAAGCTGTCAGGCAGCGGAAAGCCAGAAGACAGAGCAGAGAGGCAGCTCTCAGCATCTTTCTTGGAGCACAGCCCAGGTGGGAAAGGCCACCCTGGAGAAAGCCAGGGCCAGGACCAACCTCATCCATCAGCTCCCAGGCAAGGCCGTCAGCCTGAGCCTCGAGGCAGGGAACGGAGCACAGATGAGCCTGGAGCTGCCTGGAGAATCACGCAAGAGCAGCGGCCGCCAGCCCAGGCCAAGTCATCCCAGAGATGCAGATTATTTTTAACAGGTACTTGTAGAGCGCAGTGAGTGTCTGAAGGAGACAACCCGAGCTGATGCTCACCCCATCCCTCTCCCTGGCACGTGCAAGGAGCATATCTCACAGCCAGGCTTTTTATAGGGTTTCCCGCTCCCACTGGGCATGCAGCTCAGTATGACCACACCACCCCCTCCCTCCCTCAGTAATCACTCACATGCCGTTCACTAAAGTCTTTCCATTCCCTCTCTAGCTATTTCCTCTTCTCTCCTTATTAGGGATCCACCTACCTATCCATCTTCTCATTCTCTCCCCCTCTGTGGCTATTTTTAAAATGCCATAAAAGCTTTCAACTGGTAGCATCCTCAGGGATGCAAGGGATTTTATATGTAACCCATCACAAGCCGTCATCACCACATAATTCACCATGTGGGCAGTGACTCTTCTTTTTTCAAGAGCAGGGGAGGAGAGAACACCCACGCTGGGTCCCCTGGGCTCTCCCTGGCCAGCTCACCCAGGGCAGCACCACCAGACACCTCCCATCCCGGAGGGGAAGGATCAGGTCCAACCCACACCTTGCTCAAGGGGGTGGCTGGGCCAGGTGGTGGGGCAACAGCAGAAGTCCTCTCAAGTAGCATCTGTGGGTGTATGGAGGGATGGTTTTGCTCACTGAATAAAAGGCTCTGAGCTGGGGATCATCCAGCTTCGTGCCTTAGCATCTGCTGCCAGATGAAGGAGGGCTTCCTTGCTGAGAAGATGGCTATGTTTCTCCTTGTATACCCATGCATATGCAAGCTGCTGTACTGCCTGGTTCCCAGGCCGGTCAAGAGGTGATCCAAGTGAGTCAGGAGGTGGGGGATATTTTGGTGCTGCCAGCAAAATGCCTTCCCAAAGGCACAGCCTGCCCCAAGAACTGGACCCCTCTGGTAACAGCCTGGATAAATGGGAAAGACCAAGGTTTCCTGACCAGCTACAGCCCAGCCTGGATGGAGGGAGCAAAGGAGAGTTCAGTGACCACACAGGCGCTCCACCAGCACCACGAAAACCACTTCTCTCTCCCCAATCTCTTTATTCCCTACAGAAGAGCTGCCTTCCCCTTCCCTCCCAGAAGGCTGGCAAAAGACCTGATGCACATACTACCTAAGACACCCCCTCACCCTGGCCCATCCATGCCACCTGTGCCCCGGCAGAGCTTGGCAAGAGCTGAAGGCAGGTTGCTAAGTCTCTGCTGCAGGGGGAAGGCCGGCTGCTGCAAGCTGTCTGGCTGCCGCTGCCAGCGAGGTGCGGGCACGCTGACCCAGCCACAGGACACCGGCCTCGGTGGCTGCCAGGCAGGATTAGGCTGTGCATAACCTGAGAGGTGTCCTGCTGCGCGCTAATGCGATGACACGCTCCATGTCACTGGCAGGAGCCCTCTTCCATCAGCTCCGATGACCAAGCGCTGGGTGTGCCTGCAGCGGAGGCAGCAGGTCCCCAGGAGCCCGAACTCGGTCACATCACTCTCAGAAGATGCCTGGGTGACGCGGCTATTTATAGCATGTAGGAGGTTAGCAGGAGCTCATCTTACCTTGCTCCACCTTCTTCATCCTCTGAGGACCGGGAAGTGATGCAGAAGGTGCCGAGGCAGAGCGGGGAGCGGTGTGATGGGGAGGGACACCCTCAGTCCCTGGCTGGGAGGGAGGTGTTTGCGGGGACCAGCGCTGCGCTGTGATCTGAGCGCAGGCGAGAGGCTGTGCGAGCGCAGAGGAGAGCCGGGGGAAGCCTGTACTCTATCACACTCTAAGGATTGCTGCGATGCGAGCAGAGAGAGGGAAAATCCGGAGCAGAGCTGCCTGCTCGGATGGCAGGAGAAGCCGGTGCCAAGCTGCACAGCATGCTGCCTGCCCAGACCTGGCTCCCACCACCCCGTGCAGGCAGCTGCCCCATGTGGGCTGCATTTGAGCTGGGTGCTGAGACCAAATGGGGTCTGCACCAGCTCCAGAGGGGTTCTGAGACCTCTGCCTGCCCCAGCCCCCATTTCTTTGGGCCAGGCAAGGACAGTCTTTCCATGCCTTTGCTGTACTCAGCACCTGACTGTTGGTCTCCAGTGCACAGGGCAAGCACAAACGTTGGGGACCTGCCATAGGTCCCTCCTGGCAGGCCAGAGACCTGTTTGCTCGTGTACTCACACAGGGGCATCCTAGTCGATGCAGACCTTGCAGCCACACCAGCCAGGTAAGAAAGCCACTCATCACCACAGCCACCCACCATTGTGGTCAAGCCAGATGGGGGTTATTTTGCCCAGGAAGAGCACTCCGGGATTCAGTGCAGGAGGAGACAGGCAGGGCAGCAACCCAACAGCTAGACAAGATGCAGTCCAGCCCTGCCTTGCGGCCGAGACAAGGAATCCCCTTCATTTGGGGAGGGGCTCCTGGGGGCAGGCAGACGATCCCCTCACACAGCCCTGGGACTTGGATGTGTTGCAGCGCCTGACGTGCAACAGAAGTGAGTTTCACACACAGGTTCATTCCCTCCATCTCTTCTGAACCTTTTATCACAGAAAAGTCCTTGACTGGGGGGGTGAAACACAGCTGCCCTGGGCCAGCCACCCTGCCAGGACCTTCCCCGCTTCCACTGACAATCCAGGCTGGGGAGCAGCTGCAACTGGGAGATCCCCTCCACGGCGCCCGACATGTCCCAGCAAGTGCTGTGGAGCCAGGAAACAGCCCGCCCGGTCCCCAGCTGCTTTAAAAATAGCTCCCATCACAAGCAAGAGCCCCTGGGCTGGGCAGTCCTCTCCACCATGCCTCTGGGCAAAGGGGTGCCCAGGGCTGGCAGGGGAATGGATGCTAGGAGAAGAGCAGCAAGATCTTCAGGGTCAGCTAATACAAAACACAGATGCTGCGAAGAACAAGCAGGGCCTTGCAACGTGCTTTCAGGAGTGAGATGCTACAAGCATGTCTGTGAGGGGTGCTGTACTGCAGAACCTGGCACATGCTCTTTGGGAGCTCACGCTTCGCATCCTGGTCTAGGTTACGCTTCTCTTGCCCAGCTGCAGACTGCAGTCTGGCTGCAGGTATCTGCAAAACAGTCCTATAACTCGCTACTGTGAGAACAGGTCAACCTGAAACTTAAATTCAGATTGCAACAGACTCAAGTTGAGCTGAGGAAGGGCTCTGGGGCTGGTGTTGCACCAACACAGCCTTTCTTGCCCCAGAGCAGCGTGGTGCTCTCCAAAGCGTGCCACTTGCTGCCAAGGAAGAATACAGAAGCCAACAGGATGGCTACAAATCCTCAAGCACATGCTCCCCTCTCACACTGTCCCATTCCTTCGTGAAACCTTCCCCCCAGGGACTTTCCCAGTTGTCCAGGTCTCAGAGACAAAAATGATTCAAAATGGAAATGGAGTAAAATGTCCATGAACAGAAAAACAAGTGATGCCTGAGGCTCAGGGAAGGACTCTGCCAGGGTAAAAAGGGTAAGAAGAAAGGAAGGTCAGTCAGGCTGCATAAAGAAAACAGAGTATCAGTTCCTTTTGCTTTCAGCTCTCCACCCCCGGCAGAAGAGAAGGCACATCAATTCCCAGCCCAGGACTTGTGGCTGATGCAGCATTCGGCAAACTATACGCGAACTGAAGTATAAGCTATGCCTACCAAAAACCTGAGCCACCATCAAGTATGAGAACTGTGTGCCTCAGTTTGCTGCCACACTAGATCAGGCTGGTAGTGTTAAGCATCAGACAGCCCTTTTCTAGAGAGCAAGGCATCTCCATCAGGGATGCGCACCAGTGCACTCAAGCTCTTCCACCTCCCCAGTGATTTACCAAGCCTACGGACTCGGAGAGCAGAAAGGCTGGGCACAGGAGGACTTGGGACAGCCTGGGAGTCCTCCAAGCAAAACCCACCTTCTCTGCTGCAGGTTGCCAGTCACCCTGCCATGCTTGTCCTGAGCTGCTCACAAGTAAACTTCCTGGGCCTGAAACATCTGGACTTGGGCACTGCATTCCCTACGGCAACTGTGGTCACTCCTAGTCCCCTTCTCATCCTGCAAAGCCCACTCCTTCCCCCATCGCTCTCCGCCTGAGTCCTTGCCATCACCAATCTACCCCAGGATGTTTTCCAGAGCTGCTGCAGTGCTCACAACTGAGGCACACTGATGTATTTAGTCTAAAAATATCTAATTAGATGTTCCAACCACTTCATTATGGCACCATCGTGATAGGACTGCAGGGTCTGGCAGGATCTTGGTGGGTTTGCCTTCACTTCTTCACAGAGAGCAAAGGCAGCACCACACCGACTCCTTGCTGATAACAGGACAGTCTGTCATTGGTCCAGCCTGCTGGCATCACAAATACAGTTATCTGGCTAAAGCGATCGTCACCTTGTCATTAGAAAACTTGCTATTTTATAAGAGCATGGCAGGCCCTTGAAATAATTCAATTGCTTCAATTGACTTTACAGCGTGCACTTTATTGGCCTGCAGGGCCACTTTCCATGGCTTCTGCTCTTCAAAGGGCAAGCTGCCAAGAAAGAAGGCTTGCAGGAGAGCCTGAACGAAGCTTGGGGAGAGGACAGAGTCCATCCACCAGCCTGAGGACAGAGAGAAGTTGCTTGGGCTCTGAATTTTCTGGCACTGAAGTGAATGCAACAGTTTGTCCCTTTGCTAGGCTGCCCAGGAGAACAGCGGGGACAATTTCTATCAGGTTGTTTATGACAGCAGACTCAGGCTTGGGTGTTAATTGAGAGGACCGAGATGTGGGTGGAGAACCTGGAGCTCCCCTTGGTGCCCCAGTTCTGCAAACTCAGTACTAGAACCTCCCTTGGAGAAGCATGTACACCAGGTAATGTTCATGGCTGGTTTTGGAGAAAACATATGAGGAAGGTAGCTTTTCATCTCTTGCAAGACTCTGTCCTGCATTTACTTAACATCCCTCTTTCTCTGTCCCACGTGTGCCTTGAACTTTGAATCTATTTCAACCTTCCTGAAAGCTCTCCCCCTTCTACAAGGCTCCTCCATGATAACCTGACCAAGAAGGAAGAGCTCTGCTTGGAGGCCCGCCTCTTTCCCTGTTGCATGTGAAGAACCTGTCCAGCAGCTCTTGAGGGCAACCAGGGATGAGGAGCACAAGGGCTTATCCAGAGCCAGAGTCCATCTCATCAAGTACCCAGGCACTAGGCAGCATCTCAACTCTGCCGGGTCCTCCCTCACTGGAGCTATGCTTTGTCCCCCATTCACTGCATGCCTGTGGCCACCTCCAGCATTGCAAAGATGAAACAGGAACCAGCGTTGACCAGAATCCCTGAGTGCTATGACTGTAAAAGTTCATCTCTACCATTACACCCCAGGCCTGGTGCCACTCCTGCAAAAACTAAGAGTCTTTTCACAGGGAAGACACTAACACCTCATCATACCCACAGGCTGATCACTATGGGTTCACTGCACTTCTGAACACAGCAGCAACACCATGTCCTCCTCAGCAGGTCCTGACCCACTGGGTGGGGAGACCCAGTGAATCACCCTGCCTGAGGAGCTCTACAGGGCAGAGCTGGAGTTCCCAGAGATGTGCAGCACCATGTGATTCCTTTTTAATTACACAGGGACTTAATAGAGTTTGCTGGTAAACACCTTGTAACCACATGTGCCTAGAGATTACTGCGTAATTATGCTTAGTGGATCACCACGTAACAGGGAGCATGATTTAGGAAAGACAAAAATAACCAAGCAAACATGCTGCCTTGGTGAGTATCTGGTAAGCCTTCCTGCCCAAATGCTTAGCTGGCCTGTCTTCCCTCATGTCTCCTTTCCCAGATTTCTGAGCCTAGTGGAGCCTTGGAGCCTCTGAGCAGGAATTTAAGAGGTGCCGGGGTTGGGACAGTGTGGGGAAGCTTTCCACCGCACATACCAAACCCCCTGCAAGAGCTCTCCAAGCTGCAACAGGCCATCACCTGCGCCAAGGGAAGAGCACAGGGGATAGAAGGCACTGGTTCCCCCCACTCCAAATTAGCTTGGCATGGGGACAGATCCTGGTTTCCATCTTCAGGATTCACCCTGGAGACAGAGGGGTGTCTAGAGGATGTTTAGTTTGCAAACCAGTTTCAATCACCCATTGCAACCCCGATCCAGTCAAACCAGATTCAACCCAGGAGTTCACCGGGGTTTAACCTCCTCCAGGAGTTGTGAGTGTCTTCGCTTACACCAGCGTGGCCCATAACAACAAGGGGCACCAGTGTGAAGACTTCCAGCAGACCTTCTCCCACCCCAACAGAGCTGGGCCAGAAGGGATGATGTATAAATGCCATCCCCCATGGGTCCCACAAGGGTGACCCCTCCTCACAAGCCATACTCACCACATGGACCTGCAGCACCCAAACCCCGTGGCTACCTTCAAAGCAGCAGCAGGTGTTACTCACACATTTCAGAGAGTCTTAAACCCCGGGGGCAGCTGACAGCTTCAGCCCTTTGCCTTTCAGTGAGTGCCAACCCAGCCATGTTGGCCAAACACTGGCCACATCAGCCTCCCTGCACCGGGCCAGTTTCTCAGGGAGAAGTTGAAGCCAAATCCTAGGGGACTTAAGGGAGTCATTTCAAGGGATGTTCTATTGGCCAAGGGTTTGTACTACAGGATCCAGCTTCAGTGAAAGTGCAGCACAGCACTGATAGACCTGTTTATGAATGTATGAATCTATTTGCAACCAATTAGCAGTGCTAACCGGAGTGGGAGGTATAAATAGCTTACCTAATGTAAATATCAACACTGTGCCCTCCAAACGCTTGCTGTACACCTGGTGAGCCCCGGAGGAGGCTGCCTGCCCAGCCAGCACAACCCTTGCACCCTCAGGGCCTCCTGATCCGCTCTGCAGCCCCAGGATACAAGTTTACACCCAAGATCAAGGGCCTTTTCCTCTTCCTCTTAAAAGCAAGATTTCCATATGGCTTTGCCTTCCCTGCATCACGGAACAGGAGGTGACATGGGGCCACCAACCCCAGGACTCATGGAAAAGCAAACCCCTGTCCCCTCAGCAAGGGCAGGTGAGACTCCTGTGTGCTGGCCATGACGCGTGTTCAGAGATGCACCTGCACAGCCCTGCAAATCCTGCGCAGAGCTCCCCTGAGGCCTCGACAATAGTTTTGCACAACAGCATGGCCTGAGGCCAGCCGTGGCCCACAGCCCCGAGCTTCCTGCCTCACATCAGCTTTGGACAGGATAGAAGCATTATCAAAAGGCACCAATTAAAATGGGAAGGAGCATGGTAACTCACAGATCAGATGCACAGATGAGGAAAAAATGCCACCATTTCATTGATTTGCCAACCTCAAAACTTTGGTTCCTGCAGCCACAGTTACACCTGTAGGTCATCACCCCATGCACAACCTGGCTGCATCATCCATCCTCCTCCACCTGTGTCTCCCACTTGTCACATCTACACAGGTAGGGTCCCATGCACCAGGAGAGAGACCAGAGTACAGCTGAGCCTGCTGGCTGGACCCCCAGTCACTACAGGGGCTGGGGGGAAAAAAAAAAAAAAAACAACCAAAAAAAAAAATCAATGCAGAGAGCAGCAGAGTTGGCCATGCCTGGGAGGCAGAGCTGCAAGCAGGGTTGACCAACAAGTGGCACTAAGCTTCCCTAAACCACTGGCCACTAGCTGAGGGCTGCAAAAGCCATTGCAGGTCACTGCCAGGTAGCATCAGTGGGGT
This sequence comes from Rynchops niger, assembly GCA_013400035.1. Lineage (NCBI taxonomy): Eukaryota > Metazoa > Chordata > Aves > Charadriiformes > Laridae > Rynchops > Rynchops niger. The sequence goes on from VXBH01000158.1 coordinate 80,624, forward strand.
GAGACAGATGGCACACAAGGCACTGACACAAAGCTCCTGGCCTCTTTTTGCCTCCCAGGCACACGGACCTGAGAGATACAGGCTGGGTAAGGATGCACAGAGCTGGGTGAGGCAGCAGCGAGAGGGGAGATGCAGCTTTGGCAACATTCACACCAGCCACAGAAGATGCTGACGGAGGAGGCAGCCCCACACCCCGTGCCTTGCTCACAGAGCCAGCTAGGAGAGGATCATGCCATTGCTAAGAACAGACATGAGGCAGCATTTGGGTATGGCAAGCCCTACTTTGAGTCTCTCCGTTTCTGGAAAAGTGCCTGGAAGCCTAACAGGTTAGAGCCCACTGCCTTGCAAGGGTTTGCACAGCCCTTGTACCAGGTGTGGTCCCAAAGGGACCATAAGGAATCTGTAAGCGATCAGCAGCTGTCACAAAGTTCCCAAGCCTTTACTAAAACACATGGCTACTTAAAAAAAGGTAATGGCAATATTTAGGCAAAGATCACAAAGCCAACCAAAGCACTGGGCAAGGTGGCAGCCTGCTGCTGGCAAATCCAGAAGGCTGAGGCACAGCTGAGTGATGTGCCCAAGGTCACAGAGCAAGGCAGAGGGAGGAGCACCTCCCAGGAGACTCCCAGCCCTGCTCTTGCCACCTGCCTGGTGGCCTCCTCCCGTGAGTCATGCCAGAGCAACAGGCAGGCAGCATGTTTGGGTTGCTGGCACCTCTCTGTGTGGGGGAGGACCCAATAAAGGAGTTTTGTGGCACCATCAGATAGTTATAACAGACCAGCACCATAAACACCCCTTATCACTATCATCAGCCAAGCTGGATATTAAGAGATGGAAAGTAATCCCAAAATGAACCAACACTTTTGTCAAAATTGGCTTAGAGGCAGCTTAGGAGCCTCACTTGCCCACTGATCCCTGCGAGCACCGTGTGCCATCCCATCCTGCGTACCAAACCCAAGCTCGTCCCCAGAGAGGCGGATGGAGAACCCTTTGTTATCAGGCACCCAGCAGGCTCAGAAAGAACCAGTCCCTATTGTCTCCTATCTGGGCACCACCAGCCCCACTCCCCAGGGAAGGAGGCTAGCTCCTGTCCCAGGTGTGGCTCGTGCAGAGGGCACCTGGAAAGTTTTCTTGCCTCTGACACAGCCCAACAGAGCTGGAATCACCTGTTCTGTTGCCTTGCAGCATGCCAAGGCATTTTTCACAGTGTTTTGCTTGGGAACCACCCCAAGCCCTCGGATTGAGAAACCTCAACACACCAATGCAATGGAGAAGTCATTGCTCTGCTGCTTTCTGCCTGGGGGAGTCCTCCTCGCTTCACATAGCCTCTGGGACCCACAGCAGAGAGGGCACCTTCCTTGGGCAGGTTATCCCAGCAGGAAGACCCTCAGGTGGCCATCAGCATTGACTCCTTTGGCTGGGAGCTCACTGCTTTCAGAGGAATGCACCAAAGCTGTGCTAGCAAGGTGCGTATGGCTGTTGAACATCACACCAGTGAGGAAAAAGAAATTGATTGTGACTCGATCAAACCTGATCAATCTTTCTAGGCTTTGCAACAAGGACACAAAACCAGAAGTAGCCAGACTAGTACCAGGTGCCAGTTCTCATCTCATGCAGCACATTTCCAAGCTCTGATTCTTTAGAAATTCATACATAGCGCATGAGTGCCTCTGTCCCTGTCTCTCTCGCACACACAATAGAAACACCCACATCCCCAGCTGCAGAAGGTACATGTTTTTCTGTACTGCACCTGTGCTTTGCTCAGGTCCCTGGTTTCTGGGTCTCTCCTCGCTCTGCTCCTCCTCATTGGCAGTTCCCCCATCCATTTATACACAGGCAGTGGCATCAGCAAGTGAGCCTGCTGCCTGTCAGAGTGCTCCTGGCTCCCTCTCACCATGTTGCATATCAACATTTTAGTCCATGATCTGTCCTCCAAACCCAGGAAACACAAGCCAAGAAGTACTCAGTGGAGATAAGCACCATGGCTCAGCCCACATGAAAGAAGGGCCAGCAAAGCCAGACCCTGTCAGAAAGCAAAAGGCAGGCAAGAAAACAATAATTAAAAAAATCCACCCCATTAGCCTTGTCAACGCTGTTGTGACATTTTCCTTCCAGTTCCTCACAGCCAAATCAGTGCAACATCAGCCCCATCCCCACAGCAAAGGCTGGGCAAAGGCATACTTACTGCTAGTGCTCATCTTGCTGGTCCTCCTCTGTCCTTCTCATCCAACAAAGGGGGCAAAGATGCTCTTTAAATCCTCTTTTTCTCCCGCCCCCCCCACCCCCCGGGCAGTGGGAGGAGGTCGCCTCTCTCCTTCCTAGAAGAAACACTTCAGCGCGATCCGCCGACTAACGCATCCCGAGGCAGCTCCGCGACCCAGCCCCCAATCCCGCGGGCTGCCGGACGGCAAGGT
>VXBH01000158.1:83140-186656 GCA_013400035.1 Rynchops niger
CCCTGCCAGCTCTCCTGCCCTCCCTCCTGCCCGCTCCCCTGCCTGAAGCCCTGCCTGTGGTCTGGCCCTGCTCACTCCCCTGCCTGCACTCCTGCCTATGGCCTGTCCCTGCCTGCTGCCCTGCCTGCAAGTCCTGCCTGCAACCCTGTCTGCTGCCTGCCCACTGCCTTGCCCACTGCCCTGCCTGCCACCCTGCCTGCAGCCCTGCCTGTGGTCTGACCCTGCCCGCTACCCTGCTGCAGCCCTGGCTGCCACCCTCCCTGCGGTCCAGCCCTGCCCACCACCCTGCCTGCAGTCTTGCCTCCAGTCCGGCCCTGCCCGCTGCACTGTCCTGCCCTTCACACTGCCCTGTCTTCATTCCTGCCTGGTGACCTACTCGCTGCCCTGCCTGCAGCTCTGCCTGTGGCTCCCAGAGCCCCCAGGCTGGTCCCTCCTTGCCCTGGGGCTCCCACCCATCCTGCTGCTGCTCCCATCCAGCCCTGGGTGGGACTGGCTGCCAGTCCCACACCGCTCGCTCTCCACCTTGGCCCTGTGGTGGCTGAGCGTGCAAAGAAGCGCTGTCCCAGGACAGAGGCATGGTGGGGAGGGATAGAATTCATGCTGAAAAACTAGATTTCCTCTACTGTCAAGGTTCCCCTCCAGCAGCTGTCCAGACTGGCCACCCCCAGCTGTCCTGGCATCCCACGCAACGCAGCCCGGGTGTCTGTCCCACACTGGGAGCAGGGAAGGGTCCGTGGGTGTCTGCACGGCACCTGGCTGTAGGATGGAGAGGGGGTTCTTCCCTCGCAAACAGCAAGCAGCCGGCAGCACGTCAGGATTCCTGGAAGGGCTTCAAAGCCATTAGCTCCTTGTTTTGTTTGTGAGACACGATCTGTCAGAATAAAGCTGTACCCAGCGGAGCTGCTCCCAGGCTGTGAGGGGAGATGGGGCTGTGCCCGCCCTGCCTGCGGAGCCCCCGAGAAGCTGCGCTGCGATGCAAAGAGGCGAGCTACGGTCTCGCTGCTAATGAAAGGGGTTTTTCATGCGGCGTGACAGGCGCCGCATCCCTCCCGCTCCTGGGGCTGGAGTGCTGCCCGGGGAGGGCCTTTTGCTTTCCCTTTCTCTCGCTGGTTTATTTGCGGCAGCAGATGTTTGTGGTGACATGACAAGACAGGTAGCAGGTCGTGTGAGCTACGCCTGTGCTGCCAGTGACGCAGCCAGCTCGCTGCAAGCCCTGCTGCCTGTCCCCTCCGGCTCTGTCCCCTCCAGAGAGGCGTCAGGTGGGTGAGAAGAGCAGGACCAGTAGTGGGGGCTCAGGGGTCCCTGCAGGGCTGGGGAAGGGCAGGAAAGGGGAAAGCTGCTGCTACAGCACAGTGGGGTGGCTCGGGCTGTCCCATGGCGCTGATTTGGGGCCTTTTGTGAAGTTTCCCTGTGCCTGACAAGTGTCCGGGGTGTCCCCTCCTCGAGGAAAGAGCACAGGACCCTGTCGTGATGAGGCTCACACCTATCGTATCAATAACGTCCATTCATGGAGTCAATAAAGCAGACATGATGTGAGCTGGTCCCCGCGGTTCAGCAAGCTAATTAAGCTTCTTCCGCTGACCTGGTTTCCAAATCTTGTTAACTTGCTGCCTTCAGAACAACTTGAAATTTCCAGCAGAGACAGGCTGGGCTTGCAGAGGGCTGTGGAGGAGGACAGCGTGCTTTGGCAGAGCTCAGGGGGCTCCAGCGCAGAACCTCTTGCCCTTTGTCCCCTCCCAGTTGGACAATCCCAGCACTGTGGAGCTGAGCCATGTGGAAGGGGGAGTGGGCGCTGCCAGCGGGGCAGGGCATCACGTGCCCCCCGCCATGGCATTTTTCAGATTTGGCACTCATGAGCTGATGGCGGGGAGTTCAGAGCCCTGCCACCCCCCAACCTTGGCCACTGGGTCTCATGCAGGGACCTGGCCCCCGTGTGGGCTGCGGCAGGGTCCCACAGTGCAGGGCACTGGTTGGAGCCCCTCACCACCAGCACTGTCCCAGGGTGTTTTGGAAATCCTGTTTCCTTTTCTTTGACTGAGGAAACGGGCTGCAAAAGCTGCCACAAAAGGGTGTTGGGGATGCCTGAGACAAGAAGTCAGAAATGAGGAAATGTCAGGATGTTAACGCAGCCTCCTTTCATCCCTTTGTGTCTGTGCGTTGCAACACAGTCTTTCACGGCAATTATTAGATGCGCATTTTTCCCATAAGATGCCTGCCTCATTCCGTACCCAGCGTGTACCACGTAGCTCAGGCTGTGCAGAGGAAGCTGCTGCCTGCAGGACCCTGCATCGTTCCGTGGAAAGGGCCACGATAGTGATGGGGGTAAGAGGATGGAAGAAAAAAGGTGCTAATTTCATTGAATTTTACTGATTACTTCCCTGGACACGGGTTTTCTTATCTCTGCCTGTGTGCCCTTGCTGACAGAGTCACCTGAACCAAACTTTCCCTTCCCAGTCAATAATTGTGTTTCTTTCCCTAATGCCTGGCTTGACCACCAGCTGCCTGATCACTGGGAGCGCTGGAAGTTGCTGGCTGCACGTGGAATCACTGGGAGCTGGGCTCGAAATGTGTCTTGTGTTATACCAACACCAGTAACTCTGAGAAATGAGGCTCACCGCCTCTCCAGCTGGTGGCTTGGGAAGCCACCACCCGTGTGTTTCCAAGTGAGGCTGCATTCAGACGCTGTCCCTGGGAAGGGATGTCGGTCCCCAGGGCTGGAGGGGCAGCCCCCGTCCTGCTGCCACAAGGCAGGGTGCCAGGGGAAATCCCCGAGGAAGGGGGACTCACTTGTACGTGACTTGGGGACCAGGTGAGGAATGGAGAGGGGAGTGCGAGGGAAATGCAGGTCCCAAGGCCAGGAGAGACAGGGTTAGGAGAGGTCAGAGAGTTAGAAGATCATGTAAGCATCTCTGTCCTCAAAGTGCATGGGGGGATGGTTCAGCAGCAGCCTTAGCTCAGGCATTTCTGGTTTATTTGAAGCCATGGCATCCCTTTCAGCACACCTAGGTACAGACACATGCGTACATGCATGTTTGCAAACACACACATGTACAGTCGCACAGCTTTCAGAGGTCCCTCGGTAGGAGCCCCAGGCTTTCCACCCCCTTTCTTTCCCCTTCCACTGGTAGTCATCCCGGTGAACAATCTTCACTGCTGGGCCCTGTGGGTCATGGTTGCAGGAGGAGTGGAAATGCCTTGGCCAGAGATCCCGGCTGCAGCCCTTGCTCCAGGGTGCCGTAGCACACGTGTGTCCGTCTGTCTCAGAGGCAGCAGCTGGCCGAACGCAGCCCCGCCAGCCCCCACTCCCGGCAGACCTCCCTGCATGTGCGCTGGCAGCAAAAGGCTCTCCTTTCTCAGCAAGAAGATTTAAGGCCAAACAACGGCAGCAAGATGCCTGTGGGGACCCCAGCCCGGCGCAGCCCGACGCTTCCCGTGAAGCACTGGGCAGGCTGCAGAGAAGCAGGACTCTGACTCATCACAAGCTGGTGACATTTTCCAAAAAAAGCCTTTAAGTCCAGGGCTGTAATGTTCCCAAAAGGCAGCAGAGAAGCCTAAGGGGTCTGCAGACCCCATTATACCACAGCACACTGTCTGTGTCATGGGATGGAGGAAATCCTGCCTCACTGGGTAGTTCCCCACCCATTTTTCTCTTGTCCTGTGCCTCCCCTGTGATGTGGGATCTGGCAGAGGTAAAGTCAGGAGTGGTCAGATGCTGCTGCCCGCTGCCACAGTGCAATGCCAGACTCGCTCCTCTAGTGATGACAGAATCGCTTTCCAGATGATAGAGATCAGCATTTTACTTTGGGAGTCCCTGGAAAACATGGCAACTGGGACCAGAGGCAGTGAACTAGGCAGTGGGTGTTTCACGCGGGGGCCCTGGGACGCCATGGTGGAACCTGACAGCACAGCTGGTGCCTCATGCAGCACCGGACCCTGCTCCTCTTCCTCAGTCACAGCAACCACCAAGTCATTCACCAGGGGTTTGGCTTTCTTCAAATTTACACAGCAGCACAACAGCCCTTCCCAGCAATTCCCCGTGTTGGCAGGAGGAGACACAGACAGGCAGAGGCAGATGTTCCCCAGGCTGCCTGCATTGAAGTGATAATCAAATGATAGATTATTTTCAAGCAAACTCCCATTTTCAGTCATTAATATTAGTGCTGTGCAAATAGTTTCGGGGACAGAAAAACCCTGGACAGTGGAGAACGGTTGTGAGCTGGATTTGCTCCAGGCGATGCTAGTGTGCACCGCAAGCCATCTGTAACCTGTAGCCATCCTGCAAAGCCAGAAAGGGATGCCTCTGCCATGCACGGGAGGAGCTACAGGTCCTCTGGCATTATCCGTCTTACCATCACAGGGGCTGAGTCCCTAGGTCAAGTGCAACAAATGTTCCCAAACCAAAAGCAGATGAGCGAAAGCAAGTGCTGCAGAAGCTCTAGAGTGACTTGTCCTGCATGTTGGGCGCCCTGGGCCTTCACCTCGCCTCCTGAAAGACCAGGACACCAGGAGAGGAGAGGTGCTGCGTGAGCTGCCTAAGGGAGGGGTGATGGCAAAGCCTTTGGGGCATTAGAAACCAGCGTTTGTCCTAAAACCTGCAAGAACCTGTCACTCTCTAGCCTTTCAGGGGAGCTAATGTCCCTGCACACACCTCTGCCGCGCAAGGAGCATGCTGCAAGGTACACAACAAGGCTGGGGCTCCCAGGCAGAATCAGGGCTTGTTGTCAGAGCTTGGGCATCTCGGGGTGGCTTCGTTTCCGTGTAGGTGAGTTCATGCACATCGTGCTGGTGCTGCTGACCCTGCTCCCAGCCCCGTGGCGGCGTGAGCGGGGACCCAGCAGGGATAGCTGCACCGCAGAGCCTGGCCAGCAGCATCAGCAAAGCCATGCAAAGGGACACTCATACCAGCTGCAGCTCTGGCCCCCGAGGTACCTGACCTGCTTTCCCATTGCCAACTATGTTTCAGCCCATTAAAGGTCATCGAAAGTTGGGTTTATTTTTAGTTTTCCCTTTTAAGTTGCCCTGAAGCACTGAGGACTGATGTAAGGAAGAAACATCCTCCCTCCCATCAGCCGTTAGAGCAGGATCCCTAGATGTTGTTAATGGACAGCCTTGCCCTTCCCGAGCCGCCTGTGAGAAGCCCAGCCCTTGGAGCTCTCCATGGAAGCTGGCTGGCATACCTCCCATCTTCCCAGAGCTCCTTGGGGAGCACCACCTTCTCAGAAAGAGTAATTTAGCCTAGGCTGCTTCTTTCTTATCGCTGGAGCGGTGTTATCACAATAACTTGGTTTTCCTTCTGTTCCTCATATTGTTTCATGGGGAAACTGAGAATCAGAGTGATCCCGGGAGGATCTGGGGAACCTTCAGACCGGAGCATGGCACTCCTCGCTCCGGGGGCTGGCGGCAAAGCTCAGACCAGGTCTCTGGACCATGCTGCCCATGCAGGTCAGAAGGAGACCAAACAACATAATTAGGAAAAGATAATTTCTTTTTACACTTCTAAGCATGCAAAATACTGCAGAATGGCTAGCCCCGGGTAAGCAGCGGGTTATCTCTTTTCTAGGAAATCTCACTTCTTTTTTTTTTTTTCCCTGTTCTAAAAATGGAATGCAGACACTTAAAATAAATTCCCGGAGAACAAAACTGAGAAAACACAATGGGATTTGAATCAAAGTGTTTGGATTAATTAGCTTAAATTGAAAGCTTTCATTCTGATTTCAGCCTCGGCTTTATGTACAAAAAAAAAAAAAATTAAAGCAGCAAAGCTTTGTAAGTTGAAAAATCAAAATGTTCCACCCTGAAAATATCAAAACGAGATGCTTAGCCTCACTGAGCTGCTTTGTTGCTTTCTAAAAGGAAATGGCACTAAGACCAACACTTTTACAAGCAGCTTGGATCATTAAGACTTTCAAAAAAACCCTGGATCAGCATAAGCATTTAATATCTTAACTAGTTTTCCTCTTTTTCTTCCAGAGGAAAGTCTAAAAATATTGATTTTTTTTCCAAATTATCAAAAGATTTCTTTAAATATGTTCTCTTTACTGTGTGGCTAAGCTTGAGCTTGAGCTGCTTGATTTAGATGGGGTGGTTCCCGGGACCCCCGGCTTTGCCCAGGCTCGGTGGCAGGCACGGGCCGTATCCCCGCGTGCTGGGCTGCCAGGGGGAAGCAGCACTGGATTTGCTTTTTGGTGCTATATGGGCAGGAGACGGCTACTCAGTAACCCATATTGTGGATCTTGGAAGGAAAAGTAATATGGAGGTTGGGATTTTATACATTTGGAGTCTGCAGATGAACAAAATGCTTTTTTGTGACCATTTTCCTACCGCGGGTGAAATTGGAAAATGAAAAATTGGAGATCTGGGGGGGGATTTGTGCTCACTTTGTCATTTTTCGTTCTCCTTCCTTGTGCTGTTCATTTCTGTTTCAGTGGCAAAATAGGAACAGGGTAAAAGCAGGCGCAGGGGAGAATAATAAAGGAAAAGAGAGACTAGAAGGGAGAAATACAGGGAAACTGAGAAGTTAAAATGAAATATTTTGACAGTTTGATTTTCTAGAGATGTTTACAAATGAAACACATTTCCTTTGGAAACCTCTCCAACTTTGACATTTTGAGCAGTTTTTCCTTCTGATCTTCAGTCAGTTCTGTCCAACGCGGCACCCGACGGAGCCTTGGCTGCAGGTCCCAGACAGGGTTTGCCTGGCGAGTTACCTGACCCATAGGGTCTTCAACGCGGAGACAATAAAATCACCGCTGGAAATGAGTGTGGCTTCACTGCCTGCTCGTTAGCGCAGCGCACGGGGGCTTGCTTTTGCAAGTCAGCAACCAGCAGCTCCCAGCTGGGTGCTCAGAGCAGTCCCTTGCAGATGGACTCCATCAGAGAGTTATCTTCCCCGGGGCTGTCCTTTAGACCTGGCTGGTCATTCTCATGTCACCACCGAGCCCGACATTGCTCCTCGGGATGCCAGTCCTCTATTTCGGAGCCTTCCCTTGTTTTCCCTTGCACACCCATTTCTGCAGTCCCACAGCGCTTGCCCCATCCCAGGGCTATTCCCCCACCCCGTGGACCAGCTGCAGGCTCCTGGTGGCCGGGGGCTGTGAGCAGCAGGGCTGGGCCTGGCTCCAACACCGTTTGTGCGAGGCTCGGACTGCACAGGGAACCGGACGCTGGTGGCACGGTAGTTGCTGCCACCTAATGGCTCNGCACCTCCAGCGCTTGGTTGGTAGCTATCAGCTAATGAGCTCTCCCGTGGGGATGCAGGGGGGGACCAAGCCTGAAAAGCAGCACAACACCCCATAAGGTGACACTGGGCACAGAGGGGAAGGCAGAAGTTGTGCATTTCTATTTCAAAGCCAAGGACAAGATACTTGTCAAAGCAGGAGGAGAGGCGATGCTTGCTGGTCCCAGCAGCCGGTCCCACTATCACGCCCTGCGCCTGCAAACTCATGGAAGCAGCAGGATTTGCATGCCAGAGGTCTGCATCCCAAACTCACGTGGGGAGATGTGATGGGAGTCTCCCAGCAGCCAAGAGCACCCCTCAACCCATGGCCCCTTTCACGGCAGGGAGGTGGGCACTGCAGTGAGTCCCAGGCGGGGCTGCATGTCCCTGGGTGGCAGGGACATGGCTGGACACCCCCAGCCTCCCAGATGGGGACCCCCAGTCCCCAGATGGCAGAACCCCAGTGCACTCAGGCATCTCCACTCTGCCGACAAGGGCAGCCCGGTGCTGGCTGCGGTGCCCTGACACCGGTCCCGCACACATTCTCGGGTGGAAGAGCAGCCGCCTGGCTTGTGTCTCGCAGCCAGCAGCTGCACACCAGTGGCTCCTAGACCCGTCTGCATCTTGCAGGAAACCAGCTCAGATTCACCTCTCTGGGACACATAGACCTCCTTCACAAAGAAAGGCACAGTGCCACCTTTTCCCAGTTTATTAGATGGGAATAGTACGGCCTCTGGGCTTAGCAACAGCTCCCCAACACATAGGGGACACCTCAGAAAGACCTCCCCAGAGCCTGATAGCTGTGGGCAACCTGGGGCCACGGGAAAACCTGTCCAGCACATACAAGGCCACAGTACAAAGGCTGAGATGGCCACTTGCACATAGCCATGTCCAGCCAGCACTTTCCCTGTGTCCCTCTGTCTTGTGTGCAGCGATCTCATGTGGGCCAACAGAGAGGATCCTCTCCAGGTTACCATGGGTCTGGTGAGGTGGGCAAGGCAGGAGGGCTCCCAGCCAGCTCCTGCCTGAGCTCACGACCCTAATGTGGGCTGCAGGTACTTATCCGCACCCCAGGTCCTGCCTGGCCATGCTCAGGGAGGTCTCGGTGTCCCTCAGAGGCTGGTAGCTGTCTACAAGCTACCTGCCGTCAATTCCCCTGCATTATTGATAGGGTTAAGGCCATTTAATGTTCTGGCCAGTGCTGGGAAGAGATAATTCCAGCCTGGAAGAAGAGCAGGGATGAGGGGCCAAGGAGAGAAGCTGTGACTGGATGGGGCAGCAGGAAGGGTGGAGCTGGGAGACTTCTTTGCAGCAGCTCTTCCATCGGCCAAGAGAGATCAGTGGCCAAGAGACACTTTTCATCACCTGGGGACCCTCTTCTGCTGCGAAGACCGGGTAGATCTGGCTGCCAGCTGTGAGTCCATCCCTGCGGGGCTGATTCCTAGGATGGGTGGCCATCTTGGCTGGATGCACGGCAGGGACAGGCTTCATGGCGGGGGGAGAGCTGAGAAAGCAGTGCTGGAGGTGAGAGGGGGCACAACAGCCCCAGGGGAGGCACTGGTTAGAGGGGCACGGGAAGGGATCCTCTTCTGCCGGTGACATGGAGAGCAGCCCCTGCTCCATCCCAGGAGAGTCAGGGGTCTGGGACTGGGCTGCCTGGGGATGTGGGACAAGCTGGCAACATCAGAAGCTCATGACATGTCTCCTTGTGTTCCCTTGTGCCCTCCACCAGGGCGAGGCGTCCTTGTGCAGGATGGCATTGCTGTGGGGCGGAGAGCCTGGCCCCCCACCCTGCATCCCTGCAACCTTGTGGTAGTGCAGGCAGGAGAGACCTGACAGGAGTCAGAGGGAGCTGGGAGGAGTATCCCGAGGGTGTGCGGCAGTTTCGCGAGCTGTTAGTTCAGATCTTGCAGAGGACACAAGGTCCAGGCTACCTCTGCGACCTTGGAAGAAGTTGTTCTAGAGGCAGGAAGAGTTTTTCCCTGATAGTCCTATGCCTAAAATCTGCTGTGACGCGGGATGGTGTGGCTTGTCCCTCCTGCAACCGTTGCCAAAGCAGTGGTGGTGCTGGAAGGTGCTGTACCTCTGCCTGCGCCCGGGCGAGAGTGTTGGCCCAAGGCAGTGCACTGGAGCAGTGCCTGCTGCGGGCAGGATGGCCAAGGAAGGGACGCAATGACCAAAAGAGCTTGAAAAGACTCTGAAAGATGGCACCGTGGGGCTGTGTGCTTGTGACTGCTATTCCTTGCTGCTCTCCTATACCTTGTCATTAAGCTCTCTACAGCAAAATGGGTGGCTGTGAGACACCCACACTTGGAGCATCATTGCAGGGCTTTCCCAAAACCTTCCTGCAAGCTGAGCTGGGAAAAACCCAAGCACAGGGGTGAACTAAAAGGCTGCTTTCAGCAGCACAGTCTCAGGCAGGAGCTGCAGCGATCTCCAAACCCTGGAGCTCAGCTGGCTGGCTCTGGTCCTTCCTTCTTCCTTCCCATGCCTTATCTGTGGCCTCCACGTCCCTGGCCTCTGTCTCCATGCAGTCTGGAGGCTCCCCTGGGTGGTGACGCAGAGCCGCTGCCTTTGAAGTGACGGTCATGTTGGGAGAGCTGCCGGCAGAAGCAGGGAGGATGCTTGGGGTTCACACCTCGATACCAGGGAAGAGATGTCACAGCACTGCTCCCTGCACAGCTCCCTCCGGTGTCAGGGTGGCCACCGTATGTGCCAAAGGGTGGTCCCAGCCTCCTCACCCACCCGGGCAAGGCCAGCACACACAGTCTGTTTTCCAAGAGCGCTTACTTCCTCCGCCCCTGGCTGAAAACAATGCGAGAGGAGCAGGCCTCAGCATTTCTGAAAATTAAGCGCTGAGTTCAGCTTAGTTCAGCCCTGGAGCTCGCTTAACCCTGTAGTTGCAGGACGGAGCAGATTTCCCGGTGCAGGCAGCAGCTCTGCATTGCTGTGTGCGGCACGGGACGCAGAGGAGTAAGAAGGGTCTCGGAGGTGGAAGAAAAACCTTGCGTGAGGGCCATCAGTGAAAAGAGATATCCGAAAGCCAGGCCTGTCTGGCTGCTTTTCAGTGACTTGCCATGCCGGTTTTGCTGAAAAATGTTGCATTTCCCTTGTGCCCCGCAGCCCTGCGTGAACTCTCTCCTTCCCGAGCTCCCCTCAGCTGCCCACCAGGAAAGATGATGTCCCAGTGCCACCCCGCCCTGGGAATGCAAAGGCATCCATAGAGGTACGTGGCGGCAGGTCCCTCTCCCCAAACTCTGTCCCCCCACCCAAGCTGGTAGGCACTGGTGTGCAGCCTGAAGAGCCCAGGACTGCGGGGGGGTGGGGCATGGCACAGGCAGGTGCTTATCACCACCCTGCACCCATTTACAGAGGGTGAAAGCAAAAGCAGAGAGTGCAAGAATGAGGAAATATCCCTGCTGGCCCTGGTCACTCTTGCCAGTGTCCCCACGGCTCTCCCGGGCACAGTCGGTATTCGGCTGGGTTTTCAGAGGAGGAGGGAAGGAAAATGCTGCTCCACCTAATGGCACAACGGGTCCCCCCACCCATATCAGAGAATCAAAAACATGAAACAGGAGTTTGTTTGACCTGAAACAAAATGTTTCATCTTATTTGTTTGCTTTCCCCCCTCAACCCGACTGAAGTCAGGTTTAGGCTGACTTCCTTTTCTTTCAGGTTCATTTTTCAATAACAAAGTGAAAAGCGATGAGGCTTCGTTTTGAACCTGCCAAGGAATGGTCAACTTCCTAGAGCTCCCAGAAGGAAACAGGGATATTAGAAAAGCTTGATAGTAACTCTTTCATTGTTTTCAAAAGAGAAAAAAAAACCCCAAATCCCTGTAGTTTTCTCTGCTAGTCCCGTTTGCAGAGTTTAGCCGGGGTGCACAAATACTGCTGGGTCCACAGATCTCTTGTTCTGCGTGCCTGTATTTGCATTTTGCCAGAGAAGAAGGGGGTTTCAGAGCTGAGTGCCTCTGCCACCTCCCTGGGGTGTCCAGACTGTGGTGCCGGTAGAGCTTCTCCCTGGGGCTTTGCTGGTGCACAGCGACGACGGAAGGTGCAAGGACGGAAGGTGCAAGGACGCCGCGCCAGGGCCAGGAGCAGGGGACAGGTGAGTCCAGGAGCTTCTGCTCATGCAAAGCTGCCGCTTGTGATGGGAGCGAGCTGCAGCTGGTGCAGCCACGCTGGGGCTGAGCTGCTCCCCGATGCCGTGCCCATGGGCAGCCTCGCCGGCCCTTGTTTACCGTGGAGCCGGGGCGAAGGTGGTGCTGAGGCGTTCATGCTTCCCCTCGGGAGCCGGCAGTCTGCCGGCTTGTGGGGCTGTTTATAGCATAACTCCGGGTAACTCATTGACCTCCGTGCCGGCGGCTCTGCTGGGAAGCAGAGGTTCCCAAGATGATAAGCCGCTCTTGGAAGAAATTCCTTTCCTCACGCGAGGGAGTGGCGGCGCTGGGCACGCTCGCAAACACGTACACAGCCCTGTGCACACTCACGGGCACGCGCCGCGTCCCGGTGCCGGCAGCCCTCCCTCGGGGGACCCAGCTTGGAGAGGTCGGAGCTTCACGGCCAAGAGTTCTCCGGGAGGGAAGCGGTGCTGGGGAGTGGAGCGAGGGGCCCCACGTGCTGAGGAGGAGCAGGTCAGTACAGCCGCTTGCCCCGCTCTGCCCTTCCACCGCTCCCACCATTACAGGTCTCTTGCTTGGGTGCCGGTCGCAAACCTGCGCCCTTCGTCCCCAGCTGAGCAAACACAGCCGGGACGGGGCGGTTGCAGGTGGCTGGAGCCGTCCGGTGCAGGGACATGGCTGCAGAAATACAGGTTGGGGCAGGGAGTTTGTATTTTTGGTCCCGGCTGAATTCGCGTCTCAGGTGCAGTGGTGATGGGCACCCTGGGGAAGGACAGGTTTGCTTTGCGTTCTTTGTACCCAGGAACTGACAGGAGAAGGACAGGAGAAATCCTAGCAGACACGCTGGATTTAGGAGGGTAGATTTGGTCCCAGGGAAGGGTTCTGCTGTGTGACAGCCCTGGAGACAGCTGTGTCTGCAGCAGCTGCATCCCCTGGACAAGGGGTGCCGGACAGTCACTCTGCCTCCCATTTCGTGCCCTGGGGAGGGAAGTGTGGCCGGCTGCATGAAAGCAAAAGCAGAGAGTGCAAGAATGAGGAAATGTCCCTGCTGGCCCTGGTCACTCAATGCCAGTGTCCCCACAGCTCTCCCAGGCACAGTCTGCAAAGGGAACAGAGACCCTGGAGAGCTGGCACAGGCAGAGAGACCCCAGCTAGCGCTAGCTGAAACCCCCAGGAAATTGCTCCTGTAATTATGAGGACGGGGCTTTCCGAGGGAGGCCAGACCGAGGGCTTCAGCAGCAGCAATGGGGGCTCTCCAGAGGAGATCCGGGGCGGTAAGCAGCGGGGTAGGGAGGTGGGTTGCTGGCCAAAAGCAAAATTCCGTTTCAGGTCAAACAGGAGGCTGATACCTGTGCTTGTAAGAGGGGTGGGTTTGGTCACCAAGTTATCTAGGTAAACTTAAAAGCAAAATGAAATTTTGAAAGCACAAAGAAAAACATTTTTGTTTCGAAAATGAAACATAACATTCTGTTTTTTGAAAAAAATAATTTTTCCCTGCATAGAAGAATTTGACTCTAATTGGTGAGCAGGTATTGCTAAAACCAACAGCATTCTGAGTGAAGCAAAAAGCTTTGTCTCAAAACACCTGCCCTGTTCCAGCAGTGACCGCTTTGACGACATGAGCCCAAAACAATAACATTTTTCCTTTAAAGATGTGCCTGACTTCATCACAGAAACTTGGGCTGTATGCTCTCAGCAGCGGCAGGCCGAAACCCACATCTGGATCTGAATTTCCCCTTCGGTTCCGGCACCTTCAGAGCATCCCTAGGTCAACTGGGGGAGTTTTCTAAATGTGGAGCTCTCCAGGGCCGGCATGCAACAGGAACAGACAGTGTCCATACCACAGGGAGAGCAGCGGTGGCCTGTCCCAGCAGCTCACCTTCCTGCAGGTCTCCACAGCCGCGCAGCTTTGTGTGGGAAACATCAACTTGACTTTAGCACGCCAGGAGTGAGCTGCAGCACTTTGCACCCTGATGTCTGGGGCTCAGGAGGGTGAGTGAGCTGCAGCAAGGAGGATGAGGAGGGCGGTCCCTTCTCCAGGCAACCCCAACATTTCAACATCTGGTTTCTCCTGATGAGGGCTAGAAATCCCCACTCTTTCAGCCTTCCCCTGGGCAGGCAGGTTGGTTCCTGGCCAGGACTGCACAGGAGCAACACATGATAAAAACCCCCTTCAAAGTGAAGGTTTGACTTCACTTTTGTTAGGGGTTTCCCAGCCAGCTCCATGAACGTGGACTCTGTCCTGCCACAGCCGGTCCCACAGCTAGCTGCTCCTCCTGCTTTGCTTTAGGGGTATTGCAGTGGTGCCAGGCAGCGCCCATCACAGCACGGGAATCTGACTGGTGAGAATTACTCACTGGAGGAATTACTCACTACTCTGGAGAAGCTCAACGCCTTGCCATGCATTGGGATGCAGCCTGGGTGTCTGGGAGAGCCAGCAATGCTCTTGGAGCACACCACAGGAAACAAGTCACTGCTGTGGTGGCACTGGCATCGGTTGGGTGCTGAAGTAAAGGTCCATCCCTAAAAGACCTCCCTACCTGTGACTCTCTCCCTAGACCTTTTGGTTTTTATTTTGCAGGGGTCGTGTTGCTCTTCTCCAGGGATGCTCTGCAGACATCTGCCACCCATAGCACAGTGACACCATACAGCCGGTCCTGAGTCCTGGTCCTGGAGCCCGGGGAAGGCCAGAGCATGTGAGCAAAGAGGGAATGATACTTCATCCTCGGCAGCCCAAGGGGTACCACACAGCATCCTGATGTTCACATCTGGGGTTCAGACAGTTCTGATCTCAGGGATGAGATGAGCCCTGCTAGCCTGGCAGGAGCCCACAGTGTCTGTGCTGGCAGAGGACTCATCTGTGGCTTGCCTGGACGCGGCTCTGCTCCGCAGAGGTTGGCGTGGTGCAGGCGGTGCTGCCAGCTGCCCTCGCTGTGAAAGGGGAGAGCGCCGGCTCGCTGGGCAGGAGGGTGGCCCAGGAGGAGCTGCACAGCCAGCCCTGGATGGAGAATGCTGGACAAGCCCCAGCGGGGCGTCCCTGCAGGTGAGGCAGGTGCTTGCAGTGGCATCAGCAACCGGGTTGCCTTTGGAGGTGGGGGAGATCAGCGCTGAAGCTCTCCAGAGGGGCCAACAGGAAGCAGGCTTGGCAGACCGTGGGGCTCCCCATGCCGCGACGGCAGGAGGAATGAGAGGAATGTGCCATGTGGGCTGGGTGACACGCTTCCAAAGACAAGGGCAAGAGTAGAGCCCAGGGCAACGGCAGGGCCAGCACAGGGCAGCAACACCAGCCGGCGGGATGAGAGACACCCAGGGTGCTCTCAAGAGCACAAGCCCCCCAGCATGAGACAGACATGGACCTGTTAGAGAGGATCCAGAGGAGGGCCATGAAAATGATTGAAATGATTAGAGGGCTGGAACCCCTCTCCTACGAAGAAAGGCTGAGAAGAGAAGGCTCCCGGGAAACCTTATTGCAGCCTTTCAATACCTAAATGGGGCTTATAAGAAGGATGGAGAGAAGCTTTTCCCTAGGGCCTATAGTGACAGGACAAGGGGCAATGGTTTTAAACAGAAAGAGCATAGATTTAGATTAGATATAAGGAAGAAATTCTTTATTCTGAGGGTGATGAGACACTGGAACAGCTTGCCCAGAAGCTCAGGGATGTCTCATCCCTGGAAGTGTTCAAGGTCACATTGGATGGGGTTTTGAGCCAACCTGGTCCAGTGGAAGATGTTCCTGCCCATGGCAGGGGCGTTGGAACAAGGTCTTTAAAGGTCCCTTGGAGGCTGTCTTGGGTATAGCGATCATGAAATGAGAGAGTTTCTGATTCTTGGAGATTATTTCTTGGAGGGGGTTCAGCAGAACTGCCACTCTTGGACAGTAGTGCCGGGCAGACCTTGGCCTGTTTAGGGCCTGGTTGACAGAGTCCCCGGGCTGGCAGTCCTGACAGGCAAAGGAGCCCTGGAAGGTTGGGCATTCTTCAAGAAGGAAGTCTTCAAGGTGCAGGAGCAGGCTGTCCTCACCCAAAGATGAACTGGTGGGGAAGAAGACTGGCTTGGCTCAAACTCAGGAAAAAACATAAGACAGTTTACGACCTTTGGAAGAAGGGGCAGGCAACTCAGGAGGACTACAAAGATGTCATGAAGTTATGCAGGGAGAAAATTTGAAGGGCCAAACTCCAACTAGAACTTAATCTTGCTACTGCCATAAAAGGCAATAAATAATGTTTCTATGAATACATTAACAACAAAAGGAGGGCAAAGGAGAATCTCCATCCTCTATTGGATCTGGGGAGAAACATAGTGAAAAAGGATGAGGAAAGGGCTGAGGTCCTTAATGCCTTCTTTGTGTCAGTCTTTAATAGTAAGACCAGTTGTTTTCTGGGTACCCGGACCCCTGAGCTGGAAGATAGGACCTGGGAACAGAATGAAGCCCCCATAACCCAAAGGGAAGTGGTTAGGGACATGCTACACCACTTAGACACACACAAGTCTCTGGGACTGGATGGGATCCATCCAAGGGTACTGAGGGAGCTGGTGGAAGTGCTCACCAAGCCACTTTCCATCATTTCTCAGCAGTCCTGGCTAACCTGGGAGATCCCTATTGACTGGAGATTAGCAAATGTAACGCCCTTCTCTGAGAAGGGCCAGAAGGAAGATGAACTTCAGGCCTGTCAGTCTAACTTGATGCAGGGGAAGGTTACGGAGCAGATCATCTGGAGTGCCATCACATGACATGTACAGGACAACCAGGTGGTGAGGCCTAATCAGGATGGGTTTATGAAAGGCAGGTCTTACTTGACTGACCTGATTTCCTTCTACGACAAGGTGACCTGCTTAGTGGATGAGGGACAGGCTGTGGATATTGTTTACCTGGACTTTAGTAAAGCCTTTTACACTGTTTCCCGCAGCGTTCTCCTGGAGAAACTGGCTGCTCATGGCTTGGACAGGGGCACTGTTTGCTGGGTAAAAATCTGTCTGGAGGGCTAGGCCCCAGGAGTTGTGGTGAATGGAGTTACACCCAGTCAGCAGTCAGTCACAAGTGGTGCTCCCCAGGGCTCCGTACTGGGACCAGTTCTGTTTAATATCTTTATCAACGACCTGGATGAGGGAACCGAGTGCACCCTCGGTAAGTTTGTAGAGGACACCGACTGGGGTGGGAGTGTGTATCTGTTTGGGGCAGGAAGGCTTTGCAGAGGGGTCTGGACAGGCCGGACCGATGGGCCCAGGCCAACGGTACAAGGTTACTCTAAGGCCCAACTGCCGGCTCCTGCCGTTGAGTTGCTATGATTCTAACCCAAACAATCTCTGACTCCCATCGCCCCTGCCTCGCTGGCAGACGGTGTCTGGTCAAAAGGCGCTTTGTGCATTGTGGCCTGGGCTGTGGCTGAGCCGCTGTGCCGGCCGGGCAGCGAGCTCACCCCTGCCAGCGCAGCCGCCGCCGCCGGCTCGGGGCTGGCCGTGCTGCTGGACACATGGGCTGCTGCTTGGGGATCCCCAGGCAACAGGACCTGTCCCTGGGGTCCACAGGTAAGCTGTCCGTGGGATTGCCATGGCCCTGCTCTGTCTGAGCAGGGCTGGAGAGCTCACCCCCATGACGGGGCTGCTGGGGAGACTCCGGTGCTGAGCACTGCTCCCTTTGGCTGCTTGCCTGCCTTTCCCGAGATGGCCACTGGTGTCCCCTCCTCTTGCCGAGCACTTTCTGTGGCACTAGATTCGGGTGCGTGGGGAATGAGGCAGGGCATTTTGGCCGGGGAGGGGAGAGGCTGGCTCAAGGAGTTGGTTTATTCCATGCTATTGGATTTTCAGGAGCCCCCTTGCCACCCGTGTCCTGCTGCCACTGCTGCCCAGGAGCACCCCAAGCATCGCATGGCTTGCAGAGGCCATGGGGTGCTGCTGCCAGCCCCCGAGGCATGATCCCCGTTAACAGCATGCCCAAATGAGATAACGGGGCTGTGCTAAGGGGCGGGAGGAGGGAGGTGGCTCAGGGCCAGTGGCTGTGGCCACGTGTCCTCCGGGAGAGCCAGTTCCAGCGCGTGCCACCAGCCCTGGTGCCAAGAGTGCAGCCCCAAGCACCGGGACCTGTGCTCAGCTCTGGGCTGGGGCTGTTTCCTGCCCGCTTTTACAAAATATTTCAGCAGCGGGGAGGTAAATGAGTCACTGGCACGACTGGGAATGACGACTCATCAGCAGTTTCAATTGGTCTCTTGAAAAAGGTCCCAGTTCCCTTTCTGAGCCTGGCCCAAACAAAAATAAACACTGAATCGGCGAGTGCCGCGGCAAGCAAGCCCATTTTACTTCTCACCCAAGCAGGCCCTGGCCCCTGCCCGGCTCTGTGAAGGCCCACTAGCAAGCTTTGTCATGTCACTGGCAGAGGTGGCATGAGCGGTGTCTGACCCACCACCTCCTTTGGCTCATCACACGGGCAGGGAGCATTGTGCCGGGGGTCCAAACGCCTGTGCCCACCACCTGTCTTCCCCAGGCGAAGAACATGACTCCTGCCACCCCCGCTCGCCCATGCTCCTGCCCTGCTGGGGCCGCCTGCAGCGCACCACAGCCAAGACCCGGAGAAAATGGTGGTGGAAGACCATGGCATCAGGCACATGTTCCTGGGAAAGGGGCACCCAGCCCCTGCCCACCAAGCCATGCCGAAGCCAGTGGAGCCCACCTCCAGGGAGGAGAGGAAGTGAGGGAGGAGTGAAGCAATCGGCGGGTAAGCCCAGCCCAGGTAGGAGCCAGCTTGCGTTTAGCTCTGTCTCTGGCTCGTTTCACTTCCCTGTCTCCGTTTCCCCAAGCATGGAGGAGGACAGAGTTGCTGGATGAAGTCCTTTGTTAAGTGTGTTAAAATTGACTGTTGAGAAATGCAGAGCCCTTTCTTTCAAAGAAAAGCTCATTCATTGCATGTCCAGCCTTGAGCCATTCTTTTCCACTGCTAACTATAAATAAGGATTATAATTCTGCGTAGTGTGCAAATAACAGTTTATTTGACTGACTAGCAAAGCTGGCTCAATAAAAAGAACTGTAGAGTATAGTTATAGTCACAGAAGTCACTTACAAAAGCTGCTGCATGTTCCAGCTCCAGATCTCTGGGGACATGTTTGTCTTACAAGTCCAATCTGATTACTGACAAAAATTGGGTTTTAATCTTATTATCCCTCCACAGCCAATACAGCTGTGGAAGAGCAAGCTGGGTTTTTATGTGCCTCAGCCTTCATTAACATAAACACCAGCTAAACTTTCAGTTCCTGAATCCTTTATGGCAATAGTTGATGATGTGTGAAGCAGAGAGAATGCAGCTTGGATTTCAGATACTGACCAGAACAGGCAGGGGAGAAAATCTCATTTTGACTGTCAAATTGATGAGCAGAGAGTTTTGCAAGCCCTTGGCTCTCTTGTGCTGGGGAAGTGCTCTCGCTCTGAGGTCTCCTCCAAAAAACTCTCTGTGTCACGGAGCAATCTTTCTACTGGATCTGCTCAGCAAGGGTGTGTCCCAAGGGCAAGGAGGGAAAGTCCCCTCACTTCAAAGCCACTCCAGCACCAGAAAGAAGCCAGTCATGTAGTCAGGACATCTCAAACCCATGGATTTTGCCTCCACGCGTAAGCATGATGGTAGGGTGGTACCAGATTCACACAATGCCCAGTCAGACCTGCAGTGCTTTGCTTTCAGGTGGCATGGTTGGGCAGAATATCATAGATCTCTGCCACAAAATTTGACTTCTGTGTCCCCACTCCTTGCTAGGTAATGCTGGGGCATCAGAGACACCTGAACCCGCTACAGAGGAAGCAGAAGGCTCGCTGGACACCTCCTCAGAGCTGCTGGCTGTTGTGGAGGACTTTTCACCAGGTAAGATGCTGCCTTTGGCAGCACCCAGATTTCCAGTGGTTGAATGTGGCAAGGCCTGGCACCGCTGTGGATCGACCCCTCTGTCATCCCCGGAGTTTCTCGTCTTTGTTGCTGAAGTGGTACGATGGGCTGGGTTTGTGGTGGTTGAGCATTGTGACCAGGTGAGGGCTGGAGGCACTGGTGGGGCTGGCTGCAGGGAGGCAGCGTGGCGGAGGCAGCTCTGTGTGGCATAGAGCTCCTTCTCCTGCTTAACCCTGTGCCTTTCCTTTTTCAAGAGATTTCACTCTTCTTCTCCATTGAGAGCCGCTCCTCACGGTGCCTCAATTCCCAGCTCCAGGAAGCAGCCAGAAAGAAGCTGTGGGCCCTGGAGAGTGATGACAGAGACGTCTGTGCCCTGTTCAAGGTAGGAGCCCTTTGGCAGGGCAGACCATGTACTGGGAGGTTCCCGGTGTGATAGGATGTGTGATGGGACACCAAACCTGGCCAAGAAAGAGAAGTTTCTCCAAGGCTGCTGCAGCATGTGTTCCTGCACACAGGGACTCTGTAGGGCACTGGAAGAATGGGGGAAATGTTACCAGGTGAGAGGCAGATGCAAAGCTGAGCCTCAGGTCATGAGCCTCATATTGGAGTCTCTGAGCTGCCTGAGGGATCACGCAGATAGCCCTGGGGTGAGTCCAAGTAGCTGTCATTTCACAGGGCTGGGATCACCAAAGCTGTGTGCCAGACTCAGGTCCCTGGTGGAGGTGGCATCTCTGGACATGCACAGGGGTTCTCAGAGTTTTAGGCTTCATATAGAAAAATCACTACAGGTATAGACATGTTTCCTGGGCTGAACTCTCCTTCCTTGATGGTTTTTAAAGCCCTGGCCGCTCAGGGCTCCCTGCAGAGTTTCCCAGAAGACCCGGAACAGTGCAGACATACTAGTGCCTGTCCTGGCTGAACATTAACCCACGCGTGGTATGGTTCAGGTGTCTGGGTTTCAAAAGCACAGTGGTTCCCCGCAGGGGAAAAGATTTGGATGAGGAGATGGAGCTTCTTCACTCCACTGCTGCACCATGGGGAGCTGTCACTGCGGGTACTCCATCCCTCCTGGCTGAAGGACTCAGCTGGCTGGAGCGCTCTCCCCTTAACCCCAGGCAACCAACTCACACAGCTTCAGTGACAACTATGCTAATAAATGAGTGCCTAGTCTCATTTCAGGGTCTAATATTATTCCCACACTGACAAAGAACACCCCTTGTCAGAGTCCCAGGACCACCCCTTATTCTTGCTTTGTCTTCCATGTGCAGGAGTTGTCAGCCAGACTTGTCTGTACGCAAGCTCAGGAGCATCGGTTTCTCCTCAGCTTCAAAACCCTAGAAGAAGCCTGGAAGTTTTCCACATACCTGACTTTAGGTAATGTTTTCAAGGGTGGGAGATATAAACAGACAGTGTGAGCAAAATTTTTGGAGAAGGTGTTCTTTGACACCAAAAAACCAGGAGTGTATAAGGGTTGACAGATGAAGAAGATGAATTAGAGGACCTTCGTGTCCGTCTACGTATGTATGAAACCACTGTCTGGATCAGTGAAACAGACCCAGGAGGGTGCCTTTTGGGTAATCTCTCTATTGCATTTTGGGGATGGAGACAGAATTAAAGGCTGTTGCCTCACAGCGTGGTTGCAGATGGCAGACTGGGAGAAATCCACAGAGCACTTTGTCCTGCCCAGCGAAGGAGAGTGCTGACGCTGCTTTCCCTCGTGGTTTCTTAGGGTACGTGGGCAGATGTCTGGAACAGCTTCTCTTTGACCAGGAGTACTGGCTAAATTGTGCTCTGATGGAAGACACAGAGATCAGAGTTACCGTGGATGAAGATCGCTTGGCCACCATATATACAAGTCTGCTACTCCAGGAAGGTGAGAAGGGACTGAATATGTCAGGAGTTCCTCAAAAGCATCTCAGCACGGCTATGTTGTAGCCCTGTGCTGGGCTATGTCTTGCACTGATGCCATTGACCTGGGCATGACTCTTTCTATCTGCAGGTAACTTTTTTTCCCGAGCAGTGCCCGGTGTCTGGCAGGGAGAGCAGGAGAGAGAGGAAGGCCTGCAGCTCTGCAAGAATGAGCTGATCCATGTGAAGAACATTGGAGAGGAGTCCAAGTGGGAAGGGATGTCCTTACTGACAGGTCGACGAGGCCTGGTGTCTGTGACAGCTCTAGAGCCACTACCTGACCCATTTTACCAGTAAGTAGACTGGCCAATTAATAGGGCTCAAGCCAAGATTCTTTCCTGATACATGAGCTGGCACCAAGCCTGGGGTGAGAAACTGCTCTTTCCCCTGGCAATGGGCAAGAGCTACACAATTTTGTGAGGATATCCATTATGCATAAAGACAACCACTGGAACAAGTTCAGGTCTTGTTAATCGAACAGAGCAAGGACATATTTCTTATATCATTCTTGTATGATATTGATTTAGGTCACATGGGAGATTATTTGTGATTTACAGGTGAGTAACTGGGACAAAAAGCATTGCTCAAGTAGTGCAGGTCCAAGTGGGGCCTCACGTTGGACGCCTGGCTGAGCCTCAAAGACACTCACAGCTCCTTACATGGTGAAATCATAGAATCATAGAACGGTTTACGGAAATCCCCTTTACAGCCTGGCAAATTGATCCTGCTCTTACCATGTGGTGTGAGGCTGCAGTCGTGAGGTGCAAACTGTCCTCCGTACCCAGTAACACCATTACAAAGGATTACTGGACTGGCCATGCTGGCCATGCTCCATAACAGCTCTGGCTGTTATTCTGGGGACAGAATATCTGTCCCACTTGTGTGACACATCCCTGGTGCTGGCCTGAGGAGAGGCCTGCTCAGAGAGGACCAGTGTTGTTCCTGTTTGCCTTGCAGGTGGTTCCTGAAGAATTATGCTGTGAGTTTTGGCGTCTCCCAGGAGATCAGTGGGACAGCTTCTCAGCCAATTGGTGAGTGGTGCCTGTGTAACACAGCTGCCCTTCCCAGGGAAGGGCTCTTGCAAACCTGGGTTTGGCCACAAATGCAAAGGGACCATCTCTTGATCTGACAATGCCACTCCATTGCAAGATGCTCTAAGGGAACACTGCATCTTTGGACTCTCTTGAATGGAGAATAGAACTTGCAAATTGCATGTACTTAGAAGGGCAATCTGAGGAACACAGAGTACAGAGGGCTGCTGATGGCATCCTTATGACACTGTCATGGGAGGTCACATGACCATGGGAGGTCACTGCAGGTGTAAATTTGGTGTGTAGTATGATGGACATTTTCACTGTTAAAAGAGTTCACTCCTGGCAGAGAGCTGAGATAGTGCAGCTTCTATGAAGCTCCATATTTCCAGCCACCTTCCATACTGCAGCTCTCAGAGGTTTCAGTCTTGGGCTGTATGGCATTTATCCATGCCATTATTTTATTGTAATCCTCTTCTCAAGAAGAAACTGCAGAGATCTGAGTATGATAAATCTTAGGGGACAGAGAGGCAGCCTTCTCAAGCTGAAACCATGGTATCTCCTTGCCCAAGTCTTTTCCAGTGAGGAAGTTTTAATAGTGGCCTCACAGTGAAATGCCCTTGTTTGCCTTGGTTTCCCAGTCAAAGGCAGGTGCACAGCCACAGAGGACCACAGAGGAGCAGCACGCAATGAACTGAATTTCTCCAAAGGAGACAGCATAGAAGTCATCGGCTTCCTCATTCCAGGACTCCCATGGTTTGTGGGAAAATCCCTCAGCAGTGGAAGCATCGGCTTTGTCCCAACCCGATACATAAATCCCGAGGCTTGTGAACCTCTGTAAGTTTACTGCTGCCATCTAGATTCAATTAAACTCAGGAGAAAATAAACGGAAAACTCCAAGTCCCAACTCAAGGCTATGTGAGAGTCCAGGGCAGGTAATTTGCTTTGCAAGACCTTCATAGAGGACCCATTTGAAGTCCAGAAGCCTTGGCCAGGCTTTGCTGCCAACAGGCCTCAGGAGTCTCTGCCCAGACAGAGCAATTGTATTTCACTTGCCTCAGGTGATTCTTGGAGAGAAACAGATCTGGCCCTGGGCTAAACCTGTCTTTATGCTACAGCAGCCCAGGACATCTGTGTACCAGTCAAGCTGGCTTCACAGTTCCACCTAGAAATGCTCTTGATTTTGTAGCTTTGTCTGAGGGGCTGCAAGTCTGGCAAGGGTGGGGAGAGTGATCACTGCTAAGGAAACCAAGTCCTGCTTTGCTTGCTTCTACCCCTTTGCTTTCTTTGGGAAGTCGAGGCAAAACAAACAATGTCATAGTTCCTCATGGAGCAGAATTAAACACCCTCACAGGGACACAGAGAAGAGTTTGACTCTGATGACGCAGGCAGTTGTCTGTTGCTAGCTCAAAGACATAGCTCCCGTTCAATACCCATCCAAAAAGGCTTCCCCTCCAAGAGTGTGTATGGGAGGCCAAGGTCTCAATGTAATGCTAGGTCTGTTGGGCTTTCCTGGGTCAGGGTCACTGAAGGTAAATCTTAGGCACTTTTCTCTGACACTACAGAGAACAGAGAGGCGATCAGATGATGCCCTGGCCTCAAAAGGGCTTCTGGAAACAAAAAAGACCGATAGGTCCCTCCTTCTGGTACCCATTTGTTCCTCCATGGAGAACCTGGATATGAGAGCCTAGTGGGGAAGGTGTCCACACTTTTGTATTCATCTGCAGCAGAGCTTTTCTTGTGGGAGGAAGAGGAGGGATGGGAAAGCCCATCCCACAGGACAGCTGTAGTGTCAGGGGCCGGGGAGACACTGACTGTTTTCCCCTGATGTCTGCCTCAACCTAGGGGAGAGGGCTTGGTGTTTCTGAGCGAAGAAGAAAAATCCTCGCTCCTGTGCATCCCCTGCAACAGTGACGAGCAGCACTTCATCACCCTCTTTGATGACCTGGCACGCACTGACATCACTTCTGTGTACCGGCTGGGTGAGTTCCCCCTCTCCCTATGTGCCCAGCCCCATGGCATCCATGAAGAGCAGTTCTGGGGAGTGTCTAGAGAGCTTCTTGCTTGGGGCTTTGCAGAGGAGACAACTGCTGTGGTTGAGACAGCCTCCAAGACCTCTGCTCAGCCTGGTCGTGGAGGTTGTAGATACCCTCAAGAGCTGGCCCTGCCACACTGCAGTTTGTACAGGTCTTTGCTTCCAGGGTGGCTCCTCAGCCGTGGTTCACTCTGGCAGATGCTGCTCTCGACTGATCCTGGTTGTAGGTCCCTGTCTATAGCAAGTCCCCTGCTGCTGTCTGACCTTTGGGTGTATATTGAAGGGGATGCACAGCTAAAGTGGCAGGTGACATCATCTCCATGCCCATAGCAAGGAGTCAGGAGATCAGAGTTCCTGGGTGGTCCTCTCAGTTTCCCTATGCTTGCTGTGTGTCTTTTGGACCACAGCTAATTTCTCTGTCTCTATTTCTTGCCTTCTCACTACCGAAAAGCACAATGGGGCCACACAGGGCTGAGCCTGGGATCCCCTGGGGTTCAGGGGACCTCCCAGACAAGCCAGCTCAGGTGCAATGAGCCCAGGGTAGACCCTGTCAGAAATACCCACATACCTGAAACCTCTGAATAGACACAACAAGGCTCTTAAGAGAGACTGAGCTGATAAAACCCTACCTGTGAAAAATAAGACCTCCTTGTTCACAGGTAACTATAATGTTACCGGTGCTCACCTCACCACCAGCTAAAAGCTGTTCTCCATGGTCTTACAGGAAGCCAAGCCCCAGCAGCCAGGGGGGTTTAAACTACAGCTACGTGTGGTGTCTGTGGCCAGAAGTAAGCCTGCTCTCCCACATACGGGTCTGGGGTTTAACAGAGCAGCAGGAGATCTCTGTAAGGTTTGAGCACTGTGTCTGCACATTAACACTGACCAAGGCGTTGGGCTTTTGTTTTCTGTTTGTCTCCTTGTGTAGATGGTTTTGAACCTAAAGCCATGTTCCTGAAAGTACGATCAGGTGAGTATTTGGAGAGGACAGAATGAGATACTTTTATGGCAATTTCTGAGGGTGAATTTTGACATGGGGAAACATCTCACTACGGTTTGCCTGTCCCTTCCAGAGGCTGTTCTCCGTAGCTGTAAAGATATCCAGCTGTCTTGGGAGGAAATAAATGGCTTGGCTACAGCTAGCACATCTGAGCTGTCCAGTCCAGGGAGTGAATCAGCCCCTGCTACATTGGAAGATATTATCCTGGAGAAGGTGGATGATTTTGATGATCCCAAGTTCTTTATTGACCTGAATGCTGGACACATGGAAGATGCTGATGTCTTTGACCCCATATTGACCTTCCTTAACCAAGACAGTTATGTGCCCAGTTTTCAAAGCTTCTATGATCTCAGTTTTTCCTTTCTTAACTCCACTTTTTATGGTTTCTCTGACGAGGATGAACTGGTCTTGTACCTTGAGACATGCAGGAGCTGGGCCAAGAAGACTCATTCAGTTTGGGCTCATGTCAGACTCTGTTTCCTCTTGGGTAAGCTCTGCATCAAAAAGATCAAGTTCTCCCAGGCTCGAGTCTACTTTGAGGAAGCCATGAGCATCCTGGACAGGGGTTTTGGGGACCTGCCCCTTTTGGCTGCATTGCATGTGAACCTTGCCTCCATCTACTTGAAACAGAACATGAAGAACAAGTTCTTCTTACTGCTGGGGAAAACAGTGGCCTTGCTTGTCTGCTTACCTGGACACTCTTTCAACTCAGAGAACGAGCTGGAAGTCATGATGTACATCCTGAAGGAAGCCATTGCTGTAGGTAATGCTGCCTTGGAGGCACGGGTCTGCTTCCTTATTGTCAAGCTCTTCCTACAACTGGGAAAAACCGATGAGGTGCTGCCCTTTACCGAGCATCTTCAGTGTCTCATCACCACTTTACTCAGCCCAGACACTAGTTCTGTGCCACTGGATGCCACCCCCATCTTGAGCTACTTGTATGACAAGAATTACTTGCCAAATATCGCACTGGCCTCCGCCAGGTTGTTTGTTCCCGGTGTCCTCAAGGGGGCACCGACACCCATTTGGAGAGCTGGCTTCATCCTCCAAAATACTTCGAAACTCCCGGGAAGACAACTGGAGAGGAGCAGCATCCCAGCGCTGGCTTGTTTCTATCTCAAGCAAGCACTGCATTTTTCCTGTAAGAGCAAAGCTGTGCCCACCCAGAGGATGCTGTGTGCCGTCTTGTCCAGGATGTACCTCCAGCATGGCGTGTTGGATGGGGCGCTTTGTTACGCAGCCATGGCCGTAACCCTCAGCAGAATGATGGGCAAGGAGGAGGCTTTCGAGTCTTCCCTCTCTTTGGGGTGGATGTATCTCCTGAACAGCCAGCCAGGTCCAGCTGCAGACATCATGTGGCAGATCTTGCACTCTCTGCACAGGACAGACAGCGTGACTCAGGGTGGAGCTGTGCACAATCTCCTGGCCATTGCCCTCAAAGGAGAAGGGCAGGTGCAAAAGGCTGCAGAGAACTACCTCCAGGCCCTGCACAAAGCCAAGGAGACTGGGAACAAGAGGAATCAGGCTATTGCCCTGGCTAACCTGGGGCAACTGAGCTTGTCACGTGGGGCGAGCCAGCTGTCTGAGCTCTACCTGCTCCAGTCGGCTCAGCTCTACACTGAGCTCCAGGGCAGTGAAGACCTGGAGATGGAGTTTTCGCAGGTGCTGCTGTGGCTAGCACAGGCCATGGTGAACAGGCAGAAGGTAGAAGATGGCAAACTCTGTTATGAACTGGCGTTGGTTTTTGCCCTGAAGTGGAATAACTTGAGGAGTGAGTACAGCTTTGCTGGTGGGAACCAGGGCAGCATTCACCTCTGTGCAGCAGCCTGTCAGGTCCCTAACGCGGCCCTCTGACTTGTCCTTTTCCCTTCCCTATACCCTGCAGGTCAGCTTCACATCACTGAGTCTCTCTGCCATTTCTACAGCAAAGTGTCCCCCAATCTCCAGGCCTGCATTACCTACCATGAGCACTGGGTATCATTGGCACAGCAGCTCCAGGACAGAGAGATGGAAGACAATGCCCGGCAGACCCTCAGCCAGCTCTACCAGGCTTTGGGCACATCCGAGTAAGTCCTCTCTGTGGCTGTTAGAAGCTGTTAGAGTGGGGTCCTTGCTCACCCAAAGCAAGAGCAGTGGCTTTCCTGGGGTGTCCCAAGAGAGGGGTGGGGAAGGTGTGTGTGTAGCAGGCAGGCTGCTGGTTAACGCGCTCCTGAGATTTGCAAGCTGTGGCTGTGCGGTGAAGAGGGGAACAGTTCAATGACAACCAGAGTGCCGCAACAGCTGGGAAAATGCCAGGCGGTTAGCTGAGACAGAACCGGGTTCTGGCCAAACACAGTTTTCCGAAGAGACTTCCAGTCTTCATCAGAGGGGACCCAGCAACAGGGAATTCATCACTTCTTTTGGAGGTTTATTCCAGTGATTTATCACCATTCACCAGTAAAAATAGGTTCCTTATCTGTTATTTGAATAAGTCTGGCTTCAGCCTCCAGCCGCTGAGTCTGCTCTTCCTATCTCTGCTGGAATATTTTCCCCAGGGAGGTACTTAAGACCCTGTATCAGCTTGCCTTTTAATCTCCCGCTTGACACATGCAGGTGACTGATTAGATTAGGCAAGAGGGGAGAGAAAGAGACCTGGACAGACCACAGACTTTCTTCAGTCTTTCAAGGCAAATGTGTCAAATAGTGGAGAGCTAACTCCACTCCACCATGTCCCAGAAGGACAAATGGGCAGGGGCTGTCATTAACTTGGACTTTCACCTTCCCATGCTAGGTCACAGTGAGTTCAGAGGGAAGGAATTTAGGAAGCAGACGCCTGTCATGTGAACGGTGCTATTTAAGATCACAAAGCACCCATTCCCTGGACTCCAAGGACAGCTGGAGCCCAGTTGCCAGCAGGCGAGACACCAAGCAAACAAACATGGCCTGAGCACTGCCCGGCGCTCCCTTCGCCACAGCTGCCTTGTGCAGGCAGTGTGTCCAACCCACTGGCTCATCCTCCTGCTTGTCCCTTTGTCCTCTAGTGTCCAGGGGCTTAAAAAGGGGCTATAATGCACATGTAGCCACAGATCTGCCTGTTTGGCTGCACCGGGGGACAAACAATAGGCAGAGATGTGGGTCTGGGTGCCAGATGCTGCCTGAAAAATGAAGGTACAAGCACTCCCTGCCTGTGCTCCCATGTGTAGCTGTGAGTGACTTTGGGCCTTAGTGTAGGGGGGGCAAATAGAGTTTGCAGATGGCCTGGACAAAACCCTCTTTATTGGCTGAAACAAGGAGGGGTGGGAAGCCCCCGCTTTGGGAGGGAGATGCCTTGGGACTGTGCTGAGCACTGGGGTCCCAGGCTGGTCTAAGGTTGCCAGATGATACACACACTGGCACTAAAGCATGGAGACTTCCACAGTTCCACCAGGGCACATTGCTCAGAGCTGTGGCTGTCCATTTGTCTCTAACCTTTGGCAACTGGAGGAGGAGCAGACGGGATTACCAATGGGGAGGTGTTGCAGCTGATTGCTGGGGTTGTCCTGTGGTTTCTCTGTAATGGCTTTTTGCCCATTACCATCACAGGGCTTTGAGACAGTCCCTGGACTGCACCAAACAGAGTCTAAGGATCTTCATTGACCTTGAGGAGCCTGTGAAAGCAGCAGAGGCCTGGCTGCAGGCAGGAAGGCTCTACTATCTTATGCAGGAAGATGAGCTGGTGGAAATGTACTTTCAGGTATGGGGGAGGTGGCTGGAGTAGTCCCATTCTCACCCTGGCTAGCTGCATTCCCAGCACAGCTGTGTAGCTTGGTAGGAGCCTTTTGGGGCTGGAAGGCCTGGAAGGGAAAGTTCTTACGAGCAGTGTAAACCTGCTGCTGGAAGGAGGAGCTGTTGCCTTACACTCATGCACTATCTGGCACTAAATTTTCTATTTTTCCTTCCATACATTGTGTTTAGAAGATTCTTGGGTGAAAGTAAGTGAAATTATTGAGTAAGAAGGTGATATAGGAGTGCCAAAGGAAGCTGGAGGTGCCAGGTCACCAGTTCCATTGAAATACACATAGATAAGGGGTAAAGTGCCAGGGAAGTGCTTGGAGACTTCTTGGAGTAGAAGACTACTGGCTTCTTTCCATCTCTAGCATTATTGTATCAGCTGAGCTACAAAGAGGAGGAGCACCTCATAAAATCTTAGGGCTCCTTCATTCAGGTTGCAGCTTCTATTAAAAGATGGGGAATTCTTGCATGTACCCAGAGTAAGCGGAGCAGAAGCTGGTTGGGTCTGCTGGAGTTGAACTGAGCTGGGGTATCCAGCAAAGCACCAGCCTGAACACATGTAGAGGATGGTTTGGGTCCTCACTCTGTTACCTCAGAAGCACTGCTGAACTGTCAGGGCTGGGTGACAGAGGCACACGGTGGTGGGAACAAGGAGAGAAGCCTTTCCCATCAGCCACACCAGCCTGCCCCTAAATCAGGGTGGTAAAGGCAGGGAATTACTCGTATGGGGTGGTTGCTCAGTGGAGTGGGTGAAATGAATAGATGGCTTTGGTGTCAGCCTGTTTCCTATTGTTCACAAGGGAGATCTGAGACCCATAACAAAGAGCCATCGTTGCCTCCCTGAGTCATGGTTTCAGCACGGAGGCAGGGGCTAGAGGCGTGACTTCCCATTAAGAAGGGGCAGTCCATGCCAGATCTCAGCAGGGCAAGTCTGAGACCCTGAGGTGCCCCTTCCCAGGCAAGGTCACTGGCAATGATAAATTGCCATGGTGTAAGGAACAACATGTTCTGACTGGAAGGTGGCACCAGGGCCAAGTGCATAATTGGCACAAATAACCGTTCTTCCCAGAACTTAGCATACCTGCCCTCCCTCCTGCTGGCTCTGCCATTTCTCTGTATAAGCTGTCCATTCCCCTTGTCAATCTTCACGTTGGCTCCATCACTCCGAGGACGGACCAGGGCCAGGACAGCTGCTGGCTGCACTGTCCCGACTCTAAGTCCTGATGCCGTTGGATATCCCAGCAGATCAGTTGATTGCACTAACCCTGCACAGACATGGGTTATCTGGCTCCTGGCTCCATGCTTGCACACATCACTTGCAAATGCAGCACAACAGCCCCATACACCTGCTGGGCAACCTGTCTCCACGCTGTTTGGAGCACTGGAGCTCATGTTTATGATGACTTGGTTTTATTTAATCACACCAATGTCTATGTGCTAATGTCTCTTTCCAAGTTTCAATACAGTTCTTTTTCCTTCTAGGCAGCCATTCAGACTGCTCTGAAATGGGAGAACTTCTCCTTGGCCATGGATCTTTATGAAAAAGCTGGTGATACCTTTTTTAATGGCAGCCGAAACAGAGATCGAGCGGTGGAGTTTTACAGGGTACTGATCCTTCCGAACATTTTTGTCCTGTGTCCCCACAAGAGATGGCTGTGGGGATCTTTGCCCCAGGGCTGGCTGCAGCACTGCACGGCCAGGCTGGAGGGATGTGGGGTGGAGAGGGACAGGGTGGTTCTGAGTGTGCCAGAGTGCAGTCATTACTGCAGGGGGGAAGGCTGGAGCACAGGAATATTTTGCAATGGCTGCAGCTCATCCCAGAGATCATTTGGGAGGTGGGAATGGGGTCCTTACATTACAAATCCTGGCCGTATTAGGTGTGAGCTGGTCACTCCTGGCGACATGCTTAGAATAAGAATTTCAGGCACCCGAAGAAGGGCAGAGATGCAAGGCTCAGGTTTTGAGAACCACGCTCTAGGATACGAAACTCATTTTCAAGGGAAATAAGGGGTTAGAACCTGAACCTGCAGCACTCAACCACCCCATCATCTACCTGCCATGCCAAGTGCTGAGTTCATCTCCTGCCACTCTATCACCCCTCTGCTGTACCAATACCATCAGGAACAGCCTGGACTCACTGTTCTCTCTCCTCAGGGAGGTGCTGTGCCCTTGGCCAGGAAACTAAAGTCCACTAAGACAGAGCTACGGCTGTTCAATAAGCTGGCAGAGCTGCAGATTGGGCTGCAGAGCTATGAGAAGGCACTGGAGTTTGCCACGCTGGCAGCCAGGCTGAGCATCAGGGTCGGTGAGTGATGCACACCCGCAGGGTACGGGGAGGTTCTGGCTCCTGTGGATGGGGTTGCCTTTCTGGATGAGAACAGAGTGCACGTGAAAGCGGGATCTCTTGCTTTCCTAAGACTGCTGGACCTATTCTTATCCTAAGTGGTAACATCTTTTAAAGGCCACTTCCCTTTTTAAGCGGCATGACAGCCACATGGGATTGCTCTGCCACGGCGGTAGTGGGACCGGCTGAGTGGAGGGCCGTTGCTACACCAGCACACGGGAAGTCTGGTGAAGGCACAGAACTGAACAGTTCCTCTCTGCCCTGGCTGTTCTGACAAACTCATCCCTTCCCATTACAGAAGTAGTCTGAATGGGCAAAATGCCGGCCTAAATGTCTCTGAGATGGAACCAGTCTTGTAATAGCTCTTTCCAGCACGCAAGAAATACCCTGGGTGAATGATATACTCCCTAGGCAATCTGTCCAGTCTTGGTATCAGCACTCCTGCCCATGGCTCTGTTCTCTCTGAACCATCTTCAAGCCCAGTGTCTCCTTATGAAGACTCCCTTGCCCCCTGGCTGTTGAGCAAATGCATCCCCAAGCAGCTCAGCATGCCAGGCTGGGGACGTATTGCGAGAGTGCCCCAGGGTGACTGTATCAGCAACTCTTTTCCAGGAGATCAATTGCAAGAGCTTGTTGCATTCCACCGCCTGGCTACAGTCTACTATTTTCTGCACATGTATGAGATGGCAGAAGATTGCTACCTGAAGACGCTTGCCTTGCGTCCCCCCTTGCTGCAGTGCTCCGGAGAGGCCCTGTACTACTGCAAGGTGTATTGCCACCTTGGCAACCTCACCCTGCACAAACTGAAGGTAAGAAACCTTTCCATGATGCTGTGTTGAACACTCTGTCTTGACAGAGAGGTGGAGGTGGAGTATTACACCTGCTGGCAGAGCAGCCACACACGTAGATGGCTGTATTCTGTGACTCTCCATCCTCTCTGCAGCTTTAGAATCCTCTCTGCAGCACACAATGCTGGAACAACCAGGTTTTTAAGGGGGAAAGGCAATTTGGAAAGAAGTTCTGGCACTTAGCTGCAACTACATAGAGCCCATTTCAATGAAGTCAGGTGTCTCTGGGTTCTGCCTGGAACCACTGGGCTCTGCTCCAGCTCCCTTATACCCTGTGACCTTCAATTAAACCACTTCCTAACGCCTGCCCTGTCCCTTACGGTTAGGATGAACAGGATGCAGCTGCCTACTTCCTCCTGGCCCTCGCCGCAGCAACCGAGCTGGGAGACCAGGAGCTGCAAGGTCTCATTTGCACCAAGCTGGGTGAAATCCAGGGGCCCGAGGGCACACTGGGCTGTGCCACATACCGGCCCAGGTGGCTGAGCGAAGGCGGCCACATCGTCTGACCAACCCACCACGCCGGGACTCCAGTGCAAGCCATCAAGCAACAGTCCCAGGGGAGGTCCTGCACCGTACCCTAAGAAGCTGGCAGCATTTGGTATTCTTGTCCCCAACAGGCAAGGGAATAAGCACTTGTGACCCTGCCCTGAGTTTTTGGGAGAAGAGCACCCGGGCAGGATGAGGCCATTGCAGCGGTGCTGGAGTTTATGTGTTTAATGTGAATATTAACTTCTTTATTTATTCCTATCTGCTTTCTGTCCTGTCTGCTTTGTGGAGGTCTGTGACCCGTACCTCTATAGCCCCGGGGCCCCTTTGGTACAAAACACCACCAAAGCTTTTGGCAGTGAGAGGCAGAATTTAGGGAAAGGAGGAGAAATGAAAGGGGCTGGTGAAGCCCCTTTCAAGCCCCGTATACAGGTGGGTGGGGGGCTTGGGGGGAGGCAGGGCCCACCTTCACCCCAGCCCTGCCATTCGGCCTCAGCTCCAGCACTGGAGCAGCCAGGGTGTCTTCCTCTGCCCCACAGCCCATGTGCGCTTCAGCATCTAAAGCACGAGCGTGCTATGGGTCCTGCACGGGAAAAGAGCCATCAGTGCCAACCCGGCCCAAGCTTTGCAGCCCAGCTCCCTCCCCAGCCCCTCTTCTCCAGGCTGCAGAGGTAGGATGGAATGCAGGAGTGCCGGGGAGCAGACGGTGAGGCTGGACACACTGGTCTGTGCTGGGGCACACATCCAGCCCCCGGGCAGGGGTGCTGACGGGGCACAGGGGGACTTTTGGCTGGGAGAGGCAGCTGCACTGCCTTTGCGTGGGCCATTGCCAGCCCCAGGAGAAGCTGGCCACCTGGCATGCAGCAAAGCTACCTTCAAGTGCCCTGAAGTGGCTAGAGGAGAAACAAAAGCTCCTCTGTGGAGAGAGCAGGGGGAATGGGAGGCACAAAGGAAGTTTCTCCTGAGAGCTGCTGCCCAGCAGCGGGAGAAGAACACAGCCCTTCTCCACAGCCCGTCTCACCACCAGAGAGCAATAAATGCCCACATTTCCAGCGTCCTGTGGGCGAGTGCCGCTTCCTGGCTAATACCGAACTCCGTTTTCTGTCTGCACTGGTGCAGAGTAAGGAATGAGCAGCTTTTCCAGGTCATCGCTTTGCTTTGACAACCAGTGGCCAGACACCCAGCTGGGGCTTCACAGGAAGACCCTATTCCAAGTCCTTCCACCTCCCCGATGCTTGGAAATGCGAAATGCAGAACATTTTATTTCCTCACTGCTCATTGCAAACACTGAGTTCATTTTCCCCTTCTAATCCCTGTGAGGCATCCATCATCGGGGCAATGAATAGTTTACTGCTTGTTTACCGAGCATTCCTGCAATGCCATTAGGGGAGCCTCAGCCCTGAGCTCAGAGGAGGTAAATCTTCCTCCCGCTTGAAATACAAGCAGCTCGGTGGAGAACCTGTCTCCAAAACCTTCCTGCCTCACTCCACAGGGCTGCCTGTTCTCAGCTCAGGTAGCTGGTGCTCACTGTGCTAGGACAGGACGTTTTGAGCAATTTTTCAGGTCATTCCCCTTTTTCTTTTCATACACGGGGAAAAGCACAGTCTCATATCTTTGTACCAGAAGGCAGGTCGACAACTAGTGGGGCTATGAGGGGTGTGGGAGAGAGGGAAGCTTTGATGGCTCTGGAAGACCTGAGGGTCTGCGTGGTGCAGAAGTGCCCTTCCCTGGCACCAAGATCTCCATCCATCTCTCCTGCCACCCCCACCATCTCACTTAGGGATGCTGCCCAGCCCCACGGTACCTTGCCTGGAGCAGCTGCTGCCCTCAGACTATCTGGTCCTCTGCAGTGCCCTTTGGGTCTCTGAGGTGAGGCCCAAGACCACCATGAGGCTGCTGCCTAGGCGTCCCAGTGGGGCTTTTGTTACCACTGGCTGTAGCAGCTGGTGCCACGCTGCTGGACAGGCTCTGCACTTGGGGGCCGGCATGCGGGTGGCTGTGCCTCTGTCGGTGGCAGAGCCCCCAGACCCACGCCGGTGGCCAGCGCCTGTTGTGGTTCTTGTCAAAGTTAAGCCCAGTGGAGGATGAATCATGCAGAGAGCATCCCCGCAAAAACATCCCTTCCAGAGCCAAGACCCGAGGCTGTTCTGCCTAGCACCAGTGAGAAAAAATGGGCTTTGTTTAAACACAGAGGGTCAGCGTCTCAGCTGGTCTAAATCAGCTAAGCTCCATGAAGTCAAACAGAGATGTTCTGATTTGCAAGGACTGTAGATCTGGCCCATGGTCCTCTTTAAATCACAGCAAACAAATTTGTGGTGCCTGGGGGAAAAGAAAAGAGACTTGCTCCTTGGGAACGTCCTATAAAACATCATTTCCCCTCTCCCTCGTCCACCCACCCACTCCCATGTGCTGTGACAAAGCTGGGCTGTTTTCCTAGTGGGATGAGAGTTTGGGGTGGCCAGGGCTAATTAAACTCCGTAATAATACTTGGAAATAGAGGGAAACTTGGTCAGTTGTGTGCACCAGCCCCTGGGCCTGTGCCTGAGGGAGGGTGAGGATGCCATGTCCCTCCAGCCACCAGTGCAGTTTTGTGGGCAGAGAACTATGCTTTGGGGACTTTGTGCCAGAGGAGGTCAACCAGCTGATGGCTCGGGTCCTGGGGCAGCTAGGCAGGGGGTTATGGTTCTCCATCCCTTCCTGGACAGGGGGCATGCTGTCCATCATTCCCAGGTCATGGTGACTGGGAGCTGCCTGTCTTTTAGACACAGCAGGGAGCACCCGTGTGTGTTTGGAGGGAGGGAGCACAGGGACCACGTAAAGGGTACACACCCTGAGGTACTGCAGGGTGCAGAGCCCGGCCAGAGCTGTGGTGTTGCTCCAAGAGAAGGCTGGAAGAGCAGGACTGTAGAACCACAGGAGCTATGTATCCTACAGTAGGCATTGCCCACCAGTGTCCAGCACTCCTTCACCAGCACTAATGTCAGCCCAAACAGACGGAGGAAGAAATAGGGGAAAGGGAAAGGATGGATCAAGTCTCCTCTTATGCCAGCTGTCATTATCTTACTGTGGCTTGTGACTTATTTCTGAACTGCATGTGACTGCTCCATGCCCAGACCCAGGAGTCTTCCTTCCTTCAGTCCTCAGTCAGCCAAGCTGGAAATAGCGCCGACGGGGGCCACATGCAGCAGCACGTGCCTTCACACGGCTGCTAAAAGCAGCACCTTCCTTTCCAGCCCTTCCAAAGGGCGAAGGATGCTGTAGGAACCTCTTTGCTTTGGCTTTGGTTCTTCTGTGTGATGATGTCTGGACCTGATGCTGACCCATCTCATTCTGATCTTTCATCAATGCAATCCTCCGGGCACCAGTACTACCAGTCCTGACATTAGCCCACCGAAGAGCCAAGCCTGGCACTCTGAACCCATTCTTGTTTAATGCCTCAGGGGGCCATGTAAGGCCTGGAATAAAGAGGGACTGGATTTCTTTAACATATGCTCATTCTTGGACAGTCGAAATACCATGACAGTAATAATTCTTGGATCATCTTAACTCTGGTGTGAGCCTCCCGAGGCACTAGGAAAAAGGAAGCGCTGATAACTGTACATACAGACATGGACAGAAGTGTAGAGATAGCTACATTTATTTGGGTTTACAGGAAAACTACTCTTTCCTGCAGAAATACAACACCAAACAATAATTATTATCGTCAGCAGGCACCTTTCGTCATTTCTTCACTGTACAGTGTTGCAAATCTTCACTGGGCCTGTGCTGGACGGAGGCTGGCCTGGATGGAGAGACCTTCCTATTCCCACCTGTACCATACAGCTCCAACCCAGCCTTTTGCCACTCCGTGCCTCAGATCCCATGGGTTAAACGAGGGATAGAAACCCTCTCTGAGGACTGTCAAAACCTGGCAGCTGGGCAGGGAAAGCACACACTGCTTGGGAGGGAAGTCTGAATTTCAGTGGTGTGCTGCGCAGATCCAGGGTGTGGGTGGGAGCCACCTCTCCTGTTCAAAGGACCCG
The DNA here is from genome assembly GCA_013400035.1 of Rynchops niger. Classification (NCBI taxonomy): domain Eukaryota; kingdom Metazoa; phylum Chordata; class Aves; order Charadriiformes; family Laridae; genus Rynchops; species Rynchops niger. The sequence goes on from VXBH01000158.1 coordinate 119,762, forward strand.
CATCTGGGCCTCCCCCTAACCGGAGTCATCAACCACAGCTGATGCTGCCGCAGCACCCCTGCCAAAAGCGCACCATGGCTGTATAGAGCTGTTCTGGAGCACAGGGCTCCGGTTTTGTGGCTGGTGCACTGGGATGTCACATCATTTATCCATCTCCGTCAACCTTGGACTTTGGCAGAGGCTGGTCTTCAGCACAGCCTGGCTCTGCTGGAGGCTCGTTGGTGGTGTGGAGGAGCAGAGAGTCTGAGGCCAGGGTAAACCTGAGCTCACCGTATCTCAGAGGTGGCCGGTCCTCTCCAGCCAGCATCTTCCTGTGTTGCTTGAAAGAGTAATGAGAAGTTAGTAAACACCAGCTGTTCTGCTAAGCAGAGGTGGGTGAAGTATGTAAACCGGGCAATTTAGATTAACAATAATTTATTTTCACAGTAACCTGGGTTTTCGCTCAGTGATAATTGGGATCATAAATATGTATGCCAGGAGGTGTATCGGAAGTTGATGCTGGGAGGCTGAGCAACAGCCAAGAGCCACTAACTGTAACTGCATGTGCTCAAATAACCATTCCCTTCCCTGCTCTGGGGTAAGGCGGGCAGCAGTGCAATGTCTGTGTGCGCTGAGATGGGGACTTATGTCTGCACGGCTGGTGTCCCTGCCCTGGGAGATCACCATGTCCCTGGAGGAGAGCAGGAGCAAAACCAGAAAGCAAGGAAGGATGGGGCAGCTGGGAAGTGGCCAATGACTGTGGACAGGGAATAGCGAGGCCAACTGTAAACAAAAAATTCCCAGCTGAGATTAAATACTGAGATGGCACCAGGTATCAGGCATCCCTGGAGATGTCACGCCTGCTGTCACTGGCCACAGGGCACACAGATATCACCAGGACTTACCAGCATGGATTCCAAAGTTGCTTTCCATTCTCATGGGCGCTTTGCGTTCGGCAGGACTGATGGAAGACCAGCGCTGGATGCTGTGCTGGGCTTTGCCAAGGAAAACATCTCTCTGGGGCTGGAGAGGGCAGAGAGAGTGAACCGGTAAACATGGTGCAGAAAGCATCATCCCTTCCAAGCGTACAGCTGGTAGAGACCATGTGTGCTAGCGACAGGCACACATGGAAGGGCAACAGTCCCTCCTGGGTACCAGTTGATGGGCAAAGAGGTCCATGTTCCTGTCTTGTCCCAGCTCTGCAGACAAACGCGATGGTGCCAGGGTGCACTAAGGGTCCCAGCTAAGCTGCTTACAGCTCCGCAGCTCCTGTACGCTGTCGCAACCGCTACGGCTCCTCTGAGAGGGAAACACAGGCAGGAAACCTGGCAGCAAGAGGCTCCCCTCACCGCAGCGCCGGAGACAAGTGTAGGAAACAGCACAAGTGCCAACAATTCTTGTCACACTACAGGAGAAGGGGGGGAAAGATTCTGTATTTGGCTGCCATGAAGGCTGTTGGGATACAGTCCAGGAATCGGGATGAATACAAAGAAATGAGCCCCTGAGCACCAGACAGCTTCTGAGAAAGGAAGAGTAAATTCTTACATAACTAAATTCCCTTCATGTGCTGGTTATGGGGTAGTTCTTTTATTTTCCTGGTTTGTTTTGGAGGTTTTTTTCTTTCTTTTGCACCTGCACTGGCAGTGGCATTGGGGCCAAACAAGAGTGCACAAACACACATCGGTGAGTAGGGAGCAACGGCTGCAGCATTTACATCCTGACTCTAAAGTTTGATTCTGCCTGGGACACCTTCGGTTCCTTGCAGCTGTGTTTTTGAATTGCAGCACAACTTCTTCCTACTGCTCTCCAAGATTTAAGCCATGCTTGATCCCAAAGTATTAGTACAATATTAATCAGGTTAAAAAAAAAAAAAACAAAACACCTTGCTCCAGTGCATTGTGAAGGATTTGCAGAAGTTCCTCTATGACTCCACTGTGTCAGGCTTGTGTTCTTCTGAAGTCTCTCCCAGACTTCCCTAACCCATCAGCTGGGCTTTCCCATCTTGTCCATCTCACGATCTGAGATAAGAATACACAGTGTCTTCAGGCGGTGGCTACCCCTGGGACAGACCATGCTGGAGCTCCGCTGAGGTGCAAGGCACCTGCAGGGATGCTGTGTGTCCCTGGGCAGCCAAACTCGGCAGGAGTGGCATTGCCTTCTGACTCCTCTCTCTGTCCTCTGAGTCTGCATCATCTTATGTCTATTTTGGAAGCTATTTGATACTCGAAAAGCTCCAGTCTTTGGGGATGACAGGACCTGCTTTGTACCTGGCTTTTTCTGCGGAGTAGGGTTTGTGAGTCTGTCCTGGCTTCTGTCAGTCCTTTATCAGCTCTGGTTTCCTTCTGTGTCCTCCTGAACTCCTCCTTAAAGTGCCTTTGTCTTCGATTGACATCTTTTCCTCTTCCTTGATGCTGTCTTGATCAACTAGTAGACATAAGCACTTGCAGGGTCTTAGTCTAGTATGGTTTGTTCTCAGATTCTTTCCAAACTCTTTTGCTGCCCTCTGTGCTCTCAGTACGCATCTCTGACTGCAAATCCCTTGATCTTGTTCATCTGTTGTATTTTCATGTAGAAGGATATGATGGACAAAGAGACATTTAGGCAAGAGTGTCTGTTAGATGCTTTACAAATCATAATAGTGTCTGAAAGGACATCTGGTGATTTGCATTTGTTTTTTGGCAGGAAGGCTGTTGTCTTTGGAAGTCAGCAGGTGTCCCTTCAGTGGTGCCACAGTTGCTGAAATTTTCATCTTGCTTTTGTCCAAGCTGAAACCTGCTCTTGCCTCTCCTCGAAGACCGCGCCAGGGCTGTGAAGGGTGGTGTTTCAGTGCCTTACCCCAGAATGTCATCTGTGACGTTGTCCTGCCAGCCTGGCATGCTGCTGGCAGACCATTCTTCCACTTGCACTCGGGGTTGTGGCTGTCTACATCTGGCTGGTGGAGAAGGAAAATGTCACCTGAAGGACTAAGAATGGGTGATGGGCTCTGCCTTGTTGGTGGAGGGGCTTCTCTTCCATTTTACTTCATTCCCGCCCATACTTTTACTCCCAGTGCAGTACATCTTCCCTGGGCAGATTCTGTACTGCATGAACCATTCCTGTCTTTTTATTGGTACCATTTCTGCAAGACTCTTCCTGGAAATCCATCCTTTACTCTGTGTTAGTAGAGGCATGTCACGGCATGTCACTTGCATTTGGGACTTCCCTGTGCTTTTTCTTCCGCTGTCATACACAAAGGCTTTCTCTGAGGCTTGGTGGCACGGGGTTTGTGAGCCGGTGGTGTTGCCTGCACTACCCACAGCCTCCGACGGCGCTGCTTCCCGTGGTGGTGTGGGAACTTCCACCCTGCGGCTCGTGCTGCGGTTGTGCCAGTGTAGACACTTCAGCGTGGCTTTGCCTGCTTGGGCTGTGCCACCTCCACTTCCCGAGTGCCGAAGAGGTTTGTATTCACTCACAAATCCCCTGGTGTCCCAGTGCCATTTTGACACCAAGTTCGAGGTTGATCTTCACACAGCTGCCTTGCTTTGACCAAACTAGTCTGGGCACTCATTTCTCTGTAAGTTTGCACCGCCTGCAGTGTCACCCATGGGCATAATCTGAAATCCTTAGTCATGGCTTTGACAGGGTGGCTCTTTCCCTTGCTTTTCTGCTCTGCAAGCTTTAGGATAGCAATTTCTTTTGCCATGGTGACTGTGCAGGAACCATATGCACATCATTTTCCATTGTCATGTTTTTCTCAGCACCACCCACAGACATTTCTTTGCAGATATCTTTCTCTTCTGCTCTTTATCTCTGACTGTTCTCTTGGATATGTTTTGCTTTTTTCTCTGATATTTCCTGTGCTGGGCTATGGAATATTGCTGAGCCCGTTTCACTTGCCCAGCAAGCTTGCCCCTGGGTGCCCTTTCTCAGACGGGCTCCCTCTTCCCATTCTGTAGTGAACAGACAAACTCCGAAGGCTGGATTATCTCATGGGTCAGGTGCTCTGTGAAGTTCAGCCATAAACAAATCTCTTGTTTTCCAGGCTCACGATTGGATGCTGTTTTCCTGGATCACAGCTGTTGATAAGGTGCTGCTCGCCGATGCTGGATTCTGTCAGTCACAAAGCCTTGCCCCTGCCTCCCTGTCACTTCTGCAGGTGGGATGCTGCAGGGGTTTCCCAGAGCTGCCAGCAGATTATACGCGTGCAGCCTTTGCCCGTTCCTACTTGTAACGCTGCTGCTCTGCCTTCGTGACCCTCTCCCAGCCAGCCTTGCTGCGGTTCGGTTGTCTCCCATCGTAATCTAAAGAATGCCCTAAACATTGCCCTTCTTGTGTCAAAAGGCTTGGGGCCCAGAAGCTGGTGTGCTGCTGTGCACCTTGTTTCTTGAGTGCCGTTTGTTTGTTTTCCTTCTGCCTTGCTGGATTTCTTGGCTCTGATTGCCTGTGCCTGTGGTAGCTAGCTTGTTCCTGAGCCCTGTAGGTGCTTCAGCCAAAGGAGCTGGGACGTGATGTGGCACGGCCATGGGCACTCCTCGCCATGCTTTCAGCGAGCTCTGCTCTTGGGATGATGTCACTGCCATGTGTGTGGCTCAGGACCCGCTTGCTAAGCCCTGCTGAGAGGCAGAAGCCATTTCCTTGTCTATGGGTGCCAGGGTAAGACGGTCTCCCTGTCTGTGCCTGGTGCTTGCCACAGCAAGCTTGTGCTGGCCCAGCACACAGCACAAATCCACGCTTCCCTCCTTGCCTCCTGCTCTGGGTCCTTCAATGCTGTTTGTAACTACTAGTCCCTGCCAGTCCCTACAGTCCCAGGTATTGCCCTTGTTGCCTGAGCAGCCTAATGGGCCGTGGGCTAGCTGCCAGTGCACCATTGGCAAGCTGCAGTGCTCAGTCCAGGTCAAGGCACCGAGGAAGCTGCAGGTGCTGGTTCCTATTTCCCAGTCACATATCTACCACGTATACGCTGCCGTGGGGGCCTGGATTTCCTTGATTTGGCAATGTGAAATGGCCAGTATCTGGTTTTTCCCAGGGATGCAGGAGGCTCGGCGGTTATGGTGCTGGGCACCTGCAGCCAAGAGCAGGGTGAAGCAGCATCTGGCCTGGGCAGCCCTGCTCTGACCCCTCACCAGCCTCCTGGCATTTTGGAACAAGTGTCCAAAGCAAAGGATGCTGTGTAAATGCTCATTCCCTGGACACTGAGTACCTCCAAGGGGACTGCACTGCCTGAACTACAGGGAAGGGGAAGCATTCATAGCTTGTCTGCAGAGGACAAGGAGATGAAGATGCTCAGATGGCGGGTGAACATGTGGGAAATGGTGGGAGGTGGGTCTGGGAGGTTTGGAACACAGGGGAGAGAGAAAATAGCAAAGAAAAATGCTCATTTTTGGATGGCTGAGATGTTGCCAACACCCCCTCACCCATCCTCATGTGAGTGCATGTGTGCAGGTGTACATGAGAGAGAGAAGAGAAGCTCTGGAATAATTAACAGCTCATTAATATTTCCTGCTCTCCAGGCTGAAGGCCATTACCACGAGCAGCCTCACAGACACAGCTCCACTCTCTCAGGCATCCTGAACCCATCCCTGCCGAACCACAGCTGCCATTCCTTTGTGATTGAGGGAAATGAGCCCTTTCCTTTCCCTTGCCTTCAAACAGGGGTGAGAGGCTTTGGCTGATGCAAAAAATAAACATGAACCATGACCAGGGCAAAGGGGAGTCGCTGGGCCAGCTGCTATTGTAAACAGTGCCTTTCCTCCCCTCCCCAGGCACCAGGCTTTCCTGGAGGTCCCCTCTGGCTCCTGCCAGCCCAGCTCTTCCCCCTGCATCTGGCTTCCCTGCCTTGTTTTGGTGTCACTTTCCAAAAAGCTCACAGCTGGGCTGATGTGCAGAGTAGTGCTGTCCGGTATCAGTGTGAGAAGAAGAGGATGAAGGCAGCAGAGAAGGGAAACTGGAGTCACTCTTCACTCCTGGGAGTTGGGATTTGAAGTATTGCTCTGGTGTTCATCCACCTTCTACCACAGTCCTTCTCGGACACCCCGCTCTCCATGCCTGGGAGCAAAGCCTGTCTGTACCTATCATTGTGGTGAACTGCCCAGGAGGCGTACGCTGAGCTGCTCGGCTCACTGGTAGCCCCTTCACACTGGGCTTTGGAGCAGAGGATGTTCCTGCTCTGTCCCATCTTGCTCACAAGCAGCAGAAGAGGAGAAAGGGATGGTAGGTGGAGAGAGACGCTGGCCTGAAATCAAGCGCAAGGAAGATGGAACATCTTTAGCAGGGAGATGCTTTCCAGCCCTCCTTTGAGATGGAGGAGTCCTTGGTCAGCTCTCCAGTGGTGCTTCCGTGCAGAAAAGATGCAGCACAAGACACTTCCAGAAGGCTGCAGGTAGCTGCCGTTGGTGTCACCCTGTGTCTGGCTGTTGGTGTCTGCCTAGGAGAGGGGATGAGCTGGCAAGCATGCTGCCAGCATGGGGAATGGCAGGGGAGAGAGCTGTAGGTGACCACCCCACCACCCAGGGCTTCTGGCAGTAGGGCAAATTGGCTGATCTCGGCCCGCAGTGGCCTGTAGGCATGAGCTAACACTCAACTTGCTTGGGAATCTGGCATGCAGCCAGCCTTGTCCTTTTCCCTTTTAAGAAGCGTTAATTAAGATGGATTTACTCAGCTAAGGAACATCTTGAAGGTAACTTTACATATTGCTTCTTGTGCAGCAGTAAATGATAGCTGTTATCAGGTTCTGACACTGAGATTGTGTAAATACTTAAATTACCCTTCTGGACCTCAAAAGGCTTGTCCAGCCAGGCTCAGGGAGCTCCCCTGCCCAGACGCTTGTGTCCTTGTCCTCTGTGAGCGGCTGTCAGTTCCTGGTGGCAGGACACTGGTTGGAGGGGCTCTGCGCCCCTGCCTGGCCTCCCACCAGCTGCACCCCCAAGGTCTTAAGCAGCTCAAAGCCTCACCCTCTGAGCAAGCAAAGACCAGCCTCCATGGACTGTAACGTGTGCCGGGATGCATGCTGCAATTTACGCATATTTGTGTGCTAGTATCAATAGAGATGGGCTTTGTCACGGATGTGAGAGGGCACCGAACTGCAGCCCGAAACAAGGTACAGCTGTTCCAGATGTTCTTCAGGCTGGCAGGCTCCCATCTGCTGCAGACACGGCACGTGCAGGCTCAGCATCACAGTGTGACTGATCCACAGTGTTCCCCTGCTGCAAGGTGGGGTTTTCAAAGGTCTTGAAAGCAAGTGATGCTCCAACAGCCTCTGGATTACAGCCTTGGCTATTTCCCTCATAGCACCTTTTAAAATCCCCTATCTTTTCTCATTATTCAGGTTTCTATCAATATTGATTCTGCAGGTTATCATTCTGGGCTCCCCAGGACAGTGACACATGTTCCCCTCTTGGCCCTCAATCTCCTGGTTTAGCTTTTTAGAAAGACATCGTGTCCTGATTTTCAAAGCCTGCAAGTAATAGTGAATCACTCCATCCCTGGGCATGCTGTTGTGCTATTTAATTACTCCACTTTCTATTCTGAATTTGTCTAATTTTGATTTCCAGGCTCTGGATCTGCCTTTGTCTTCTGCTACTCAGTTGAAGACCTTCTTATCATCACAAAGCTTCTTCCAAACTGGCATTTAGAGTCTGCAGTCAAGTTACCCATCTGTCTTCTCCTTTGCAAAGAAAATAGATTGAGATTCTTTAATCTGTTGCTCCAGGCCCAGGTTGCCAGACCCTTTTTATTTTCTTATATATAGAGTGCATCTCGGCAAGAGTTGTAAGTGTCATATATGTGCTGAGGGAGCTTTTTAAGGAGAGGAGAGAGAACTTCTCTCCAAAACTGGCTGATTTTTGCAGTTCAGATTGGCATCACACTCTCCAGTTTTGATCCTGTTCCCATACATTAAGAAATGTGTTTAATATTTAGTTGCAGAGATTAATAAACATGACCCTTTTCTGGCTGCCTTTAGTTAAGCGAGATGATGCTACAAGACTCGAGCCCTGTCCTGAAGCTTTTACAATGTCATGCAAGACAAGGTACAACAATTAAGACAAAGTACAACAATTGCCACAGGCAGATGAAAAAGCACCAGGGGAAGCGGTGAGAGGGACGCCTGGTACAAACGCCCGCTGGGTGCTTACAAAGTTGGCTAAAGCCAATTCCCATTTTTAGAAGAATGGAAATAAGCGTGGACGTGAGGGAAGTGTCACCCACAGGCACATTCAGACAGCCAAGGAGCAAGGCGAGTCTGGGTACCGCAGGTGAATCATAGAATCATAGAATTGCTGAGGTTGGAAGGGACCTTTAAGATCATCAAGTCCAACCATTAACCTACCCTGACAAAAGCCACTTCTAAACCATGTCCCTAAGTACCCCATCTACCCTTTTTTTAAACACCTCCGGGGATGGTGAATCCACCACCTCCCTGGGCAGCCTATTCCAATGTTTAATAACCCTTTCAGTGAAAAAATGTTTCCTAATATCCAATCTAAACCTCCCCTGACATAACTTGAACCCGTTTCCTCTCGTCCTATCACCTGTCACCAAGGAGAAGAGGTCAGCCCCCATCTCTCTACAACCTCCTTTCAGGTAGTTGTAGAGGGTGATAAGGTCTCCCCTCAGCCTCCTCTTCTCCAGGCTGAACAACCCCAGCTCCCTCAGGCGTTCCTTGTAAGGTTTGTCCTCCAGACCCCTCACCAGCTTTGTAGCCCTCCTCTGGACACGCTCCAACACCTCNAGAGCCAACCTACCCTCAAGCAGATCAACACGCCCGCCTAGTTTAGTGTCATCTGCAAACTTACTGAGGGTGCCCTCGATCCCCTCATCCAGATCATTGATAAAGATATTAAAGAGAATCTGAGCATGCAGCTGCAGCTGTGTGGGAGCCAGCCCTGGTCTCTCTCAAGGTGGTCAGTGAGCATCTCCCGCAGCCGCTCTCTGTGCGTGGGACCATGGCTCGGTGTGCTGGGAAGAGCTGGCTGGGGGTGTCAGGCTGGGGGTACAGGGGCGGCAGCGGAGGAGGGACGGAATACGGAGGGAGAATTTCTGGTGGGGCTGTGCACAGGGATGGTTTCGGAGAGCGAAGGACAGTCCGTACAGCAGTTTCTTGGCTCTTGTTCAGTGGCAGATCGGCCACGCCAGGCTCGTGGGGCTGCGATCACAGCTCCCAGGGACGTGCCACAAGTAGCCACAAACTCGTTATCATTGCTCAGTGACCTGTGAACAAGCCTGGCCATGACTGTACTTCCCGCCCCCGTGGATTCATCAGCTCTCAGCGGTCTGAGACTGCCAAAGGAATCATGAAATAGATTTTTAAACCCTGTCTGGGAAGATGGAGTCTGAGGAAGGAGGTTTCCCACAGCCCCTTGGCCAGTGGGTCCGCTGCCGGAGCTGGGCAGGGGTGGCTGTGCCGGAGCCACCTCTGCCGGGAGCTGCCTCTCTCCCCACCATGATGCACAAGAGCCGCAGGACCAGCATGAGCCATTCCAGGGCATTGGCTCACTTGGGTCATCGTTAAATTGTCGTGGTTTAACCCCAGCAAACAGTGAGGACAACACAGGCGCTCACTCATCACCCTCTCCCCCTCAAGAAGGGTGGCGAGAAGAGGGAGAGAAGGAGGGGAAAGGACAAACTAGCTTGTGGGTTGAGGTAAAGACAGTTTGATAGAACAAGATCATAAAAGGAAAATAACAATAATAATAATAATAATAATAATAATAATAATAATAATAATGACACAAGTCACTCTCACCACCTGGTGAACTGGCACCATCCCGAGCAGTGGTCGCTGATTTACCACCCCCCCGGCCAACCCTGATTTTTATAGCAAGCATGATGTCTATGGTACAGAATATTCCTACTGGCCGTTCCATCATTCTGTCTAGGCTTCTTCTCAGCTTCTATGGGAAACTGAAAAAAAGTCCTCGAAAACTATAAACATCGCCTAGCAACAACTAAAACAATATGTATTATTGACATTCCTTTCACACCGAATCTGAGACACAACCACCACTAGAACAAAAATTAACTCTGTCCCAGCTGAAACCAGGACAGAAACGAAACATTTCAGACAGGTAGCTCCCAGGATAGCCCTCTGCTTAATTTGTTCTATTCTTCAGGATCAACAAAGAAGGCTTTGATCTAAAGAGGCAATTCTTCATTTTCTGCATTTTTTAGAGTGGTGGCAGGCTTTCTTGGGAGGGCTGGGGTCTGCACCCCAGGGTTGGCCTGGAGGAGGGGTTTCTGAGGGACAAGCGACTAAAACTCAGAGGCTGACTGAGAAAAACAGAAGCTGGGTCCAGCAGGTGGAAGGGCTGCACGTGGCCAAGCGGGAAGGGGTCACCATGGCAAGGAGCACCGGCTGCTCCGAAGCAGGGCTGGGCTGGGTCGCCCTGGACCTCTTCCAGAGAGAAGCCCAAGCTGGAGCCTGTAGAAACCGCCGCCACCTGCCAGAGCTGCTTTACATACAGGCATCCATCAGCTGAACTTGGCTAATTCGGTTTTCGTAAGACAATAATTGCATGGTTATAAAAAACAACAGATTTTTAAAAATGACTGATATTCATTGACTGCCCAGGAGACATGGATTGATTTCCTGCTCGTCAGCCAATCTTTAATTATTATTATGCATCGTTGTATTTAGTTTCATAAACAAAAAAGCAATGAAAACCAAATAGATTAACATTAGATACCTCTAACTTAATTTATGTATAATAGCTTTATTAGCTCAAAGCCTGGAACATTCCAGGAGAGTTTTAGCCCATGTCCTTGAGTTGTGAGCACTCACGATAACTACGGTGGCTTTAAAAAAGTATTTGTCACACTGCCTCAAACAGAGACAGACTCCCAGAGAAGCCAGTACTTGGGGAGGCAGGAGCACCCTGGGGTGAAAGAGCCTTCAGTCTCTAGCGAGGCACATGTTACTCTCACTTTTTAAAGTGCTCATATTTCAATGTATATTAGCACAATATCTTGCCCCATGCCCGCTGGTTTGCAGCATGCCCGAGGGGAATGCCACACTGCAGCACTCGCTGGCCCTGTCATTTCTTGTGCACGACATGGCTTCACCATATGTCTCATTAGTTAATTAGAGGACAGAAGAACAAGTGGCAGAAGTCGGAGAAGCCCTACAAAACATGTGTGAAAATGTCAAATGTGCTCAGAAAGCAAAGCCCAAGGTGCTGCCCTTTGTGAAAGCCACGCTTTGGGCATCTTGTTCCTGTCATTCAAGATGAACATGGTGTGCAGGCAGATCCTTGTGCCATCCCAGGACAGCTCTATTAGTGGAAAAATACACTTAGCACAGCACCTCGCTGCTGCACCATGCCTGGAGGGCACCTCCTGTCCAAAGGTGACCGTCAGCAGTGTGCCATGGCCCTGGCTTCCAGCAGGGACTCTCCTCACTGCAGAGCAGGGTGAAGGGAGCATCTCGAGAGAGTGTCCCATGCTGGCACACCCTGGCTGCCCGGGGGCTGTCCTCCAGCTTTCGAGGGAGATTTCCAGCATTGCATCATTTTTACAGCACTGGAGCTAGGTTACGCTGCCCTGGGGAAGCTGAGATGCCTGCTAGTCATGCGATGGGTGATGACTGCTCTGCTCCTGTTTTGCTGTGAGCCCTCGCTGCCAGCCTGATCTCTTCTATTAATCTATTTACTCAACAAACGGCATTTCCCCAGCTCTGCAGCAATGCACACTCTCAGCCCCGTACCAAAACCAGGGAGGGAAGCAACAACTCTTGGCCCCACCAACACTGGAGGAATTTGCCTCTGCCCAAATCAATTTGAAAAGTGAAAGACCTTGCTGTAGAAGATACCATAGAATCATCCATAGAATGGTTTGGGTTGGAAGGGACCTTAAAGATCATCTAGTTCCACCCCCTGCCCTGGGCAGGGACACCTCCCACCAGACCAGGTGGCTCAAAGCCCCGTCCAACCNACATGGTCCAACCGGTGCACGTCTAACGTGTCCAACAGTTCCACCAGCGCTCTCTTGCAGCTCACATGGAGAGCCCACCCAGCCTCTCCCATACATCAGCACTGTCCTAAGCTCGCGGGGGACATGGGAAGGCAGGAGTAAGTCCTCCATTGCAAAATGCACACAGTGTTTTCTGGAATTTGTTTTGCCATGTGGCCTGGAATATTGATTTTTAAAACCCCTCTGCAGGTTATTTAGTTCTGAAATCGAGCAGTGTGCCTGTAAGCTCTACATTTTAGGGAGTATATTGTACCTGACTAATTTTACGGTCTGCATTGCCTTTTATCTTGACTTGCTATTAATTTAACAGGAAATCTCTGTGTTTGTCAGTTTTGATTCCTGGGGTACCATATAATTTCGTTTGTAAATTGATTTGTGCTTTCTGATACTTCAATAAACCCATTTGGTATAAACACAGCTCTTCGTTTCCCTGCGAGTACGTGGTCAACAAGCAGAAGCTATGCACAAAAATAGACATTTATTTAACCAACAAGTATAACAAGGGAGGGCAGCAGGAACGGGGCGGTCAGACACAGCAGCCTGCTGACAGCCTCTAAACAAGGTGCAGATTACAGCGCAAACTAACCAGCACTGTATCTTCAGGCAGGACCTACTGAATGCAATATCCTGCTTATTTGCTGCCTGCAGGTGAGAGGTTTGGGGCACAGCTGGCGCCCCCCAGCTCCCTGGGTGCACCTTGCCCGGGGTGGGATGGTGTTTCCCAGCCCTGGCGCCTCTCTGGTTGTGCAACACGCTGGATGGGGCAAGAGCGGGTGGTTGATCAGGGACCAAGGGAAACCAAGCCAAAACTGGGAGTGGGCTTGGTCCCTCATCTCTGGGAGGTCACCAGGGCTCCCTGCTCCTTCTCCCCACCGCACGTGTCCCTGTTCTCCATGCTCATCCTCTCCATCCCCTTCTCGTGCCTGATTTCTTACCAGCCTCACCGGCTGTGTATTGAGACCCCAGGTGCCGCTGCCAGCGTGGCATGAGAGGACAGACATGGCTAATTCACATTTATTTTTTTGCAAGCAACTTTTCCTCTGTGTTACCCTGCACGATGCCACAGGCCACAGCATGTAGAGTTCGTCATTCGTACCCTGCCCCCATTTCTCAGAGGGAGACGGGCTGCAGGTTGAGGCTCAGCTAGGATGGCTGTGCAGCCACTGCGGCATGCTCAGCGCACAAATGGCTCTTGAAAGCCTGCAGTAACTACTGATTAAATTAATTTGATAGCTGACGTCCCAGCTCTAGGTGGTGGGTGATTCACAACAGGACTCTCGTTAGCAGTATTGGCTCAGAAACCTTTTTCAGGCTGGGCATCACGTGAAATGATGACCATGGAGGAGAGAGATGGCATTCTCAGCCAGGAGAGGGGCTCTGCCCAGGGCCATGCCTACAGGCTGGGGTACCTGCCCAGCGTCCTGGCAGGCGACAGGGATGGAGCGGAGCATGGTGTGATGGACAGATCTCCAGCTGGATCCCTGGACCAGAACCACTGCCGGTGGCAGATGCCCATCGTGGAACGCTGGGCAACACAGATGAGCTGCTGCAAAGCCATGGGCGCTCGGGCACTGGGGCTGACCACCCTGGTGTGCCAACCCACCACCACTTTCCTGGGAAAGACCAGGAGGAGATGGACAACCATTCTGGAGTCTTTTAGCACTGAAGGCGTTGTCATTCAGTTGCATTTATCTTCTACACTGCGTACACAAAGGAACTCGCAAGAACAGCATCAGTTTTGCTGACTGCATTGCTAAGGACTTTGGTCTATGGGATGGAGCATACAGCCTGCATGAGCAGCACTGGCAGGAAAAGCATCCTAACCAGAGCACTGAGGGCTAGGAGTAAACACGCTGGATGCTATGAAGATAGGGGAGATGGAGGGAAATGGCCCGATACGTGGGGCTGCACTGCAGCCGTGCAGTAAGGCAGGGAGGGGAAAGGAAAAGTCGCAGAATGCCAAACTACAGGCAATGGAAACCATCTCTATAAGCTTCTTTTTAGCGTGCTAAATTGATAGACCTCCTTTTGTTTCTGTAAAGTGAGTCTTTAACATCTCCCTCGACAATCAGCAAAACGCAGTTTTTGTAAACATTCTCCTTTTGTCACTTCTTTTATTTTATAGCCCATAAGCCACTATAGAGGCACCCTTTGATTACTCCATTCACTTTCTCTTTGAGCTGTATGTTTTATTTCTTTTTTCCTTCCAGTTAATGAAGCTTATTTGTATGATTGGAGATTGTGAGATTAGAGAACTAGAAAAGTTTTATTTCAAATAGCTGCCAATTGTCATTTAGACTTTTGTTATTTTTTTGTCCTCCCAGATCAATACTGTTCTTAACTACTTCAGATGCAAGAAAAGCCATCAAAATACTCTATTTTCGCAAAAGAGATATGATTACACAACTAATTCAGAGCCACCCATCAGTTTTATGTTAATGATTTGTCTGAAGATACTTTCTTTTTCATTTCTGATACCTTTTTTCAGAAACAGAAACGCCGGGAAGTGCTAGCTGAATTCAAACTTGACTTCTTGTGTTGCAACACATTGGTTAATTTTGAGGGGTAAAGCATTTGGAAAAATATGGATAAAGAATTTGAAAACCAGTATAAAAAGTGAGCCCATTTCAATCCTCAGAAATAAAACATGTTTTCTGAGGGTTTTTTTTTAGTACAAATCCATCTTCACTCTCCACCGCAGCACTGACACTGGCTGGCTGGGAGATGTCTGTGTGGGAGAATGAAATTGCCCGAGCTACGCCAAGTTAATGATGTTGAGTAAGATTTATTTTTTTCTAAGTTTTTTCTCTCTCTCTCTCTCTTTTTTTAACACTCTTTTCATCAGGCAACAGGGGGTTTGGGGGGTTTTTTTGATTGTTTGCTTGTTGTTTTTTCTCTCCCAAGACTGAAAGGCTCAGGGGAAGGAACTGTGAAGAGAAAAGGAAATCAAAGAAATCCCAGAAGTTGGGACAGAAAACAGCCGGCTATGGTCCCTGGGTACTGCGAGGCAGGGAGGTAACACCTCAGCTGTGCACTCTATTAAAGAGGGAAGGGATCTGGGGGCTGAACCGCTCACATTGTGGTACCTCGAGCAGCCGCGGCTGCCGATACCTGCATCCGTGGGGTGCACGGTTGGTCAGGGAATGGCTTCCTATGTATTTTCAGTGCATTTTATCTCCTCTTCGGTTACCCCATAGCTGAACCTTCTCCCACCAGTGCAACCACCTCCCCGTGGCTGGCGGGCAATGCTTCTCCAGCCCAGGCAGAGCTGGCGATGACACCTGTTGGGGTCTGCCAGTGGGGACACGGCTCGGGCAGCGGCTGTGGCCAGAGAGGGCTGAGCCACGCTTTCCTTCCAGTAGCACCGAGGTGGGATCTTGAATCTCAGCCGTCACCCGCGCCCGCCCTCTGTTGAGGCATCTTTTTGTCTACGTGCGGGTATGGTATTCCCAAAGACCGTTCACGCAAGACGCCCTGTGGGAAGGAGTTGGCAGCCTATGGCCCTGCAAAGCCCCCGTGGAAGTTGGAGGGCTCTTCTGCTCTCCCCATTAACACCCTACAAATTAGACGCCGAAGCTGTTAAGGCACGGTGAAGCCAAAGAGAAGGTGAACAGAGAAGGAAGCTCAAGTGGCTGCTTTAACAAAATGGCTCATTTTTCTGTGAAATTAATTGGCTGAATCCTAACAAAGCTGTTATTAAAAGAGCACCCTCGCCTTTTTAATCATCCGAGTTGCTTGTAAAGCACTCCCAGAAACTGGAAATCATACCCTCTCCTCTGGCTCTTTTGTTCATTTCCATCTGGGGCAAATTCATGAGAATTCATTAAAAAATTATTGGCACCCCAGAGCCAAAGGCAACAGGCCTCTCAAAGTGTCCAAATAAAAACGGTTCTAATGAATAACCACTGTCAAATGGCCATGCAAAAAGCAAAAATAGGACAGCAAACAAAACTAAACAAAAACTTAAGCAGTTGCCTGTTAAGCGGGGGCTGCAATTATCAGTTCTGTGACTCACACACTAACACCCACCCACCACCGCTCTCTACCAAACGATTCAAGGCAGATAGCATCATTCTAATGCCCTGGGACTTCCCTTTCATCAGGGAAAAGATAGGGCCGAAGGCAGCTGGGATAGTCTAAACCTACAAATTGTAACTTAAATTGTGAGAGTAAACTTGTCATCTTGCTCATTGCACATTGCCCCACCAGGGCAAGTCATCGATCGGGTCAAAGTCTACCTTGAGTTATCTCCTTGCCACCATGGGGTGGGCAGCAGGACCAGAGGAGGTAACTGCCTGATCTTGGGAGCTGAGCCTGCAGAGGGACAGGGGGAGCATCGTTTGGTCCTTCATGGTAGCCTGAGTGGGACGTCTGTTACCAGAGCGGCAGCAGGGAGAGGAATGGAAAACCACCTGTGTGTTGGGCTCTCGACACAGCCTGGGTCTACACTTGGCAGAGAACAGCCTCCTACATATTTTCAGTTCACTTTTTCTCCCTGCATTCAGCTGGCAGGTTGTAGCACCCTTCCCCAGTGGCCCATGTCCTCTACTACCACCTCCATGCAGGGGACCGGGCTTTGCAGCTTTTGGGCAGCACTTGCAATGGCTGCATCAATATTCATCTCTTTGTAAACGTAAACTGCCCCGGCTGCTCAGAGTCGCTTCAGATTATTCATATCGATTCAGCACTGTTAATGATTAAATACAATGTTCTTCCAAGCCTGCATTTAACAGGAAAGCTTGATTGGATTTACCGTTTTGAGGCTGGGTGGGTTGTTTTCAGTTACTTTGCTGGTCTTTTTTTTTGTTTTGTTTTTTGCCTGGTGGAACATCGTGTCATTTTGCAAATGAAGAATTACCCTCTCGCCTTTTAATAAAAGCTTCCATCTCTCAAGGATTCACATCCTCCTGCTTAATCAGACAACTGATACATTGCACACCCCACCGCCACCTCCGGTCCCCTCTCCCCTGCAGCTCTCACAAGCAGAGCAGGTCCCGCAGAGAGACCAGAAACGACAGGACAGGGGACAGAACAGGTCTCAGCCAAGGCAGACAACTGCAAAGTCCCTATCTGTGGATGGCATCCCCAGGGCTCCCTTTCCCTGTACAGGGAGAATAACAATTACAAACCCTGGTGCTTGTCCTGGAGAGAACTCCATGCCTTTACAGAGAAAGCCAGAAGACAAAATGCAGAACAAAGTGATTTAGTTGTTGTTGCCAACAGCCTCTTGGCAGCACTGGGGGGAAAAAAAATAAAAAATAAAAAAAAAATCCCCAAAACCCCAGTGCAACACACTGGGCAGTTTTGCCTTCCAACATTTCATCAGGAGTCCATCCATCCAAACACTGCCCATCCATCCCAGAGTCCCAGCCTCCGTAGGAAATGTCCAGACTTAAACCTGAAGGAGGAACAGTTTCCATGTAGGACCAGCAGGATACAACAGCTGCAAGTGTTTGGGGCAGTAGCTATAGGTGAACTGGGGCATAGTTTTCCCCGAGAGCTGTCATTGTATTTATTTCTCATCTTTAAGTGAGACGGCATGTGAGGGCTCGACCACACAAGTTAAAAAAGGAAAAACAAGGAGAGAACACAACAGTGAAACTGCTGAGCTGCTACTAGCTAGTGACAGCTGAAAAAGAGGATGTGAAATCAAAGATTCAGTAAAAAAAGCCCCTGACCTGACAAAGAACAGAAACCCTACGAGAAGCAGCAGAGGGAAGACAGATTGCAACTCAGCAAGACAGGTCCATTGTGGGGAGCAGCAGAGACCAGCGTTTCCTGGGGTCGCCTGGTCAGGAGGGTGGCATGGGGACACACCGCACGCTCGCCCCAGCCCAAGGCTACGTGCGGTAGCAGTGGGATGACTGCTGTGCACGCGTGGGCATGGGCATGTTTCTGCTCTCAAGCCTCCGCGCCTGATAGAAGATGGACAAATAAAAGTGACCCGGAGGTCCGGGGTTACGTCTGCTTAGACTCAACGAGATGAAATCCATTTCGGGATCTCTAATGGCCCTCACTCGGCAGTGTCACACTGGAGCCAGGATATTAAGGGCACCTGTCAGTGCTATTTTAGGAAACAGAGGCCTCCTGCCTGGTGCCCCCCCTCCCCTCCGCACTGAGCTCACATCGTGTCAAATGAGGTCTCCGGGAACAGGGCACATGGCAATTGCAGTTTTCATGAAAAACCTGCATGAGAAAGTAGCTTTCTGAGCCCCCTCATCCCACACAGCCCCAGCATGGACTCTGCGGGTTTATTTTTGGCATCCTCTGTGCAACTTCCACCTGCGGGTGTTGGGCCCAGCAGCACACCTCGAGCTTTGCCCATCCCCAGCGACAGGAGGGGGTTAGGTCTTCTCCTGGAGAGCCACCTTGCGAAGCTGAGCTGTTCTTTTCTCCCCTGGGGAGAGCCAGCCAGGGTGAGAAGGGGAACAAGTCCAGTGTCTGTGCATGAAGGCTTCTCCAAATGCAATGATATAGCTTGTGTGACGGTTACATATAAACAGGCTAAGGCAGTTAGGTTCTGACTTGCCAAAGTGCAAGGCTTTGAGTTTCAGATGTGGGTCTTGATGGCAAGACCACCAAGAGGCTGAAACACCTGTGCCTTCATGCCCTGGACGGGGGTCTAGGCTGGCTCTGACCCATCGCATCAGGGTAGAGGCAGGAACGACTGAGTTTGCTTTTCCACCAGAGCTATTTCTGGAACTACCTACCTTTTCCTCTCCTTTATTACTGACACAGGTTACAGTTCCCTGGTTTTGAGCAGCATGAGCTACACTCACCTCAGGCACATCTACAGGGGCAGTTGGGCTTTGGATCCAGCAAAGCCTGTCCCTACAGAGCCAGCGGTGGTTTGGAGTGCTGCAGATGCAATGTGCTTTGCTTCATCCAGGATAACACAGAGGAAAAAAAAAAAAAACACTAACAGGGCAACAGAGCGTGTTTTAAAACACAGACTACAAGGCAAAAATGTTAAGTGCTCTGTATATAAAAGCAGGAGGAATCCTTCCAGCTCAAGAAAGATCCTGCTGTGACTTGCGTGTGAAATGAACTTTTGGTGATGTGTAGGTGTACAATTTCTCATCAAACGCGTGGATCAGGCAGCCAAGAACACGCTTTTCAAAGTTATGTCACCATTAATCCAATGTAATGTCAGAGCCTCTTTTTTGTTCTTGTCCCATTATCACCTCCAAGGCTTCATCAGACTCAAGCTTTCTCTTTAGAAATTCTGCTTCCCAGCACAGTGGAAGTCACCTCTTCATTTAGGAGATGCCTGACCAGCTCAGTTAACCCCAAGTGCTGTTGCAGCCATGCTGTGAGCTGGCTTTGAATATGTTACCCACCTTTTGCTTTCAGCCTCCATCATTGTAATTGCAAATTCAGGCTTTTTCTTCTTCTCTCAGACTAGATACAGGAAGATGCTCTGGGGAGCTTTTTATGCCAAGGAGCGGGATTTTTCAAGACCCCTAGGGGTTTTGGATAGAGAGCTCAAGACCATAGCCAGTCACACACTGATGGTTCAATAACAAAGCTACTCCCAGAGATAGGTTGATTAACAAGGGCTCCAATAGAGTCCCGCTACCAGCAAGTACATCTCCAGCCACCTAACACAGAGCTGCTGAGCCTGGTTTTCAGCTCTCTTTAAAGGCATCTGGAGATGAGCAGGCAACAAAAGCACCCTAAAATCCCAGGACATAGAAAAGAAAAACAAAAAATCTTACTTTTTTTGTAAGCAATTAACTCTCACCCTGGCAGCAGGGGAATCCTCCCAGTTTCTCCCACCCTTTCTTCCCCTTCTCTAAGCTCACCTTCTCTGAAGGAGGGAGGAAGGCCAGAACAACCATCACAGCCAGAAGAAGCTCCACAAACACGAGCAGCGCATCCATTCCTGTAACAGCCCCTACTCCAGACGTGCAAGGCACAAACACAAATCCTTCCTTCTAAGACCACCTTCTCCCTCTCTCTACAACATTTCTCCCCTACCTTTGCCTCTGAGCTGTATTTAAGAGCTCTACCATTAGCATTTCTCTTTTCCCCACCTGCAGAGCTACTTTAGAAAGAGCACCAGCTTCTATTTCCTCCACAGCAGTTAGAGCTGTAGATTAAGACCAGCTGTGGAGAATTTAGAGACTCATCTGTGTGTAAGTGGCTGCTGGCAGGAATGGAGGGAAGGCAGCGCCAGCTGCCCGGGCATAAAGCCTTGGTTTGCATCTAATGCAGCTTGGTGGAGGAGCTGGTAGATGACCTGAGCTGCAGGGTTATAGCTGAAGGAGTTTGTTTTTCCTCTATCTTTTGTCAAAACTGTAAAGGGTTATTAAGCATTAGCACAGGCTGCCCAGGGAAGTGGTTGAGGCACCATGCCCGGAGGTATTTAAAAGACAGGTAGACGTAGTGCTTAGAGATATAATTTAGTGATGGTTTTTGTCAGTGTTAGGTCAATGGTTGGACTAGATGATCTGAAAGGTCTCCTCCAACCTAGGCAATTCTGTGATTCTACATCTGTCTCTCTGCTAGGTGCTCCTGATGACCCACGCATTCCTCCCGTGCTGCTGGTGACCCTGAAGCTGCTCTCTGACCAGAGGCCTCCAGGCAGGAGCAAGGCTGAGCGCTATGGCCAGGGTGCTTGCTCTGTTCTGCAAACTGCATTGTGCAGCCAAGCAGGGGGTGCTGACTCTCCTCTGACCCTTCTTCTGCATTTCATATGCCAATCTGATCATTAGGGTATCTTTGCGGCTGGTATTGCTTCAGGAATAAGTTCCTCTGGAGACTTCTGCTTGGGGATGTCTTTCCCCATCCCAGCTGCTTGGAGGAGCCCGCAGGGAGCCCCTTTCATGGGGGCAATGACCACTTGCATACATTTAATTTTGTTATGGGGAGGGTTGAAAGACCTGTGGTTCAGTTCTTAGTGTAGTAAATGATCCTCTTGCTCATAAATTCTGTTGCATCAGCAGAAGCAATTTATGCTGCTGAAGGCTGCACTAATCACTGAAAGACAGAAATATAGCTTCCATGGAAATTTATCCCTGCACTTGAGGAGGGAATACAGATACGTCTCAACCCTCTGCATCCAGGGCCAGAAGGAAATTTCCCACTCGGGACTCCTGTTGGTTTTCCTTGCTTTGGCTTTGAAACTGTTGAGGGTGGAGGGAAACAGAAGAAAACGGGGAGATCCATATGGGTGAAGCTTGAGCTTTGTCCATCTGTTTCTGGCAGAAAGCAGCAGGGGTCTTTGCTGGTCCCTTTGCAGTCCCCACCGGCGCGGTGGGTGGGAGGACTGAGCACCTCTGCCCGTGTTGCTGCTGTTCCTCTCCAGGCTCCAACGCCCTGCTACCTGCCCTGGGCGCAGGAGGGACCAGGTTGCAGCAGATGAAGGTCACAGGCAGGCGTGAAGGGCACTTCTGTCATCAGACAGACATCTGCCCGCAGAGGGGCAGAGACAGGGAGCCTCCTCCAGCGGGCACTGCCCTGGAGAGATTAACCCCGAAAAGGGGATGGAAAAACAGCCCTGACATGAACCTGCATTCCCTGCTAGCCAGTCTGGAGGGAAATTCAGACGCAGGTGCAGGACCTGGTGAGTCAGGCTCCTTTTTCTCCCCTCTAATAATACCACCCCACGAAGGGTCCCCGGGAGCTGGGACTGGGTTATGTGAGGTCGTGGGGGAGCCTGAGCAGGGGCGGTTTCCAGGAAAAAGCATAGCTTTAGGAACTCTGGGGGCCTGGCTGTGTCTCAGCCCTGTGGGGGCTGGAGTGAGGGTGGATTTACACCTGTGTAAATGAGAGGTGAGATCCCATTTGGATGCAGCTTCCCAAGAAACAGGTGCCTCTATACATATGGGTACAAGACCCCTGAAAGGGGCACTCTTCCAGCCTGCAGAGCTCCCGCAGAAGTTCTCACATTGGAGTATTTCTGTTCCGGAAGAAGACAAGCCAGGCAATAAACACTGGAAAAAGCCATGAAGGATAAATTGCTGTTGCAAAAAAGAAATCCCTTCAGCTTGGCAGAAGCTCTATTTATCTCCCAAAGACTTTAGTCTCAGTCTCTCCCAGGGAAACATTAATGGATCTAATTAGGAGCTCCCATGACAAACAAACCTTTGTCACACACCAAGAGGACAGGCAAGTCTGCCAGCTCCCCCGTCCCCCCTAGAGACATGAGGGGAAGCTTCGTGCTCTAAATGCCATGCCAGGGGACAACATGACAGTGCCACTGAGAGACCCGTCTGCATAAGGGCTACACAGCAGGGCTGATAGTGAAGGCAAGACCCCTCTCCCTTGAGGTGCTGCAGGCTTGCCACCCACCTCCCTCCCTGTCTGAGGAAGAGGGCTGCAGGTGGCAGCCATGCTCCCATGGCTCTGTCTGTGCTCTGCATCCACAAGAAGCACCACGGGTCTGGGCTGACGCTGGCGCGATTGCCGTGTCCTCACCTTGCTGCTATGGATGGTCCCCAGGTTTGAGTTGAGCCAATCTCAACACCCGCTTTATGGAGTCGCCTTTGATGAAGACCTGAACCAACAGCTGCCACCTGTCCCATCAGGCCTGGTCCTGCTCACTTGCCCGCCTGGCACTACTGCTCATGGGAGACCATCTTCCCTGGATAGGGTCACGCTCTCCTCAGGTTAAGGTACTTGACTATTGACTACATTCATTAGTCAGGTATTGACACATCATGCTGAAGGAAATCAGGAGGACTGCTACAGCGGCTGCTTTATTGCTCAGTCAGTTAAAAGAAAGCTGCTCCCCGATTGCTTCTCCCCAAAAAGCTGAATATTCAAAAGGTCAGAAGGATGTCTCAACATGGATCAGCCAGGAGACGTATATCTAAGATCAAAAGGATTGTAAATCCAATTAACAGCCTGGGTTCCAGCAGCGGCAGGCATTTTAGGTGTAAAATATACTCATTCAATGTTTCATCTCAAAGTCCAGGTCTCTCTCGATGTCTTTCTTCTCAGATCTTTTTTCCCATCTCCGTGCTGTCCCAGACATCCCTCAGCTGGAAGGAGCAGTTCTGTAACTGGGAGTATAAATCCTCTTTTTTCTCTCCTTCCCCAGAGAAACTGTTTGCCTTTTTTTTTTTTTTNTTAAAGCTACCTCATTTTTACATTGCAGCTGCCTGCCCGGATCAGAGGGAGGAAGCTCAGCACGTTGGGCTGCGGCAGAGCACCAGACCCTGGGTTTCAGACCACAAACAGGGCATGAGCTGAGCAACCAGGGGCTGAACCTCCCTTCCTCTGTCTGGGGATGGGGATCCGCGTCGTTGGCCGTACCCAGCGCTGCTCTGCAGAGCACTGCCTGCCCAGGCAGGTGGGACGGCAGATCTTTGCCTGACTGCAAGTAAAGGCACCGTGGATTGGTTTAAGGGAGATTTGAGCTGGGGAAGCTAAAAGAGATGGATGGGGAAATGTTGGATATGTACAGGGACCTGTACAAACCTCATCTTCGGGACTCTCCATCAGGCATCTGCTGCTCCACGCGTGAGCAGTGCCAGCATGCCCATGTCACCTCTGTGCCAGGCTCCCCGTGGGACCGCAGCGCTCTGCCCCGCTGCAGCCGGTCTTTACCGTCAGCAGAAACAAACCACAGCCGGGAAGAAGAGCTTGCTCGGAGCGGATTAAAGCCAGTGTGCACCACGTGTAACAACTTCTCAGTGGAAATGAAGATGGGCTGTTAACACTCTGCGTCAGTGGCGGTTCCTCAGGGACACCCAGGGCACCCACATTAATACCCTATCAGTGCATTAGGGTTCATGTGGGCACAAGAGAGTCCGCACTGAAGGAACGAATAGTGATGAGACCATTATTTTATTGGACTTTCTGGAAATGCCAGTGTTCCCCATGCAGTATTAGCACAGCCAGCAGCGGTGTTGCAGGCAGGCCAGGAGGACTCAGTGAGCTGCTGGGACCTCCAAGCCTCCAAGCACTCAAACCTCTGTGGATACAGGCTCCTGCAGTCCAAATCCCTGCCCGATGTGAGATAGGAAACAACTCCGGTACTGCATGGAGGCTCCTCTCTGGACAAGGACAGCTTGTAGGAGAGGAGGACTTGACACTAGCTTTGCATTGAGGCCGCCAATATCCTGTCCTTGATAGTGGCACCTGATGTCCCAGGGGAAGATGGGAAATACACAAAGAGAGCAAGCCCTGGCAAATGCACAAGATTTTCCTGTTCCTCAGCCAAGTTAATAATAGAGCAGGATTCAAACCCAGAGAGCCATGCTGTATTTTAAGCTGATCCAAATTCATTCAGGGGAGCCATTAGGCTGCACGCAACAGCCTGGTTCCCCCAGCCATGGGAAGGTGATAAGGCTGCAGGAAGGCAGCGTGGTGGAGGAAAGCCCCCCCTTGCATTGCTCTCTGATACCCTCATCTGGCTGAATCTGGAAGCTCATCTCCCAGTGGGCAGGACAAATCAACCCCAAATGGGTCCTCTTCAGCTTTTAGGACAACTGTGTGGAGTTTGGGACCAGGAGTGCCTAAGATGTCGTTGGATGGGCAGGAGGGGACATGAAATGTCCTGGAGGATGTACCTATGAATAGACAGAGACACTGTTTCTTCTCACCAGCCATGTAGAAGACTGCAGGGATCAGCACTGAGCTGGAAGGCTCCTTCTGCAGCCTGTGGCAAAGAAATGGAGGTGTGGGTGGGCTTTGAGGAAATACATCCCCCACTAGAAGGAGAAGAGCAAGAAGACAAAACAGAGTTAGAAAGGGAGGTACCGCTCAGGCAGTTGCTCCATCAGGCAGCTATGGAGTGCTGAGCTAAGAGGAATTCACAGCAAAGAAAAAAATCAGACTTTAAAAACATGTTTGCTTCCTCCAAAGTTATCCAGCAAGTGGTTTCCTATTAAAAGTAACCTTGGAGATGCAGCCGTCAGGTTGACACGGCATCGCCCCGGTTGGCTCCGCAATCCCCAGCTGTGCCGTGGAGATGCTGGTCTGGTACATTCTGTAATTGTTAATCAGCGCTATACAGCGCACAACCACCACAGGAATCGATGCTTAAATAAGCACAGGGAAGTCTTAGCTAATGAAATGGGTGTTCATTTCTATTCTGGGGACAGGCTTGTGCTCTTATTCCTGAGAAGTATCCTGGATTTCTCCATGTGCTGAAGTCGAAGTGCGGCAGTTGTGATTCCCCAGCTCTGCATCTGCTGAAATCTTTCCTGTGACACATTCGCAGAGGCATCTTGCAGATAAACCTGGCTGCTTCTGTCACCCCGGCAGCACTGCATTGCGGGGCTGTGGAGTGGTGACCACTATTTTTTCTGGGTGTGCATCCATTATACAAGTACGTCTTATAAATCAATTACAGCGAAGAAGAAAATGGGGACAGAACCAGAACCATGGGCTTCTCCTGAGGTTTCGGTGCATTTGCCTCAGAACTGTTTTGCTTTCAGCCTCCCTGTGCCTGCTTCATCTGCTTTGTCCAGCCCCACTGCCTCCGTTGGTCTCACTGGTGCTATGTTTTATCCATCCCTTTTTGAGCAATACTTTTGGCTGGGAGAAACACACCTCAGCTGCTGGGCGCCCAAGAGGTGGAGAATGCCCTATCCACACAGAAAGTAGCGCTGATGAGGCTTCAGGACTTGGCACGAGCATCTTGTGGGCTAATGGTCCCCGGTCCCTGCAGGACCCAGAGAGAGAGGGGAGGCTGCCGGCAGAGTCGGGGCTCCAGGTGGCAGAAGAAGTGGCATGTTTGCAGCAGGATGAAAACAACACTCTTTGAAAGCTTTCCAGGGACTTGCCCTGCTGGTGTATCTTTATTAAGGGTGTCAGCTTTGGAGCTCCTCTGGCATCCAATGGGTGCCACCACATGATCTGGCTCCTACCCACAAGAAAATCCTCTCCTGCAAAGTTCCTCTGTTGGTTTTTCTGATCTGTGAAAGGACTGTCCCTTTTCAGTCAACCTCCTGATCCTAGAAAAAGCGTCTCTTCTTCCCACTTCCCTCCCTCAAGCCCCCATCTAGGTGCTGTGTCTCTCTCCTGTACCCCAGTCTGGTGTAGATGGAGAACACTCTGCTCAGCATCGTGTGAGTAGAGAAGCTTCAGTCTCTGGCTGGCACCTTTCAGCCATCCCAGGATTGCTGCAAACTTGCCATAATTGTCCCCATTGCTGTCGGTGGTGAGTTCTGAGCATCTTGCTCCCGACTTGCTCCATGCCCAAGGAGATCCAGGTTATCCCTTCCTGCCCCAAGCTGCGGCAGACCTTGTTGCTGAGCAAAGCTGAGCCCTCTCTGTTCATAACAAGCCCGGCTCTTCTGCATTTGGGGCATGCTAATCCTTCCTGCCCTCAAGTACGCTCCAAAAATAGCACTGAGCCCCCTGCACTGAGTGCAGCTTCAACAGCAACAGGTGCTATCCTGGAGCCGCCGCGGCCGACCGGGCTGCTCGGAGCCCTCCATCCCCCCAGCCATCGGTAAACCCAGCGTCACTTCTCTGCCGTTATCCCATGGCTTGCTGCAGGGCGCACCTGGGATGCATCAGAGGCTGGGGTGCTGGCGGCAGCACAGGAGGGCAAGCAAGAGCTCCCTCTCTTCCTCCCGTCCTGCCAAAAATCACGCTGTGCCCAGCTTCCCATGGGCACAGGATGGGACTCTTTATGGGGGAGTGGAGCAATAGGACAAAGGGTAACGGTTTTAAACTGAAAGAGGGGAGATTTAGATTAGATCTCGGGAAGAAATTTTTCACTATGAGGGTGGTGAGCCTCTGGCCCAGGTTGCCCAGAGGAGCTGTGGCTGCCCCATCCCTGGAGGGGTTCAAGGCCAGGCTGGACGGGGCTTTGAGCAACCTGGTCTAGTGGGAGGTGTCCCTGCCCAGGGCAGGGGGTGGAACTAGATGGTCTTTAAGGTCCCTTCCAACCCAAACCATTCTATGACTCTGACTCTGTGCTACACGAGGGCTCGACTGCCAAGGAGGGTTCTCAAGCCGTTTACCAAAACCACCTGGAATTTGTACAAGGACCAACGTGAAGTACACAGCTACAGCCACAGGATGGAGAGCTGGACGTGCCATTTAACTCTGGTTAGTCACAATTTTGGAGATCAAAGAGTCAGATTCCATCAAAATCATCTTTTTCTCCAAAAACCTGTCATTTCTGATTACACTTTCATAGGGGTATCTCTGAAACATGGCGAACTTCATTTTGGATTGACGCATTCATTTTGCTTTGGTTTTGATGATAAAAGAAAACTGAAAAATTTAATTTCCTCTTCGTTTACTTTGTCCCTGAATGCACTTGTCTAGATGAAGCCATGGGTGTTCTCATTTTTCCCCTCCCCCTCCTTTATTGTTTAAAAAAAAATAGCTCCAAAACTTCTCCAACTGATGGAGGGTAGGAGAAAGTGGAACAGTCGGTGGGTCAGTGTACTCTGCGTTAAAAAGGGAAGGGGAAGAATGTGGCAATAGAGATGTGACTTATTTGTTTTTTAAAAAGAAACATATGAAATGATTTTTCAAAGATGGCAAATAATCCTTTTTTTTTAAAAAAAAAAAAACAAACCAACAAAACCCAACAGAACCTTCCCCCCAAAAATCTGCCTTTGTAAGCTTGGTGCTCGTTGTGCAATTGCTTTCTGGTTCTACAATTTTTGCACATGTTTCTGGCAAGAGGCAGCAGCTGATGCTCCGGCCAGGCTTGCAGAGCAGCCAGGCGCGTGCAGGGATGCGGACGGGAATGTGCAGCTCCCCAGAGCAGGGCACTGCTGGATTCCCTGCCCTGGGAAGGCGGCGCTGGGGGCAAAACGCACCTCTGCTGTAGAGCCAGGTCCCCATTACTGAACCAATGCAGGGCCATTGAAAAAAAGGCTGCGGAGAGCAGAGCGAGGGGGCAGGATTTGTCTGACCAGATGCGGATGTCTCCAGCTGAGCTACTCCAAAGCGCTTTTGTAATCTTGATAGAAAAATAGCCCGCCTAGAGCGGCGGTTTTTCCTAGCATAGGATAGTCATAATTTCCTGAAGTTTAGCTGGCCTCTGCCCAACCAGGGTATACACTTAGATGCTGTTTGCTACCCCTGGGATGTCCCCTCTGCCAATCTTTTATTCTCCTACTTACCCCCTCTTACTTTATTAAGATCTTGAGCATTGCAGGACCAGAACCTTTCCCCCACGGCTGATGCGATGCCCAGAGCCACGGAGCTTCGGTTGCCTGGTTGCTGTTGCCGTTGCAAACACACTTAATAGTCATCTGCAGCGCTGGACACCCGCAGAGCCTGTCCATTGCCTTGGCTGGGCTCTGGATGAGGATTAACTCTGAAAAACACAGGCTCCCTATGCAGGCTGCCATCAAGACCAGCAGCAAAATAGTTAATGGTTAACAACAGCACTAGATATTTCTCTATTCTTTCAGTTTCCAGTCACAATAGCCTTTAGAGCAGCAGCATCGATAAACCAGCCTGGCGTTTGCAATGCCCGGATATATTTTGCTGTTATTTTTTGTGTTTTAATTACTGTAATTTCCATTTCTGTAACACCCCTTCTTCCTGTTTTTCGTTTCCTGCTGTCGGATGACAGCCTGGTCTGTGCAGATTCACATTTTCATTATGAATTTCACTGACAGACACGTACAAAATGAAAAGCAGACAAATAACCCAGCCCCCATCATTTCCCCAACTGATGAGGCAAAACCATTCCCCTCAGCATCAGGATTCTGCAATTGAAAGGTGACCCCTTCTACCAATTTCCATGGAGACCAAAACAGAGCATATGGGATTTAAATGTTCTCCCATAATAATACAAATTATGGTAAATTAGCAGCACGAAGTTATTTAATCCAACATTTACTGGGATTTGTGTCTATAGAAGCAAATATATCTGGGAGACCCAGAATCAGCTTCTCCCTCGGGAAGGCAGAGCGGCGCCCGCTGGGGCGGGGGGGGGGCTGTCAGAAGGGGCTCAGGAATAACGTCGGTGCCGTGGCAGCAGCATCCTTGGGCTGGTGTCCGGCCAGGGAAGCATGACCAGGGAAAGGGATGCATCCTCCAGAAGGCGTATAACGCAGGGAAGGTACATGGATTTTTAAAAGGATGCTAAGAGATGGAGGACCGTTGAATGAGAGGACGTGGCTGTGGCTGGGAGGGACCGTGGCTCTCGGGTCGGTGGGGGAACTGAGCCACCCTTGAGGGCACGGTCCCCCCAGTCCTCCTCATTCCTCCAGGCAAATGCATGCCCAGACGCAATGGGGCACTGCAGGAAGCCATCGCACAAGGGTTTCTGGGGACGGGGAGCCCTGCTTGCGAGGCGGCTAACAAAACCACCCTAAAAGTTGCAGCTGGAGCAAGTGAAGACTTCTTTCCTTCTGTTTTGCTGCTGGCTGCCCATGAAAAGCCTCCGACTTCTCTGTAGCCTTTGCCATTTGCCAGGTAGCATGAAAGTTAGCCAGATGTGGAGTTTTTTAACCTGTTTACATTTGCAAGTTATGAGGCATCTCATCTGCTGCAAGAGGTGACGGTGCCAGAGCCTCGAATGAACAAACAGGTCAGCAAACAAGGAGCAAAGGGGGAATCTGCTGCTCTGGTGTGGTTGGAAAGGGGTCGTTTGATTCCTGGAAGGATTAAACTGACTCGTAAAATAGCTCCATTCAGACGGCAGCATTTAGGAGCGCTGACATCTTAGCTTAACGAGGGTCTTTACCAGCCATTTGGGAAAGCGATTTTACAGGCTGCTCTCAAGAGGTTTAAGTTGCCATAATTCATGTTCATACCTCTAACCATGAAAGGATGAAGAAAAGGTTTATTGCAGTTATGTGCTGCAATAATCTCCTCACGGCTCTTTTCTCTGGATTGCTTTAAAGCTCTAGGAACTTTAGAAAGATATTTGGACACAATTATCCTGGGATGTCTGGAGGCAGTGGCGTTGTGTGTGCTCTTGGCAAATAAGGCTCACAATTTATCCAGTCCCAAAACCCAGGGCTGACCCCAGAGCTCAGTAAAGCCAGATACAAAGTCTGGGAGATGGAGAAAATCCACCCTGTTAACTTGCTGGAGGCCTGCAGAGGTTAGACAAGCCTCTCTAATGTGGATGGGTAGGTACTTGGGTCTGCACGTGGCCGGCACATAAACGTCTGAGCCATAAGTGACTTTGGAAACGTCCTTAGAAAGCAGGGATGAGATGCTGAGGTTTTGTGGTTCGCAGCCACACTAAAAAGTGGAGGTATGGCAACCATGGAGACCTGCATGCAGTTATGCAGGAGCTCAAGGCTGTCTCTGTTCCTTGATAAAAGACATACCGAGTTCCCCTGGCAGCTCTGCGCGCAGGTCCCACCAGCGGACGGGTGCCCATGCCAAGGGGACCTGCAGTGTGAGCGATGCCGAAAGCCCTGTGCTCACCGGCAGGCAGAGGACAGGCTGCTGACAGACATAGCGCAACCACTGCCTCCAACATCTTTATGCATTAGGGCACTCCAGGCCCTCCGATGTTTTAAATTGGGATGATTAATTGTCTAATCATGCATTCTGTTGGAAATGTGTCATTTTGATTCTTCCGTTGTTTGGGGACCAAATTCTTCCCCTGACAATTGCTTCTGAAAAGCTGTAATGTTGTCACTGCCACCCTGCCCCACATCACTGGGGAGAACAGCTGGGGACGGAGGAGAGGATT
The DNA here is from genome assembly GCA_013400035.1 of Rynchops niger. Classification (NCBI taxonomy): domain Eukaryota; kingdom Metazoa; phylum Chordata; class Aves; order Charadriiformes; family Laridae; genus Rynchops; species Rynchops niger. The sequence goes on from VXBH01000158.1 coordinate 150,273, forward strand.
TAAGGAGCCTTCTGCTCTGTCACTGATGCAAAGTTTGGGCAAAGAACCAGCCCTCGGGACCACACACTGGAGCAAGAGACTCCAGACTCCTCTGTTGTCATCCAGTGAAACGCTTGGGAGACTCAGCACCCTCTGTCATTTGTCCCTTATTCTCCTCCTTGGTTTCTTTGACCTGTTCTCCTCCTGCTCTGCTCCACAGCACCTGCAGGACTGGTACCCACACGGACTGCCTTGCTGTTCCTCAGCTCCTCTCTAGCCTTGTCCCACAGCCCCATTCCCACAGTGCCTGGAGATACTGCAACCCATCACCCATCGGCAAGCTTCGTGGAGAGGCCCTGCAACCTGTTCTGGTACACTTTGTGCTTTGGCTTCCCCTGGCTGTCCAGCCTCTGCCCCAGGTAGCCCCGGCACCTCCCCACGAGCTGCCCTGGCCCCCGAAGGAGCACAGCCACTCTGCTCCCACCATCCAGGCGCGGTCCCTTCCTCTGGCGCCTCTCGATGAATAGCGTAAAAAAGAAGAGTAGAGAGAAGAGGACTTTTCATTCTTTTATTTGTAGGAACAATTTGTTCGGTGAGAAGAACAGAGCTCTTTTACAATCACAACGGTGCTCCAGCCGAGCTGTACACAAAGACTCCCCAAGCAAGCGCTCCACGTGTCCCTGCGCCTGCCGAGCCCCCGCGCTGCTCGGGGGGCTCCCTCCCTGCGGAGCTGCGGCCCCAGCTCATGGATACGATTTCCAGGCAGGACAGACCACAGCTCCCTGCCTCTGTCCCCCACTGATCCCCAGTACGGCTGCACAGGCTATACTGGAGCATCACCCACCTCCATTGCTCAGCCTGGGCTCTGCTGGGACGGAGACCTTGCCGCGTGCTGGCCCCAGCAGGCCCTGGCTCCATTGCCACACGGGTCATCGTGCTCATTGCCACACGGGTCCGCTTTCAGACACATCTCTCTGCCTGCCCCTTTCCTGCATCCCACGTGCTTTGCAATGAGGGAGAGCAGCTCCACAGCCACTGGGGAGACCGGGCATTGCCGGAGATCCCGGCTGCTCCACCAGCGGGTGGGGATCCCTGACAAACCAGCTGAATTAACAAACAGGCTCATTCTGTGCCGAGCTACGGAAAAGACAGGGAGCAGCAGTGATCAGGGAGCCAGAGAGGTTCTTGGAGGAGGAAAGAGGAGCACAGGTCAAGTGGTAGAGACTGACCGGGACATCACGAGCAGCAGGTATTTGAAGAGCATCACTAGGAATAATGGAATGAAGTTTTCAGGAGGAAATGCAGGTGGAATACTAGTAGCAGCTCCTGACTTGGATACAGAGCAATCTCCCAAAGGACAGCAAAAGAACCCTGGTGTCAGGGCATTTATAAATAGACCCAGCACACCATCGGTAAATATAATACACAGAACAAGCCTGAAGGCTCATAGGCAGATGGATTTGTAACACATCTCTTCTGTCTCCAACTCTTACAACTCTGCAAGGAAGCAATCAGCAATAAGCAGGTCACTGCTTTTGGGCCACACTGGCACATTATCAGAGCAAGTGCATCCATTTCACTTACTGCAACCTGCTCTTGCACACGAGAGGATTTGTGAGAAAAAGAACTACAACGATCCCATGCGTGTCTTTAACCCGAAAACTAATCCCAAGGGCAGTGTTTCCAGTACAAAATAAGTGACTAGAGCCAGTCAGGAATCTCCTAAGGAACAGGTTTTGGTTGGGAAATATTTCCATTCAGCAGGTTTGGACAAAGCCTTGGTGGGGCATCTCAGAGGGAAGGGTATGGGAGAAGCCAGGCTCCCCTGGAGCAGCCGGGAGCCCTGCCAAGGGATGCCTGGGCACCCTGGCCCCATCCTGAGTGTGGGAGCTGTAGGAGAACAGCGGGGCATGGGAGAGCCCCCCTGTCCCAGAGAAATGGTGCCCCTCTGCACTAGGACATGCAGGCTTTCCATAAAATGGGATACCTGACCACGAGCAGATGCTGCCAGTTTTTTAGCAAAATGGGTCGGAACAGCCAAGGCTGAGCATGAACCGTTACAGCACTGCCTAGAGAGGTTCGTGTCTGCCCATCACAAAGTGGCTGTGTTAAATGGGTCTGTACACGGATATCTCTTTTGGACAGAGCAGAAAAGGCTGACAGGTATTAAACCTCTGGTGGGAACTTGCCTGGCTCGGCATACAGCCCCCTGCGAGTGTCCAAAGCCGGGATGTACACGCAGTAAGCTTGCTTCATGACAGCTGGGAGCGCTGGGCAAGCGCCTTGCAATCTGGGCAAGCATCTTGTGATCTGGGCAAGCAACTTGCACAGCGACACATACCCTGCACCGAGAAAATGTGGCCAGAGGGGCACTGCAGAGCTTATGCAGACCACTGCTACGCTGCTGTCCTGCCCAACAAAGGCTTGGCCAGCCCGTTCTTAATTCCTGAAAGATCAAAATCGCACGTTCACCCCAGGGAAAGTCTTTCTGGTTTAACCGCAGTCTTTTCCTCCCGTCTCACAGGCACCCCCCTGTGTGCGTGCCTGGATCCGGCCCCCTCAAAGCACACACCTGCCCTTTGCCCGCTCCCCTCACGCAGACACGGCACACATCCCTCTCCATCCTCTCCCGGCTGCGGATGTTTGCGGGGAGGGTGCTCTGTTAGCAGCTTTGCATCAAGCAGCAAGAAAATAAATAAATAAATACGATTGCACATGAGGGAAGGGGGGTTGCAGCTGGAAGCCCGAGAGAGAAGGTCTGAGATGGGGCTCCCGGCACAGTTCGGTACCAGCACGTTTTGCCCAGGCCTCCGGGAGCAGCTGGGTGAACGGAGACCTGCAGCCGCCCAGCTGGGCACGACAGTCTGCAGCTGGGACACCACCTGCAATTAAGGGGTGCACATTTTCCTATGGTTTTGAATCAGTTTCTCCTACTATTTTCTGCCTGAGCCCCTGTCACTCCCACCATCTCTTTCTCTGCTGAATGACCTTTTCACAATCCAAGATGCACGAGCCGAGTGTGCAGCCTGCCAGCACGCTCATTTCACAGCTACAGGAGAGGGACGGCTGCTTTATAATGTTTTGGGGCTCAGGTGTTAAAACTTGGCTCGCAAGTGTGGCTAGCATGCGACTTCTTGCAAGTAGAAGGATTGCCAGCTTCAAACCTTTCTCCTGTCTCAAGTCCAGGCATTACAGTTGCAGATTTGTCGGCATAAAGGAGCGAGCGAAGGCCACGCCACGTCTGTACTGTGCAATGTCAGCCCCGTGCAACAGCACTGCACTGGGCAGCACGGTCGTGCACTGGGCAGGGTTTGTCCTGGGCTAATACTGCTGCCTGTTTGTGAGGGTCTGGGCCCCGCACGCGGTACACGTAGTCCTAGAGAGAAAAAGAGGTAGACAGAGAAGACACCAGAAGGAGAAACAAGCACAGAATAAGTCAAAGCAATCTTCCACGCTCCTTCTCTCTCGGTCATGGTCGGATTCCTGTTCCGCCTTGAGCCCCAGCCGGCACGTGGGCAGGTGGCTGTGAGCACGTCCTGCTGGGCTCCTGACCTGGCCGTAAGGCGGTGACCTTGCTGTGCCTCTTCCAAACCAGCCACTGGAGATGGCCACATGGTCCTGATACCCCCCTTCCCTTTTGAAAGTGCTTTCTGAGGATGCTGTGCCAAGGAAAACCCTCTCCACCTTTTGTGGTGATTTGGATAATCACCTCCTTCAGTTGACAGGGCTCCTGTAGCTTCTTTCCAGAGCCGGTTTCACACGCGGTGACTACTGCAAAGTGCCTCTCTTAGTGCCGGTCCCCCACCTGTGTCCTCCGAGGCTAGTAGAGCCTTTCCTGGTCCTCTGGTTATCCTTCATCAGCTTCTCCTTCAGGTGATGCACAATGGGCTATGGGTTGGGATGAAGACATTTGCCAAGGCAATCACTTCCCACAGCATCCCCAGGCTCAGAGAAGCAAGGCCATGCTCTCACTCAATCTCTTCAGAGCCCTCATGAGCTCAGGATGGTGAGGAAGAGAGGTCAGACCATTCAGCTCTCCACCATTCCTGGACACCCAGGGATCTCTGTGGGACAGAGAAAGACAAAACCCATCAGTTTAGCATGGTAGAAGTTGGGGTAGAGGAAGGATTCAGATGCTGAAGCCAGGAGAGAGATTACACTTCCCCAGGAGACGCTGGTCCTGTCTGGTGCACAACCATGTCCACTGGCTCTATCTTAGCCTTCAGGTGCCCCCCCAGCTGCTGTCGAACACCTCCCCGGAGGAGCCAGTGGATGAACGAGCACCAGGAGCAGCCCCGCTCTCCCCGTGCCTGGTGGTGCCCTGCCCACACATGCCAGCGCATGCCACCACTGCACCTCCTTGGGGTGGGTGAGCTTCTGCCCCCATGTCCTGCGGGGATGTTCCTACAGTGCCACTGCATTCCAGAGCTGTGTGAGCGGGATGATCGACCGAGGCATCAGGCAGGGGTTGCACCCCTGGACACTTGGGTGCTTTAGTACCCAAGCAATCATTTTCCCGCAGTAGCTACCAAAAAGCAAAGCTTCTTTCCATGAAATAATTGGAATAAACAGGTGGAACTCTACATACACACTCAGGTCAGCGGCCCAGGAGGTGAGAACACATTTCCTTCTGGCTTTAATATCTGTGAATCTATAAAAGGGAAGAAAGAGGGCTTTTTTTTGATTACGGATATACCTGAATGACAGACATGTTAGATGGAAAAATGGGAAATTAATCTTGAGATAGGGAAAGGAACGAGTACTGGATATGCCTGTGCTTTTATTTATTTGAAAGTGATATTTTAATAAGTACACGTCAAAGGTTATGGTCTGTGCACGTGCAGGGAGAAAGCAGCATTTAAAAGCAGAATGGATCCACACAAAGGAAAAAAACATATCTGTTCTTTGGGGACACAATGCCTCTCCCAGAAAAATTCTGGGTATCCAAAATGAAGTTCTAATTCTTATGCAAATCAAAGATGAAGTTCCAACATGAGAGAGAGGATTTGAAGCAGTGTCAGTTGCCATCACCTCTTTAAAAAAATCCACTCACATTCCGTCTGCCCTGCAAAGTATGTCTGTCCGTCCTTCCTGCCTTCCTTCCTTCCTTCCTTCCTTCCTTCCTTCCTTCCTTCCTTCCTTCTTTTCCTTTCCTTCCTTCGGAAACACACACAGCCCCAGTCTGTACCGCACCTTATTGCCAAGAAGGATTCTACTTCGCACAAAAGGAGGCAGAAAAGTCTTTCACCTTGTGTGTTTCCTCCTCCTTAAAACCAGACCGGTGGACTGCCATTACTTCTGCTGGTGCAGCCTGTGCAGTGAAGTGTGGGCTGGGGCTGGCAATCATTAAACACCAAGCTAAAGAGAAACTGATTTGCTAATTCAGCTGTATTTTAACAATTTGGACATGTTAATCGCTACTGTTTACTTTTGTACATGGGGCACTGTGGGCTCTCAGAACCTAAAGGCATCACAGCTGTAGCCCAGAAATCTTGCAGCTCAGGAGCTCTTTAGAAAATGCCTGAGATTTCCCATGGGGAATAACAGCAGCTCCACAACTCCAGCAATTTCCACAGTCCTAGGACCGAGGATGGACAGTCTAACCGGAGAGGAAAGCTATACCCAAATATGAAGTAACGAGGATGAAATCAGTGACTTTCTGCCATGTGGTATGCTAAGCATGCTGGAGGTTTTCCAGAACAGAACTGGAATCTCTGAGTGAAGCTTCTCTGCCCTTTTTTCATCAGCTTGAAGCCAAAGGGCTCTTCTTCGACTACCCTGTAGATGGAGCTTGTAAGCTTACACGGAAACTTCAACCATGCTGTAAGCTCCCAGAGCAAAGCCGCTGTTGTAAAGAGTTCAAATGGGAAGGAGGAGGGAAGTCGCTAAACAAACTGTAGCTCTGCACTCAGGAAAGGGAGCCATGAAGCAGAGCAAGGTTATGTTTCTGACTCCACATCCCTCAGCCACTGTGATTTAATTGCCTCCTTTCCTAATTGGAAAGAGCTTTGCTCTTTGCAGTGGTGCTACCAACCACCCTCGTCCCTCACAGGCCTGTCCCCGAGGTCCTGGCTCAGTTCTTCCTAGGAACCCAAAAGAAGTCAAAGTTTCTTGATATCTGGATATTTTATGACATGATTATTATAATAGTGACTTTCTGGTATTCCAAACCCAAGCCATGCGCTGAGTTTTGATAGGAGACAGAAGTCCAATGTCCTCTCCCTGCTGCCCCATTGGATGAGCTTCACATTCAAGCTCCAGTTTCTATGGCAATAATCACAGTTTTGTTTCCTGACTGGTAAACTCTGCCGCTCCCCGCCAGCAAACGCATCGGCTGAGTTATTTACCACTAGTGAGAACAAAATGGGTGGGAAAACTGTGGCCATGCTCCCTTCGCTTTCATTTCATCTCCACGGGGCCACCTTCCAGCCGAGCATGTGGACAAGGAGGTGAGTGTGAACGAGGGACCTCTGAGCTGCCGCGGGTCACCCGTTCAGCCTGGGCTGCCGAAATCCCTGTCTGGAGCTGGGAGCCGCCATGCATCCCCATGACTGCACAGCATGGATGTGCGAACCATTTCGTGCACCCAGCTGGGGCTCCCTGGGGCCAGGAGCATGGAAAATGGGTTTATTTCTCCTGTCGGACAATGATAGCTGTGGTGGGACCCTTGGATGAGAAGTGGGAAGGGAAGTTCTCTGCAGTTCTCTGGTTTCTGAGGTTCTCCTGCTACCTCCCACCTCTGCCAGCATGGTCTCAGCTTTTTTTAAAAAGATAGAAAGTGAGGGCTGAGTTCCCTAGGACACCCACAGCCCCGTCCTCCTCTGTGGCACCTCCAGGCTACCTTGTGGTTCACATGAACCCTGTTTCGACTCGCTGGCTTTAAAGCAGTTATGCCACACATGGCTGCGTTTCACTGTGTACAAACCGAGCCACTCAGAGCAAACGTGTGCTATTAAAAGAGAAAGTCACTTATGAACAATTAAGGGATTGGCCAGATGCCAACAGAAGAGGGGTGTAAATCAGCTTGTCTCCACTGGCTTTAATGGAGCAAGGCTGATGGACTCTGAGGCGACCACTGGGCTCTCTAGCCTCCAGAAGAGCAGCCACCAGAAATCCAGGCCATCCTTGCCAAAGTCTCTCTAAGCAGCAAGATTGTTTGGGAAGCCCTACAGCTTCAAGAGGAAATGTCCACTTCTCATCTCCTTCTGCTTCATGCTCAGTCCGCAGGCTGAAGCCGCAGCAGAGCAGAGAGAGGGGCCAGCACCCCTTTTACAGCCAGGCTTTCACTTCTGTCTCTTTAGAGACAAGACAGGAAAATTTAGAGACACAAGGGAGTGAGGATTAACACCCTGAATGCTGCCAGCACAGAATGCATACAACTGCTTGCGTCCCCTTGAAGGAGAAAAGTGCAGTCAGCATTCCCACCCCTCCAGACTAGCTCTTAGCACTGGTTGCAAGGGCAGACCCTCCACGTGCCCCTCTGTCTTCAGCTAGGACCACCAGTTCCTCCATGGACGCCTGCCTGGTGCCCATCAAGATATGAGGGTCCCGCTGCGTTGCTCTCCATCATCATCATCATCATTGTCACAACACAACCCAAATGGTCAGACTCATCCCTCTATGACTCTCCTGGAACAGTGACAGGCAATGGGACTAATCACTTTACACGGGAGCATTGGTTTATCCTTTCTTTTCATTAATGACTTACTGCATGGAGTTCTTTGAGACCCAAACTGTGGTGAAGGTACAACTCATTTCCATCAACTTAATGCCAGCAAAACCCATGGAGTTGCTCTCCATCGTCACCACTGTATCCCAGAGCAAACCCCGGCCTGCTGTTCAGTAATGCAGTGCTAGGACATGCTGAGCCCAACTACTTTTGCTCTTGTTCTGGTGTAAATCAGCAGCAACATTCTGAAGTCAAGGGAGTCTGACTTTCCTTTACACTGCCATTGTGGCGCTGACGTCAGTGGAGCAATTTCAGATTTATGCTAGTGTCATTGAGAAAGGAATTAGACCTAATTGATTTACACCACTGTAGAACTGATGTGCAAGGGGAACCGAGTTTGCAGCACACAGCCCCAGCCAGGCACAGATGGAAGACAGGGCTGGCTACCCAAATAACGGCATAATCTGAAGAATCCTTATTTATGGTCTCCGAATGTGTGCGCGCACGTAGGAAGGAGGATTGGAAGATGGCAATTAAAATAAACAGCAGATCACTTATCCTAACCATCTGCCTCGTAAAAGCAGAAAATCAGATGTTGCCCTGGAACGCGTGCTATTTGCTGCTCCGAGTAACACAGAGAGAGCACAACTCGCCTGACCTCCTCCAACATTTCCTCCGCCCTGAGATCTGAATTCCTTAGGGTTCACAAGTGAAAATATAATATTCAAAACAGAAGTCGTCTGAAGAAGAGGCTGAAGCCTCTGTTCTTGACCAGTGCCTGTTCACCTGTGGGAAGCTTGGATTTGCTCCCCAGACAAACACGATGAGAGGAAGGGACCACCCGCATTCCACAAAGCAAGGGATGTGTGGAGACACGCCACATGCATTCATCTTGCTAACTGCGTAGCCAGCTGGGTATCACTAATTTACATTCCCTTATTTTGTTTCAGTACAGCCCTAGGAGAGGTGGAAGACCAACGATGAAATCACTGTTGGTCATTAGTCATAATTTATCCCAGGCTCAAAGGCAGCCATTCTACAGGGTGAAGATCTCATGAGAAAGTAAAAATGACCTTTTGAATCAATGGGAACTGACTATTGCCCACATAGTCACAGTGGCACTTTGAAATGACCCCCTAAGGGACACTTCCCAAGGGGTCGAGGAAAGGATGAAGAAGGAAAAAATTCCTCCCTGTCCCTAGGCTGTAGATTGGCAGCAGACCGTCTTAGTGGTTTCCTAAGTGGCTTTGCAAATCTTAGAAGATTTGTTTTACTTAATTTGAGACATGTATGCTATGGAAATCTCCTTCTGAGCTAGTTGTCCAGAGAATTAGCCCTCAGACTTATGTAGCTACCCGTGAGGCAGCTGGGTGGCTCTTCCCTAAAGCATCAATGGCATTCAGGGTGGAGCGAGGGCAGAGCAAAAAACGGGGTTTCACTCTGTAGCCTTCCTGCATCCCAGGCAAGCAAGACAGTCTGTCAGCCTTGCCTTGCACGCTCTCTGCCTCTAAACAGGGGTCTTCCAACCTAGTAAAGATTGGCACAGATTGTCTACAGATTCTCCCTTCCTTCTTTTCCTGCCTCTTCAATCTCTCCGTGGAAACGCTTGCTATTTTACCATGTTTCGGCAACCTGTCATCTACCATTTGCCAACAATTCTTCCCGTAACCTTTAAATAGCATATGTTAAAAACGCAGGGTGTAAAAAGAATCCTAGGGTACAACAGCATGAAATGAACCATCGGTTGCTCCTTCACAGATCAAGGTAAAAGAAGAACCAGTTAATGCATGATAAGAAGCTGAGGTGTAACATAAGGGCAGAAGGAACCCCAGACTGTACCAATCCCAGAGTTTGGCTGCGTTATGACCATACTTACTTAAGAAGGGAAAAAATTACTTCTCACCCCTTTCAGTTTGCTGTAACCCAAACCTGTGCTTTAGGGCATCTCTGTACTTGGCTGTATGAAGTGATGTTCTGGGTGACGCATGGTGATGCTATGTGTTTGTTGCAGGACTCTGACACAGCATCTCTCCTCCACGGAGTTAATCTGTGACTCCTAGGTAGAAGTCACAGCCTCGGGAACGCCTGTCAGTGCCTCTGAACTTTTTATAATGCATCCATCAGCTCAGGGGTAGTATTTCTTCCCTGTTATTGTCCCCTGCATCAGTCTGTGCTTATTTTATAGTCCTTCCCCATGAGCTCTCCTATGGGATAGGGATCTGACAGCCAATACAACAAAGCAAAACTTTGTCACAACTTCCCTGTTAGTGTCAGTCCTTAGCACGTGTCCAGCTTGCTCCCCACTAGCCAGGCACCAGTTCAACTTCACATCTCCACTTGTTGGTTGTGGTGTCAAGCTTCTCAGAAGACCAAAGTCCTCTCTGTCCTTTATCACCAGTTGAAGAACACAGTTCTCCCACCACAAGGAGATCACTCGAATCTGCCAGGGTCTTGGTGAAGACCAATGGCCCTTAAATTGATGCAGATGTCAGTCCCATCACTAAATTCCAAACCTGGATATTCATTTACTTTGCTGAGAAATAATGTCCTCATCAAATTCTAGGTTTGAAGGACTTCTTTTTTTCCTGGCAGATCATCAACGAAACTCTGGAAAGTAGCCAGAATGTGAGCAGCTGCAAAGCAATAGGCTGTTAAAAGCTGTGTTATCTTATTTCTCTCTCGTTTTCTTGCCTGAGCTTTTCTGAGGGGGTTGTTTGTTTCTTTTTTGAATTTTGGGGAAGTGGGAAGGACATCATCTTTTGCTTTGCTTTTTTTTTTAATCATTGAACAGATTGAAGGTGGTTCCCAACAGAGCAACAATTCTCTTTGAAACCATTAAATGAAACCGTAAAATCCTGCAGTCCCCCAGCAGGAGCTCTTGACTGTTGGAGAGCTGGGAGCCTTGTGTAATGTTTTTCTGGGGTTTTATGTTTTTTGGCAAATAATGATTTTCCTCCCTCCCCGTGTTTTCCTGATAGTAGTGCAATGCACCAGGGCACGTGCTGTTATTGCGCACTCAACTCTTTGCAGCTGATAGACCACGCAGATGTGGCAACCGTGACTCTCGGGGCAAGAGGGAGGACTGCAGAAAGGGAAGACATTTTCTGAAGCCTTAATGGAAGAGGTTTACGCTGAAACATGAGCTAGTGCCTGTACACATGATCTAAGTGTAAAATACCCTGTATGTGGGATCTCACTATGCTCTCAAGGTACAGAAACATCATTTCATGACTACTCGAAAAACCACATGTTTTCAATGCTCTGCAAACCTGAAATTATGACAGAGATAAGTGTGCTGTTATAACCGGAGCCCTGCATGCCAGATAATGCAGGCAATGCTTTTGTCTTGGTTTGTAGCATGCTGTAATTTCCTTTCCTTGGTGTGATGCCAACATTGTGGAGACTTAAGCCGGGCTTACACCCAGTTTCCTAAGCAGTTGTTTCAACTACCACAGACTTAAAACCAAACCAAGCATGTTAACAATGAGCAGAACATCCTTCTCCCTGTAGGAACAACAGAATACCCAAAAAGCACCCTCACTCCTCCACCTGCCTCTGTACTCCACACCCTAAGGAGGGACGGTGCTGGGATGGGATTTCAGCTCCCCTCCTGCCACAATCAAAGGACACAGCTCTGAGCAACCGGCTCTCACTGACCCTGCTCTGAGCAGGGGGTTTGGATGTGGTAATTAATCTCCAGAGGTCCCTGCCAGCCCCAACTGTTCTGAAATCCTGTGAAATACAGCGGTTAGGAGCACTGCTGTGCCTCAGGCTCAGAAGGACGTGCAACATGAAAAAGGACATACATGTTGACACCACCATCTCTTCTTTCACACCAGCAAGCTGGCAAGTAGCAAAGGCTATCTCCTAATTTTCCTGTGGAACGTCTGGTTTCTGCCCTCTGGGCAGCACACTGAGCTTGTGGGGCTGTGGATCCCATTCGCTGCCCGGCGGGCGCAAAGGGGCTTTCCAGTGGCAGATTCCTTAAGGGCTCTTGAGCCTCCCAGTGAACTGCAACTGCGAGGACGCTTCATTTAAGTGTCACTGGCATTTGAGTAGCAAGGTCTTGGTGATGTGGGAGCTACCAGCTAAAGTAGAGACCCACCACTGACTTATTTACAACTGTGTTTGTTTTTCCTCATTAATTCAGGAGTTCTCCATTTTCCTGCTACACTGCGATTTGTTGCTGTGTAGGCTACTTGCAAACAGACAATCGAACCAGCCTTTGATGGAAGCTGCTAAACTGAAGGCAGCCGATGCTCTGAGAGCGCACGGCAGGGCTGTTTCTCAGGTTTGATGAGGTGGGATCCCACTTAGGGTCAAGTTGTTTCTCAAGGCTCCACTAGTTTCCTTTTGGCCCAGGAGTATTTGAACCAACAGGGAGGCAGAGGCGGACCACTATCAAAAGAGCCAAACTTAAGGGCCATTAAGCCCAGGTGCCTTCCCTGCTCTGCTTTTAGATGTAAATCCATACATTAGAATAGCAAACAATGGTCTGGATAACAAAGAGCCATTGATCTGAAAAACTGTGACTGAAGTGGCACGTCAGCAGGTCATTCAGTGCTTGCCTGGGAATGTCTGGAGGGGCTTCACACTAAAAAAAGTCCTATGTTTTAAGAAAGAAACGTTTGTGGACATTTGGCTTCAAGCAATGAAAATCCTTCTCCAGACTTAGCATCATTGCTTGTGGAATTCAGGTCTGAACTCTGATTTCCTCCAACTGCTTCAAACGCTCCAAGGACTTCTGGGAAACCTTGTAAATGGATTTTGTGTGGTCTGTTTAATTGTTTTATGCAAAATAACCTGGGGTCAGGGGAAAACGCAAACGAATTTTTATTTTAGAACATCCAAGAGTGTTATGAGGCGGCTCTCTGATAACACACTGAGCACTCAGCCAGGGTTTTGTTTTCTACCACAAAAAGCAGAGATATCCTCTCCGTGCTGCCTTGTCATGTGGGGAGATGCTTACAAAACAGGATCCTTCTCAGCTCTGCAGAGGGACTCCATCGGTTGGCAGCAGCCACCACAATGCTCCAGTGCTAAGTTTTTCTTAAAGGTCTGGTTTGAAAGAGCAAGCACAGGGAATTAGGAGTAAAGCTGTCAAGGCCAGGTGGCTTAACAGAAGCCATCATGAAGCCATGACAGTGTCCCTCAAGGCTACCTCCATGCTCTATAGGTGCAAGGGTCCAACAGGTAATAAGTGGAAGCAAATCTGCTCCTTTTCCCTGTAAGAGGCTTCCTTTTTACCCAGTAAAGTCGGAAGAGCAAGCTTTTCCCATGCCTAGCATACCATTGCTAGTAAAGAGGGACCGAGCCAGATTCAGAGACCCAATCCACAGCCAGTGAGCTGGCTGGAGATAAGGGAATGGGGAAGGAGGTCCTCTGCTTCCTATTCACTGGCAAACATCCAAACCAGCTGTCCCGTTGCTGGTCAGAGCACAGAATCTCTTTTTAGAGGAATTTGGTGCATTTCCTACATGTATACACCCATAACCGACAGTCACAGCTACCTAGATTGTTCTAACCTAAATTCTGCCTCCTTGAACCGAGCGTTCCCAGGATGGCTGTCAGCCTTCAACAAGGGACGGGGACGCAGGTGGAATTCAGGCCAGGTGAAACTGGGCGTTACTGCCTCCCCCTTTGGCAACAGAGACTTAACATCCCCATTTGTGCTTTGCTCTGAGCTTTTCTGATGCTGCTGTGGGTCCCTGGAGACTCTTCCTGGAGGGAAGAGGCAGCAAGAGAGTGCGAGACACAGAGGACGTCCCCCCTCCGTCTCCCATGTGCAGCTCTGCCGCTGCCTCTCTCGCAGGCGCCGTTCCCATGCAAGGCTCCAGTGCGGATGATCTCTGATCCCAAGGGCACGAGTGGAACGGCCTCGGATGTGGGAAATGGTTTACAAGCAAGTCCCTTATCCTCAGGCAGCCTACGAACCCCAGGCCAGCCCCAGGGACTAGGCAGAGTGCAGGGAGGCTGGAGGAGACACTTCCACCATGCTCACCGATCGCTGTGCCCTGCCGAGCGGCAGCAGCCCGCTCCATGCGCCGGGAGCTGGCGTCCGCTGGGGTTTCCTTTCCTGCCGGGGAGGAGCAGAGCCTTGCTGGGGAAGGACACGGGTGGTTTGTGTCCGTCCATCTCCAACACTCCTGCCGCCCAGCCCGCCACCGCGACGCTCTTCTCCTTCCTCGATTAAAGCCCGAGTGTGACGTGTGTGGGGCTCTGACCACACGTGGTGCCAGAAAGGGCCTGAAGCGAGACCGGACAGAGGAAATGGCTCCCCTGTCCCTCCCCGAGAAGGAAGGAGGTGCTCCTGCCTGCAGCCCCCAGCTGGCGGCTGGTGTTGGAGTGTGGCCCCACCGGCGGCCAGGAGGAAGGAGGAAGGGACAGCGTTTGCCTGTTTACGTCAACACAAAAGTATTTCCCTCGTTTTCAAAATGGTGCAGTTCATCTGCTGATCTCAAAGCAGTTGGGAAAGAAGCGCTACCTCTCCCACCCAGCAGATAAGGAGTTAGCATCTGACCAAGGTCGCTTACCAAGCCAGAGCCACTAGTGATGTAAGTCTGGTTTCCAAATCTCCAATCTTCATCCAACTCCCTGCACAGCTCTGACATCCCCTGATAAATGTGAGAGCTAATGCTAATGCTGGTTTATGACTAACATGACTAATGAGGTAATGCGGATACTAGTTTAGACTCAGAGACATAATGGATGCCATTTTACCCACAAATAAAATTATTTATTCAAATAAATCCCTTCCTTTCCCTTAGAATAACTTATTCTCCTAAACTGTGCATTATCCACCTGTTTGACTCCTTGAGACTGGGACATGGCAAAGGGGACAAGGGACAGGGCAGCAGCTGTCCATGAGAGGGGTGGGATAAATTCAGGTACTGGGATTTCAAATCACTCCGTCGTGCTACGCAAATTCGTATTTGGTGAGAGGATCCAGGCCGTGGGACAGCTCAAAAGCAGCTGTTCCTAAATATGACTTTGCTGATGTATTTTTAAACAACACCGCTCTGGAAGGAAGGAGGAAAAAGTCACCAGTTTTCTGTTCTGCTCCTGTCTTCCTGGTGGAGTGGGACAGGACCCAGAGATGTGGAAATATTCCAGGGGCTGCCCAGGACAGATCGGGTTTGTTCAGGGGCTCCGGCCGCCTTTTAGCCAGATTGCAGCAGGTGCACAGGGCGAAAGAGAAGCTTCTCTGGTGAACGGGAATATCAAAGTATAAAGAGAAACTGGTGAAATGTTAATGCTGCAGCAGGGCAGGAAGCGCCCTCTCTTCTCAGGAGTGCTTACAGCGGTCATAAAGGTCAGGGTTTCTTTTTTAGAGCCTTAAATTTTGACAACATTTGACCTGGCAGGGTATTGCTGCTGCCACTGGGAAGTAAGAGATATGCTGGTGCCCCTCGGGATAGTTGATGGCAGCTCAAAAACTTGACGCTGGCACGAACGTTAATGGCTCAGAGGGGAGCAGGCACAGAGAACAGGGGAAAGCAAAAGAAAGAGGGAGAAGAAAGAAAAGCCACAGGTTTTTGAGGTTTCCTTAAGGCAGACTTTGGGGGCCCACACAGTTTGCTAACCTTTGGGGAAAGGCAGTTACGCAAGTGTAAGTGATTCAGCACAAAGAAACCACCTGGAGACGGCGAGTCCTTCCCCTCCGGTGGCAGCAGTGACTCTGACTAACTGAGTACGTAAATAACACAAGTGACACAAAAGCAGTATAAACAGCACGGCCACCCCTGTCACAGCCCTCTCTCCATAGCCACTCTGTGTAGTGACTGTCCTGCAGGAGAGAGGTGGCTCTGGGGAAGGTGGAGGTGGCATTAACCCTCTCTTAGCTGGCAACCTCCCCACGCGCATCCGTAACCCACACGGGGCACAGCACAAAGCAGCTCTCCCCCAGGCTGGGGGCTCTTAGCCCGCTTACTCCCTAGCTGCAGTTTCTCACCTCTGTTTCTAAGACTAAAGAAAGGCTGGAAACTCCTGAGCAGCAATGCAAGGGGCTTGCTCTCGTCCAGCCAGAGAGCATTGAAGCATCAGAAAAGGATGTTGAATGCGGCAGAGTCATGCAGAACTGCAGAGCATGGCGCTGAAACCGGGCCTGAGGCAGGTGGATCCCCACATGATGCTGTGTCCCACCTAAGAACACGCAGAAAGTCTTATTTCGAAGACCAAGCAGCACGTTATGCCCCTTGGACATTCTCCCCGTAGACTATTTCTGAACCGCCCACACACATGGATTCAGTGCACAGCACCTATCGGCACTCCCTCTTCCCGTCCCCTCCTCACCTTACTTAATCTAATAAAGACCGAACCCATTTTTCACCTCACAAAAGAATAACCCAAGAGGAAGCACATTCATTTCACCCTGTGTATGCCGGAGTCACACAAACAACTTGAAGGAGAGTCCAAGTGGCAAACATCTGCAATCGTGGTTATATCGTTGGTGTTTGGAGGACACTGCTCTTCGGAAGTTTGGCGGCTCTATCATCCCATTAAATTGGGGACAACCATATTAGAAATAAATAACTGTGCAGGCAGGGAGAGAGATGGAGCCCTGGCCATCCTTTATTTCTATCATCTTGTGCAATATCCAGTAACTGTTCCAAAAGCAGCACTGGAGCTTAAGTCCCATTTTCAAAATTTCCTTGGGCAATCGTTCACTTGTAGATGAGCAGATGTTACGTGTTGAGAGTGAGTCTGATTCTTTTTCCCTTATCCTGCTCACCCACATCAAAAGGTGGAGCCCAGAGGTTTGGTGCCAGGGCTGATAAGTACTGCCAGGGATTTCACCGGGCTAAACCTGTGGGGAAAACGCTTGGCCTCAGCACGGCCCTGTTCACGCTACGCTTTGGTTTCCTTCATCAAAGCAAAGCAACAGCCGCCCGAGCAGCGGCTGGCACGCCGGGATGGCAGGCCCAGGGCTGATGGTATCACAGGCAGACACAACACAGCCCGGCAGCCACCCAGCTCTGCAGCACAAACAGCACGAAGGCAACGGCCAGGAATCCATGGGTGGAGCGGGCATCGCACCTGGGTAAATACAACGGCTGCAAGAAAGCCTGTTTTCCCAGAGCCTGGCTTTGAGCTGGTGATTGCACCGCGGCGGCCCTCAGGGGCTTCTCTGCTTCGCTCTCTGGCAAGCACCTTCTTCAGCGAGTGAGCAAATGGTTGGCATCTGCCACGGGAGATATAAAAAGACATACTTCCCTGCAAGGTGGAGCTCGGCTTGTTGATGATCGCATGGTTGCAGTCATGGTGACCTGCTCCACTTGATGGATGCACCCCTTCCTCCAGTGCCCCTGCCCTTGCCCTCCTTCATCATCACCAGCAGCTACTTCTGTCTTCAGCTGAGTTTTCAGACAGGGAGGCTGGGATCACCTAACCCGTCCTTTCCAGCGCAAATCTCAGTTGCACACAACACAAGAGCAAGACCTGTCCTCCTGGCCCCCAGAAAGGGGCTGGAAGTGAGAGACAGCCCTTGCAGAAGTTGCCCAAAGGAGAGGAAAAGCCCAGCAAAACCTCTCCAGGAACATGCAGAAAGGGCAGGGGCAGCATGTGAAAGGGATACTGGGTTCTCATTTCAGTGATTTATTTACTGTAATTTCCCTGCTCTTTAGGAAGGGCCAAATCTTACCTCACGGCATCATGACCCTGCAGCAATCGCGAGCTGTGCTGTGGAGCCCAGCTGTAACCTGAACCTCCATTTAAAAATGGACGGTCCATCTGCAGGAGTGACAGCCCTGGTATTTAGCAGGGGTTCAAGCAGCTCATCTACAGCACACTGATGGTCCTATATGGAAGGGCTTTCCAGTTTATTATATTTTGAATCAGTCGCATGGTTATTACAGCATTGAAATCTGAAGGCCCCCAGCTTCTTATTGGAGAGTGAGTGGCAGTGTAATGTCTGACTGTAATGTAATGTCTGTCAGGGCTCACCGCGATGGCCAGGGGACAGAGCAGCGTTCGGGATCACAGGAGTTTCCAACAATGTGATAAAACGGCCAATAAAGAACCCATGATGAGCAATGAAAGAGTAGTTTCTGTGGCACGGAAATCCATCCTGAGGGAGTCCGTGTGGAAATTGTAACTGAGCTTTTCATAAATTACTGGAAGTCAAATGTTAACAATTTCCATGTAAGGAAGATAAAAGGTGGAGCGGGTGAGACACACACATATATTCAGCTCTATTATTCTCGCCTCAAAAACCAGTCCAGCCAGCCCTTTAATCACTCAGCAGCTCATCTCCAAATTGCCTCTATTATTAACAATAAAGTGCTTGTTGTTTGCATCGCCATCCTTTGTAGGAGCTGTGGATGGGGATGAGGATGCCTGCGGTGAGAGGCATGGCACCAGCAGGGGATGGGCAGCCCCTGCTGTCCTCCTGGAGCAGAGAGCTCAGGAGGAAGGGTCAAACCAGAATAACTGTGAGCAACGGGGTAAAACAGAGGGGACACAGGCATAGGAAATGGTGTGTCCCCTCTGGGGTGCGCCAGACTCTTCTGTCCAGGGAAGAGGTGGGCACCCCACCATCCTGCACAGGGCAAACACAGCATGACAAACTTTCGGGTGACATCTGAGCACAATATACCCATCCCTGTGTTTACACGTTAGCGGAGGAATCCTCCAGAAACGCTCAAGATGACCTAAGAGGTCAAGTTTCTATTAGTCATTTACTTGTAACAAACAGTAACGGGAACTCCTGGCTAAAATCACTGGGGATTTCCTCCAGCAAAGCCATGGCTTCGACCTGGCTTTGCTGATGCTATAATTAGCACATGTGCAGAAAAGTACCCATTAGCATCCTTCGACTTCTCTGGCCCGATTCGCATTGATGTTTGTGATGCAATTGCCTCCTTAGCCTGTCTTCTCTATCAAGACAGAGGAATGTGGCATCCCTGAATGAATCATGCAAGAAGCAGGGGGGGAGGAAGAAAGTTCTCTGCAAACACAACCTTTTTTTGTCATCAGCTGAAGTAAGGAGATTCCGCGTGTGCTTAGGGTTAATGACAACAGGAAGCTTTTGCAGGGGATGCAGTCACTTTTAGATTAGGCAGGAGGACTCAAGACTAAGTGATAAATGTAACACAAAATGTCTTTCTGCTGCTACGAGGCAGGGGTTGACCTCTTGGTGCAAAGGGTTATGTTGTGGTTATCCTTTGGTGATCGAGCCCCGGTCTCGGCCTCTTGGCGGTGAGGCATAATGCCCCGGTGGCAGTTGTCTCACAGACAACCTCACGGTACTCCAGGTAAGCTCTGGCAAAGCAACAAAAGGGTTTAATTGTTAAGTGAAACTGGATCAAGCTGAGGCTCAGATCCCGGCAGCGAAGCCAAGAAATGACAATATCTGGCAGTTGTGAAGGACCTTCTCTCCAAACTCCCGGCCACCGCTTGCAGAGACGCTGTCCTTCCAGGCAGGCTCCATTTTGCAGGCGAGCGCCGCGGCACCGAGACGTGAGATGAGTCACGGCAGCGGAGTGCAGACCTCAGTGCTCTCGGTTTCTAATCTGGGTCCTGCATCGGAGATGTTTGTCACTGCGGAACAGGGTGATATTTCCATGCTGTATTTCTTTCTGCGGCTCAACAAGCGCCTCACATAAAAAGCTTTTGAGCTTCAGAGAGGATTGAGGTCTTGCAGAATTGCGTACAAAGCCTGAACAAACATTTCGGCGCTACCAAGTCGCGTGTGTTTCAGTAACAGCACGATCTCTACCCAGTGGCAATGTAACCCAGATTGCTTTTCAGGGATGGATGGCTACAGACTCTGAAGGCTGGGGGTATCTCCACGTTACTCCAAGGCTGCCTCGCACAGCAGGACACCTGGACCTGGACCACGGATAGGTTTACACCCCTAATATGGCCAGGGTCCTGCCCAGTCCCAGTCCTGCTGGGCTCCCACCGCCCCACAGGAGGTCTGCCTGTCCCGGGGGCATGGTGCAGGGCCCCTCCGCACGTCCTCGGGGCTGCTCATGGCAAAGCCAACTCAGCAAAGCGGCGTTGACGCTGGCCACACAGCACGTCCTGCTGTCACTGCAGGCACTGGAAATAGCATGGCCGCAGCAAGGCAGGCCCGTTCGCCGCGCTGACAAGCATGCGCGATGGGCATACCAGGAGAGGCGAGCTACGCTGACCTGTCCCTTCCAAACCACAGCTGCTGGCTGGCACGTCTTGCATTGTGGAGACACCCCAAGATAATAAATAAAACGCAAACTAAGAGCAGCAAGACTTCTGGGAGCGATGATGATGCCAAAGCCCAAGCAGCATCCCCGGTGCCACCCAGGTACCCAGCCCCTTCCCGCGGCTCTCCTCCCGGGAAAACCCCATCTCCCCACTCGCACCTCGCAGCTGCATCTCCCGCTTATCGCCACAGCCATCGCCGCGCCGGGGCGGGGAGACGGCTGTCCTGATTTGTCTCCATACCTGTCCGACACGCTCACTGCAGAGGCACGCGTGCCTGCAGAACGACAAGAAACGCCAGCTCCGCACCCTCCCTAATCGCGCCTTGGCAGGCAGCAGAGCGGCCTCTGAGAAGGAAGCGAGCTTGCTGGTCGTTTCAGAGGAAATCACCGCTCTACACAAAGCTTCAACAACTCGGGAAGGAACCTGGGGGCTGAGAGGAAATCGTGAATTATCGCTTTATATAATCCCGCCTTGCACCAAGGATTGGGAGGGGACTTTCCAAAGGCACGGGCTTGTCTTTGCGTCTTCTGCAAGGAAGAGGAGGAAGAAGATGCTTCAGGAAAGAGCCAGGTTGTAGGACTCAAATGCCCCAGCTCCAGAAGGGGAGGGATGGAAAATGAGGGAAATAAAGATGGTATATTAAGGTAGACAGTATGCTTTGGAAATGGATACCAGGCTCTCTTCATCTGTTGTCCGTCACTGGTTTTCTCTGGGCACCTCTATCTACACAGGGAGGCTCCTAATATAAAACACATTAAAAAATGCTTTTTTCAAGACACCTTTTAATTCTTTCAGCACTCAGGGACGTCAGAAATTAAAAACCCCAGCTAATGCCAGCCAGGGAACACACAGGCACTACGCAACCGTGTCTGCCCCAATTTCCAAACCAAGATGCTCTCCCCAGCTAGGGCTTTTGTTCAGAACACAATGCATTTGGCAGGGACTCTTTTCTTGGCCATTTGATTTGTGGCGCTTTGGGAGGTGCTCACAAGCATTTCATCCCATCCGTATGAGCTCTTTCTTTAAAAAATTCCACAATTTTCACCTGACTCCAGCAGGACTCTGCTGGGAATCTCTAATTGCCCTGTGCGGCACAGCCCCCTCAGTCCCCCTGCCTGCCCAGACTGCTCTGTGAAACCCTTCTCTCCACCACCAAGTGCTTTGGTGCTTTGCTGGTGGTTCCCCCAGCCCTGTTCCACCTCACCCTCTGACTGCTTCAGGGGCAAGTAGAAAGGCTGCTCTGCTTGCCATGAAGTAAACTCAGCCCTGGGCTCCTGGGTGCTGGATGAAGCCCTGTGAGCTTTGCTTCATCCCTACACAGCACGCGGCGTGGTGTGGGTGTCATGGTGCCCGACAGGAGTGCCTGACTCTGAAGCCTCCAGAGGTTTTTTGTCCCTGCAGCCCTGAGGAGAGCTAAAGAGCTGCAGCAGGCTGCTGGAGACGGCTCTTTGCCCTGGCTGCATGGCTGAAACTGCATCTGTCCCCTTTCCACCATCAGGGCACCTGCTTGGATTGAAGAAACGCCTTCCTGACATGTCGGGAGAGTTTGGAGAGGCATTTCACTAACAGCAAAGACTGCTTCTGTGCTCAGAGAGTTTACACTTGGATGCAGTGGGCAAAGCTCATTGCCAGCGCAAGGAGGGTAATGTATTCTGGTCCAGCAGCCATGCAGGCTCCCACACAGGCATCGTGTTGGCAAAACACAGCACCAATGCCAAGGCTTCCCTCTGCGCTCCCTGTTTGGTCCAGCAGCTGCTGGCTCCTATATCCCCACCGCCAGCACAGCGGGAGCTCCAGGGCTGATCCCAGCAGAGAGAGCGGGATGTGCAGCTCTCTGCTCCCTGTCCGGGTCCTTGGGGGCCCCCCACTGCTCCAAGGAGATGGAGGGGAAAGTCTTTGCAGAGTTATCTCAGGATGGAGGAGAGGAGGGGATGAAAGGTTTCCCCTTTCCAAGCTTCCATGGCAGGACGGGAAGGGCTGGTGGACACGCAGGAGGGGTCACAGACAGGGATACCAGAGGCACAAATCCTGTGCAACAGGAGGGTAAGATACAGATGCAGGCACCAAAGCACAAACAGGGACCTGCCACAGGCACAGGGACGGTGCCGGCATCGTGTCTCAGCTCTGGAGCTGGGGAATCCTGCAGGCTGCAGGGCAGAGCTGGAGAGCAGAGGCACAGCGACCGCGTTTGCACCTCACCGCCCTTTCCAAGGAGACACAAGGCAAGGCAATGCCTGCACAGGATGATTTCATGTCAACTTTCCTAATTTGCCCGTTTGTTTAAGCTCAAGCCACAGAACTTTGTGCTGTTTGTGAGCTGTGACAGTGTACCCACGGCAATAATTCACATGAAACCCGCTGCAGTTAAAATGACAGTGAGGTCCTGGATGCATCTGCAGTTATTTGGCTTTTATAGTCATCTTCCTCTTTCTCTACCACACACACCCACACGAACACACACAGCTTGTCCCAGTGCTCCAGCAGGGTTAGGTAACCCAAGGTCACCTTTAGGCCACCTCATGACTATCCCTGCGTTCGCACTGCCTGGTAGGGGAGACGGGAGAGAAAAACGTCGTAAGCAAGACTGTAATAAGTAGTACAGAGCTGGGGCACCTCCATCCAAAAACAAGATGCAGAATCATAGAATCTTCATGGTTGGAAAGGACCTTTGAGATCATCGGGTCCAACCATACACACACAAAACCCAAACCAAAACAAAACAAAAAAACCACAACAGCCCACAAACAAACAACCTACAATCTCTGCCACTAGAGCATGGCCCAAAGTGCCAAATCTACATGTTACTGCCAAATCTAGACGTTGAGGACAGTCCCATCCTGCAGGTGACGCTGGAGCGAGGAGCACAGCACCAGGGACATCCCTGCTCCTGCTCCTGCTCTGCTCCCATGGCGAGGGGGCACCACCATGGAGCGGGACCGCCCTGCAGTGCCCATCAGTCAACATGTGGCACTTTTCCCACACTGAAGGAAAATAAACAGTAAAGACAGAAGCAATCCAGCTGTTTATGGAGCATCTCAGGTTTGCAATAGGAGTTCCCTCCCATGACAAAATCCCTGGCTTTTCTTCCCACTCCAGCAGCGTGAAGGAGCCATAAAGTTGCTGTAATGAGCCTGCTGAAAGTTTTGGCTGGCAGGGGAGAATACCTGAGCAGCACAGCACGGGAGCGACATGCTCTGTGCCTTCTCCAGTGTCAGGCCAGGATGGGATGTGACTAGGGACTGGCTTCATACTGCTGTCTTGTGACCCCTGGCCCTGAGACTGGCCGACTGAAAAGGTGACATCCACGTTGGACGCTCAGCGCCAGGATTTGTTGGATTTTACGGGACAGGAGGACCAGTTGTCTCTTTTCACTCATTTCCAGGGGAAATCCCCTCCGTATCCCTTCATTAGGTCTGAATGCCCTCTCCCAGCTGATTTACTCATCAGTAGGGACAGGGCTCTGCTCACAAGCATAATTTGAACACCTAACTTTGACCACTTAAATCCTTACTTGCAGTTGGCAGATGCAGAGAGCTTCTCCTTGCATACCTGCTGTCTGCAATGAGCCAGCTCTTCTTCAGCATCTCCTGGCCCCAGGAGAACCCAAACCCAGCAGAAGGCATGGACGGCAAGAGAAAGGAGAGTCCGCCAAGCAGCCAGCCTTCCCTCCAAAGTGCTCAGCTGAGGCGTGCTCAAACAACACCTCCCTTTATCTCTCACTAGCCTTCTCGGTGAATTGGGTGCTTGTTCTGCCTTGGATGGAAAATTTCCAGCTCCAGTTTGTCACCGGTTACCCAGCATGGACCCACTGCATGGCTACCTAGATCAGGCCAGTGAGGTCTGAAGCTACCTGGCACCGTGTGCTCTCGCTGTGCACATCGCTCGGGTGATTTGGGTTTAAATATCACCCCACTGCCCTGTGCCAAGCCCTGCCCCACCACCTGCCCAGGTCATCTTCCCAAGGTGCCGGCTTGCAGGGCCAGGGCCTCCAGCACAGGCTCTATCAGGCAGGAGGGAAAAGTAATGATTTGAGACAAAAAATATTATTTGATGCTATTTACAGGTAAAAGCAGAATCTTTTCTTTTGGCTGAGGTTATTTTTCCCCTTCCTCTTCCTGAAACTGGAACCCCACTGCAGAAGGTGGCATGGCGCAAGGCGGAGGAGACTGTCTTTAAAAATAAAACAACACTCACCTTCCCTGCTCTGGGTGCATAAATTAGGCTGGCCACTTGCCTTGGACAACTCCCCCGACGCTGGGAACACGCTGTGCATGCATTGCCTCCCTAATGGCCGTCCTCTCTCACCCGCAGTTCCCTAGCAATTCTGTATCACGGAGAAACCATCCCCTCTCCCTTCGTCCCGTCATCTTCATCCTGCCAGATCTGCTAAATCAAACTCATACTGGCTGAAAGCAGATAAGGAGCTGCTAACATAGGAGGGAAGAGGCACCAGTCAGACTGACTGCACTGAAATGCCGATCCTGCTGTCATGGCATTTTCCAGCCCTGTTTCTTCTCCTCCTGCAATCCCTTTCCAGCTTCTCCCTCCTCTTCCTCATGGGATCCAGCCTCTTGCTATCTACATTGAGTTTCCTGCTGGTGCTTGAGTCATTGTCCCTTCTAGAACTGATTTCTCATCTTCATTTCTTTCTTCATCATCATTACACTCTCCTTGGGCTATATTTCGTTTTGCCACAGTTCTTTGGTTGCCTTCATCTGTCCCTTCAACCATTCTCGTTGGAGTCCTTCTCTTTCTCTGTTTTTCATCACCAGTCTGTACTGTATTTATGACTATACTTACGGCAGAGTTGATAGAAGCCTCCTTACAGACACAGACCCTCAGTAAGCTGCAGTTGTCCAAACCTATGCTAAAAAAGTTGGCACGGTCCAGTTTTATCATTATCTTTCCCCTTCTGAGTTTTGCACGTTAAAGGGAATTCTTAGGCAGAGAAAGAAAACATCCCTGAAATCACTCTGACTTTGCTAGAAGCCTTTGGCTTTGCAAATCACATCAGAAAGGAAAATCCCCAAACCTCTGCCATCTGACTGTGGCAAACTGAAATCCTACCTTGCAGCCAAACGAGTGAGTCCAAGTGCTGCTGAGCAGCGGCTTGTCCCCGGCACAGAGGGTTGGAGCCAGCCCAACCCGCAACCAAACCCGAGGACATGCAATGCCAGCACCCCCTCCTGGGGTCCCTTTAAGGTTTGGAGGGGACACTGGTAGGGACACCCCGTTGTGCCCCCAGCCAGCAGAGCCCCACGCTTCGCTTCAGACCAACAACTGTTTTCCCCCCTCTCCAACTCATTTCTGTCCCTCCTGGCCAACACCCACAAGCCATGCCTAGAAATCACAGCCCCCCAGCCCTGGCCCTGCTGCCACCGGCTCTGCTGGGAGGCTGATCACGGAGGCTGATCACGGAGGCCGATCGCCCCACGGCGCTGCACCCTGACCTTTCCTTTCTGGGAACAGCAGGCACCTCCCGTCTGCCATCGCTTGACTCTCCCCTGTCACCAAGCGAGGGGCAGCCCGGCACCCTGTCCCTCTCCCTGCCTCCTCCTGCCCCTGCCGGGCCGGCAGCCGGGGTGTCATCACCTCCCGCGCCAGGGAGAGATGCCCCCAACTGTCCCCAACAGTCTGATAGCCACTGTCAGCTGGGCCCCCGTGAAGGAGGGGGTGGGCCTGCAGGAGGGACAGCCTGCACATCACTTCGCTGCCGGGGACACGTTGGTTCAGGGCTGGATGGCTCTCCTGGAGGGGTTTCCATGCTATAAATAGGTACCCTGAGGATTCCCTTTTAAGAAGGGTCTTTCTCTGCAGCAGGGAACCCTGGCGGGATCGGGAACCACACAGCCAGCTTTTAAATGAGCTGAACAAATCATGCTATGCAGTTACTGAGGAATGGCCTTCTTTCTCTGAGTCACAAAGTGCATTTCTGTGGTTTTGCTCCTCCTTTTTCCTTCCATGCGTCTCCCCCCTGCAGCTCCCCTTTGCCTCAGCTGCTGTGCTGAAGTGATATGCATTTACTCCGATAGCTGTGGACTGTGCCCCCGGCTAAGTGCCTTCCCCACCTCCATGCCTATAACTGTATATACTTGTACTCTGTATCTCTGTATTTGTATCTCAGCTGGAGACAGCAGGATCTCCAGGTTTGGGTGGGACTTGCCTTCATTGCCTCTCCACCGCCACCACTGCTACTCAGGGCCCCGTCTCCCACGGCAGGGAACGTGCCAGCATCTCCCTGGTGCAAAACTCTGGTGAGTTCACAAATGGCTCCACTTTCATGAAGCTGAAAAGAAGAAGAGGACAACCTGTGCTTGCTAGGAGAAGGCAAGGGGAGAGGTGCCTCTGAGCCAGAGCGCTTCAAAGGGCTGGTCCTGGTGAAAGGAAGTCCCTACCAGCACTCATTGCAACCCAAAGCAAAATGCCATTCATGGTGAGGCACTGTGCTGATGTCTGTGCTAGAAAAATTGTCGTGCTGAGTACCAACTACTCCTCCAGCCCAACTATGAAAGCACCTCTCCTTCCCTCCCACCTTCCACACCAAAGTTCTCTGCAATCAGACACGGACCCTCCCACAAGCCAGCTTTCAAGATCATGCAGAGTGTTGACTGTCACGACCGATTTCACGAGTTACCTTCCAGCTCGCACCACTGCATCTGGCACCGCAGTCCAGCACAGGAACAGAGTAACACACATCCCAGTGGAAAATCTGTGACCTTGTGGTTTACAGCAAACACATCTTTCATATATGACAAGCTGGGTGGAAAGAGGTCCTGCTTGAAGGGGGCTAACTTACACAGAGCCTAGCAAGGCACCCAGGAAGGCGCAGGGGGCAGGAAAGGCATCTCAAGAGCCCAACACAGCAAATCCCGCTGGGAGACCATCCTAAAACCCAGCCTAGAAAGTCAACATCTCTCCGTATCGAATTGCTGGGCTGCTGTGAGGGTGTTTCTCATCTGAGCATGAGGGAACGTCTTCTTTCCCCTCTTCTTTAGTTACAAAGCTGTTCGTACATCCCTTCACATGCAGCAGCTCTGCACTCCAGCTTTTGAGCCTAACTTGTCTCTATAAAGAAGGTGCCAAGCTCAGCCAGACTGGAGCTCAGGCAGAGCAGCACAGGAGTGTCTGCCTTGCAACAGGGTGTCACAAGACACCTGCAGCCAAGGCCAATACGGATCTATCTCAGCGCCGTTCTCTTGTGCGAGACTGGCCACCACACTGACACGCTTCCTCTCTGAAACCACCAACAGCAACATCTTCTTATTTTGGTGAGACGCAGACCTCAGCGGAGGTCCCGACCGGGAGACGCAGACCTTCCAGCAGAGGGCTGGAAGAGGGGAGTGACAGCCTACGCCTGATCCCACCCATTCCCAAGCAGGAGAGCCAGGCGAGGTGAATGGAGAGTAAGAAAACATCTGAAGAGTGAGAAGAGATTCCCCAGCGAACAGGTACCTACGCAGCTCCTCAGCCCTGCTCCCCTGCACAGAGATATGTGGGGGCTCCCACTACTTCTGCTACATGCAGACATGCCTCCTTTCTCTACTAAGTGCGCGTCGGAAAATCAGGATCTCTCTCACTGAGCCGTTTGCTTCCAGGGCTGGGCATCAAGAAACTTATCTAGGGAGACTTTTATCAGGAAAGACCACATTCCCAGACACGAGTCCAATACAACAGGATGGGACTTTCAGGCTTTGGAACAGGGACTCAGCAACCCCATAGGTATTTTGTGCACTGTTATTGAAGGCTTCTCCAAGGCTGTCTAACCAATTTGCCATCCACACGCTGCAGCCCATGGGACCTCCATCCAGCTGCCACTGAGGAGTGTAATGTCCCAACAGGCACCATTTGCTCCGATGCCAGTGGGCTTGGGAGGCAGAAAGAGCAGTGCGGCTTTGGGGGCAGTAAGGAATGTTTTCGGCAGCGTGGCTCTTGCTTGGGCTGATGCCTGCGAAATAGCAAGATGAGGGCAGTCCCCACCCAGGGATGAACAAGCATTTCCTTCAGCCAGAGAGAAAAAGAGATTAAGGAAGGATTTTTCACACTCGCATACACTTAAAGAGGAAAAAATATTTACATGAGGGAGAAAGGACTTGGCAGGGGCTTCCCAGAGGCCATTTGTTGTTTATGCATTTCTCAGGACTGGGCTGAGGCTGTGGAGCTCAGCAGTGGAGCCTGAACCGCCCCCGGCCACGAGCCACCGAGGAGGTGGTGCAAGTGGGGAGCTGCGTTCAGACCGTCTCTAGGGCTGGTGAGAGATCCTCTCTTCGTTGCTCCCATTGCCCACACCTGCAATGAAGTCATGCCTGCGAGAGTGCAGGTAGCTCTGGCAGCAGCCGCTGTGGTTTCCTAATGCCTTTCCTTTGGCATCACTGGAGGACCAGAGCCAGGAGGGGCTGCTGGGAGCCTCAGGGCAATCACCAAAGGTGCTGTGAAGCACACTCTGGGCTCTAAGTGCCTCTTAGGATCAAGCACTTTTCCATAAGATGGTATATTAAACATTCTCCAGTATAAACATCCCGTTTTAATGGGGCCAGGGGGAGCTGGATGGCAGCCGAGGCTCTCCCCTCCAAGATGCGGATGGTCTGACTCCGATTCCCTCTTCAGGACTCCTGCAGTCAGCAACAGCTTGTGTTTCTAGCTGGGGCTCTCTATCCCTTGAAAGCACAAAGTTGCAAACCCATAAATTATTATAATTTGGGCATCTGCCGTGTTTTGGAAGTGGCTGGTGCAATCCCTCCCTGTCCCAGCTGCACGACGACTCCCCGCTGTTGTTTCTGGAAAGGAGAAGCCTCAAAACGTGCAGGGCACACGCTGGCCTCTGCTGCCAAGACTTTCATCATGGTCTTAAGTGGCACAAAGAATACAAAATACTTGTCATTGCAACATGCTACTTTACATTAACCATGCTCTTTCTTCACCCCCACCCGAAGCAATAAGAGCACCAGGTCAACAGGGCTGAGCAACAGGTAACAGAGAGACTAGGATACTTTTCCAAAGACACTCCCCCGGAAGCTTTTCCAATCTTAATTAGGAGATCAAGAAATCTGGGGCAGGCAGAAGTGACCTACCACATTGTGCGCCTGCCACCCCAGTTACTTCAGGGCAATACCCCATTACCATTATCGCTTCCAGCCCAAGCTCCAAACCGGCAGGGCTGGGGCAGCTGCAGCGAGGCATTCGCCCTGTGCGGAGCCAGGAGCAAGGAGCCCTGTTGAGACCCCGGCGAGGGCAGACGAGAGGGAGCAGAGCCACCATTCATCCTGCTGCGATGCTAGTGGGGGGGTTGCTTCTGAGATGGAGCTGGAGCAGAGACACACCAGGCTTTATGGACAAGCCCTGCGTACATTTCGCAGTGTTTCACCTTTCCCATCCCAACAGTCTCTGCACCTGCCATCTGTGTTTCCTTCCCAGTGCCATGGAAGGCTGGCACTGGTGACCAGCAACAGAGGATTAAAGCCCCCAGCTGTACCGGTCTATGCTTCTGCAGCAGCCCTGCTCTGCCACAGGGGCACAGGAGCCATCAAAGACTGCCAGTGTTTCAAGTCCAAACAGGCAGAAGAGCAGGTGGATTTTTAAAAACCGCTTTGCCTGCGAACCCTGACATAAGAGGAAAAAAACCAGAGAAGCCCTTTTACAGCGAGGTGCTGAGCGTCTCCAACTTCCTCACCCTTCCCAGGGCTCAAAGCGCTGCATAAACTAATAAAATCCTTACCCGCTCGAGGAGGCTGTGTGTGCCTCCCCGCCAGCGCCGGGCTATTCAGGTGCTGGTTTATTTTAATGAGCCCTGAAGGATTCACTGGAAGAGTCTTAGAGAGTATGGGGGAAATAGAGCCAGCAAAACAGCTTTAAGCAAGGACACTTGACTACAAGCATACCATAAATAGTCTTTATTTAAACACAGTGTCAATCAATCAATAGGACCTGCAATAAATACTCTAACTTTTGAACATACAGATCTTCACCTATGTATCTACCTAGCACAACAAAATACATTTCCTTGTTTATATACAGATCTATATATCATTGTATATAGATAACAGAGATATACACACACACATAAACATACATATATTTAAATATATGTGCACTTGTGCAAAAATGACCTTACCAAGAACAGTAAACAAGTAAATATTTCCCAATCCACTCTTGCTGGCACTGGCAATATTGCACCAAAATTCAGTTGTATGCTCCTGCCATTGGGAGGATAAGAAAACAGGAGAAAAACTGAAATTGCATGCATGGAAAAGCAGCAAATCCACTTTTTTTCATGATGAAGAATGTTTGTAGAGGCTCGACGCCCCCTGAAATACTCTGCTCGATTCATCGCCCTTACACACAACAATTCCAGCAGGTACCCACTGCCAAATTCAGGTGAATCAGGATTGTATCCCACTCTTACAACACATACCAAGAGGGATGACCTCCTCCCAAGTTCTGTGTAAACTCCAGTTTTGAGGGTGCACTGCTCTGTCTGGACCCAGGCCGTGTCACCAAGACCCCAGGGGAGCGTCTGCGCTCCCGACCGAGCTGGCCGTACTTTGTTCTGCAGCAGGCAAACACAAGCCTCCGTCCTTCTGCCCAGGGTGCAAGAGGGAGCAGTTGTGCCACAGGGTCTTGCCCGTGCCACCAGCTGCAGCTCAGGCCCTTAAGAAACAGCCATAGAGCATCTCCCAAGAGGCACCCCAACTCTGTAATATGACAAAAAGCACCTACAGGTCCCCATGGGTGCCCTGTGCAGCTGGTCACCCCACAGGAATGTCTCTGATAAGAGGGTGTAGCTACTCCAGCTGCCAAATGACAGTGTCCTCACAGCCCGGGATGTGTGTTCATTGCAAAATGTTCTCTTTGCCCCTAGGAAGAAAGGTTAGAGCTAATGCTCGCTTTCAAAACAGCTCCAATAAAAGAATAACAAGGGGAAGAAGTGCTCAGGCTGCTGGGTTCAAGTCTCAGAAAGACCCAAGCTTTCACATCAAAAGAGACTTCATTGCACTGGGAGGAGACACCAAAGAGTGGCTGTGGTCCTACTCCTCGACCTGAGAAACCAAGCACAAGTGTAAAAACAGCGAGGTAAGGGACCTCAATCCTTGCAAAACACTAGCCTCGGGGAGCCGGGGGTCACACCACCTCTCTGCTGAGAACAACATCCAAGACCAGGGTGGCTTTTCAAAACAGCCCTTGCTCCTCTCAACCTGAAGGAGCACCCTGGGTACTGCTCACACTGCAAACCTGAAGTGCCGGCACCGATACTGTCTTACAAGTTAGCAAAAGACGTGGGTCAGCCGAGGTACAAGGTGCTTCACCAGGGCTGGATGCTTCTGTAAAGGCAGCTGGGGAGGGGGAAGACTGGGGCGATGCTGGTGAGCAGACCAGCAGGCACCTTTCCTGGCTCCCCCTTTCCATCCTCCCGGCCCAGGGACACAGCCAGGCACTGCCACACTCGGTCAGGAAACCTTTGCTTCCCCGCTGCTTTTAGAAGGATGGTGCTTTCTGTCTGCTGACAGAGAACAAAGAATGGAACGTGCAAGACAGGACACCCTCCCTCCTGCCAGGCTCCTAAACCCACCTTCTTGGGAAATGGATTCATCATATCAGTGGAAGCAAACACTCAGAGGCAGAGGACTGGCGAAGGGAGGGGGACAGAAACCCTTCCTTTAGCCAGTGCCAGTGTTTGAGACTCCTGGCAGCAGGAGCATCGTAATAGCACAAGGGCACAAGATGCTGGGAGACAGATCGCAGTCTGCTGTTTACTCCTAGCCCTCCCCTCTATGGCAAAAACATGTCCCTTATAGTAAATAAATACATAAATAAGCCCTTTGAAAAGCCCAGTGGCTGTGACGTGGGAGAGCTGAAGAGCACGTTGTGTGCCTGCTCGCACATCCGCTCGCTCTCCAGAGGAGCTGGGTTCTCCTTTCTGCACTACTAATCCCTGGCCTATTTTCAAGCATTTGGGTGCATTTGGTAACCGAAGTCTCTTCCCTCCCTCTCTGCTGTACCCGCTGCCTTGGCAGTGTCCTTAGGCCGGGGTCCCACCTTCCCCTGAACCCCAGGGGAGGCCACCAGGTGTGGACCAGTCTCCACAGGTGAGGCCAAGCCCACGCCGACACCCCACACCAAGGCAATATGCACTGACAGGCGATGCTGCGCATTAGGAATTGCCAAAGAACTGGAGATATGAGGCACTTTGGGAACAGCCAGTCCTCAAGAGATGCTGGGGTCAAGCTCCCAGTGGGGATCTGCACCTAGACCCCGTCCCCTCCACCGCTCCCCTTGCACTTCCACACCTCCCCGGTGCCAGAGCAAGCAGCAGGTTATGTTTCAAGGCCTGAGCTTCCCAGAAAGCAAAAGCTCTCCAGGAATGCTCCCAAGAGGCAAAGGACTGACATAACTCAGCAGCTCTCCATACCCTGCCCGTTTTGGAAGACAAAGCAAAGACAGCCCCTGATGTGGAAACTACAGCTGCCCGAATCACAAGCAGGACCTAAGGCGAGGGCAGTATTTTGTAACAACACAAAAGCTGCGTTTGTTACGCTCCTCTTGACTAACACTTCAAAAACAATAACAATCTGTTTGGGCAAAGAGGCTAAAAGCAGTGAATGTACCACAAAGCTGCCGTCAGCTGTACCCACTGACACCGGGGGATGGATGGTGTCCCACCCGTGCTCTATCCGTCTTTGTGGCAGTGGCGTAAGGTACAAACCAGCAGCACAGAAGGTACCCTGCTCTACTTGCAATAGGAATTTGGTATTTTGTCACAGTGATTCTCCTCAAATGAAGTCACAGCTGTGTGTTTGATCAGATATATTTAACCTGAGCCAACTCTCTGCTTAGTGTTAAAATCCAAAGTACCCTAAAATCAATTTAAGCAGCTAGTGTCTTGACTTCAATGCTCCGTTTTTTAATGCCTAGCATGTATCTATAAAACTATCTTTTTTTATTAAGAAATATTTTAACAAGCCAAAGGATTCCTTTACATAGCTGTTCCTTTTCAACCACAGAACAGGGAAGGTTTGTCAGGTTCGGCTTTGGTGATGCCATAATATTTTTTTCCTCCAATATTTCTCTCTTTCGATTCCAGCTGCTCCCAAGAACTGCACAGTTCCCATTCACCAGTTTTACTAACGTTGCCTTAGAGGAAAGAAACAAGTTCTTCAACACTCAGACCTTGTTGCAAGCCCAAGGTTTCCTAAAACTGTAGCTGAGCATGGGAGTACCGAGGTCAACTGCCCAGTGCAAACAGCCCCATGTCCCCCGTCCCTTCCACATGCACTCTGGATGCTGTAGGGGTTCTGCAATTAGCCACTTGCTCGTCTCTCAGCTTTGGCTACATACAGCCACAACGTCTGAAGTATGAGCAGAGCCAGCCAAACAGATAGAGCAATTATTTGGACAACAAATTCCTGGTCCACAACACATGCTACTGAAATGCAAATAATTAATAACAGTAAAAACACAAACAGCAACTGAAATGTGGACACTGGATTTCTTGGCACCCGAGGCTTCTGCCCCAAAGCCAGTAGGAGTTTGGCTGCTGAGGCTGCTGGAGGCTGGTCTGACCCCCATCAGGAGGGACATCACTGTGGGACACCTCCTCCCGCTGTGCCCTTGCTACCCGCTAACCTACGCTGCCCCTGGGCATTGCAAAATGCAGCAAGTGGCTGGCAAGATCAAAAACGCAGGAGGATAAAACAACACAGGAGATATTGATCGCTAAAATCAAGAGGTTAATTTTTACTTCCCCCTGAATGCTCCATAATAATCGTGCTTCGCACTGAGCTAAAGTGCATCTCTAGCCCCCAGTGTGTACCTACACCGACTCCGCAGCATGCCACCCTCTCGCATTTCAATCCTTGTACAGTAGGAAGCAAACAGCACCTGACTGCTGGTCCCAGTCCCGCGCTGGGTCTCCCCCTGCTCCGACAGCCTGTTAATGTTTATCTGGGGAGCAAATGTTTTTGCTGACCTGGAGCCTCACACACCTCATGCCATCACACCTCTCCTTTGCTCAAGTGGCTCACGCTCAAAGGACTTGGGGCGCTGCTGGCAGCCCCACCAAGGCAGCGGGTGAGGGCAGCGAGAGGTGCAGGCATGGCAGCACACAGCGAGGGGAGGGCTCTCGGGCACATTCCCTGCCTCTGCTGTAGTGCTGAGCTGGAAAGGCTGCAAGCGGAGCTGAGCCAGCACCCGTACAGGGCTAGAGGAGCAGAGGGCTTTTACAGCTGTTCCTCCTTCCCAGCACCCTTTCCAAACAGGATCAGGACCGCTTTGGGAAAGAAAGAAAGGAGCACTAGGATTTTCCAGACCCCAGCCCCAGCCAACAAGAGCCAGGTTGGGCTTTACCATGAGGAGTGTGAGAGCTCAAGGAGGAGCTGGTCATTGCCCTGCACCTTGCAACAGCCGCAGTAGAGACCAGCAGCAATCCTCCCACCCCCCCGCCCTCCAGTGCCATTCCAGGGGGGGATTCCCCTACAGTTCTCCCTGGGGCTACCCCGTTCGACAGCAGCGCTTGGGGCACGTCCGCAGAGCACCCGTGAGAGCCAGGGCCACACGGGGACTGCAAAGAGGTGTCGGCAGCCAGAAACTCTGCTCCATTCCCCTTCCCAGCCCCCGACCTCCTTCCAGCTCTGCCCCAANTTGTGGCAGTGGCGTAAGGTACAAACCAGCAGCACAGAAGGTACCCTGCTCTACTTGCAATAGGAATTTGGTATTTTGTCACAGTGATTCTCCTCAAATGAAGTCACAGCTGTGTGTTTGATCAGATATATTTAACCTGAGCCAACTCTCTGCTTAGTGTTAAAATCCAAAGTACCCTAAAATCAATTTAAGCAGCTAGTGTCTTGACTTCAATGCTCCGTTTTTTAATGCCTAGCATGTATCTATAAAACTATCTTTTTTTATTAAGAAATATTTTAACAAGCCAAAGGATTCCTTTACATAGCTGTTCCTTTTCAACCACAGAACAGGGAAGGTTTGTCAGGTTCGGCTTTGGTGATGCCATAATATTTTTTTCCTCCAATATTTCTCTCTTTCGATTCCAGCTGCTCCCAAGAACTGCACAGTTCCCATTCACCAGTTTTACTAACGTTGCCTTAGAGGAAAGAAACAAGTTCTTCAACACTCAGACCTTGTTGCAAGCCCAAGGTTTCCTAAAACTGTAGCTGAGCATGGGAGTACCGAGGTCAACTGCCCAGTGCAAACAGCCCCATGTCCCCCGTCCCTTCCACATGCACTCTGGATGCTGTAGGGGTTCTGCAATTAGCCACTTGCTCGTCTCTCAGCTTTGGCTACATACAGCCACAACGTCTGAAGTATGAGCAGAGCCAGCCAAACAGATAGAGCAATTATTTGGACAACAAATTCCTGGTCCACAACACATGCTACTGAAATGCAAATAATTAATAACAGTAAAAACACAAACAGCAACTGAAATGTGGACACTGGATTTCTTGGCACCCGAGGCTTCTGCCCCAAAGCCAGTAGGAGTTTGGCTGCTGAGGCTGCTGGAGGCTGGTCTGACCCCCATCAGGAGGGACATCACTGTGGGACACCTCCTCCCGCTGTGCCCTTGCTACCCGCTAACCTACGCTGCCCCTGGGCATTGCAAAATGCAGCAAGTGGCTGGCAAGATCAAAAACGCAGGAGGATAAAACAACACAGGAGATATTGATCGCTAAAATCAAGAGGTTAATTTTTACTTCCCCCTGAATGCTCCATAATAATCGTGCTTCGCACTGAGCTAAAGTGCATCTCTAGCCCCCAGTGTGTACCTACACCGACTCCGCAGCATGCCACCCTCTCGCATTTCAATCCTTGTACAGTAGGAAGCAAACAGCACCTGACTGCTGGTCCCAGTCCCGCGCTGGGTCTCCCCCTGCTCCGACAGCCTGTTAATGTTTATCTGGGGAGCAAATGTTTTTGCTGACCTGGAGCCTCACACACCTCATGCCATCACACCTCTCCTTTGCTCAAGTGGCTCACGCTCAAAGGACTTGGGGCGCTGCTGGCAGCCCCACCAAGGCAGCGGGTGAGGGCAGCGAGAGGTGCAGGCATGGCAGCACACAGCGAGGGGAGGGCTCTCGGGCACATTCCCTGCCTCTGCTGTAGTGCTGAGCTGGAAAGGCTGCAAGCGGAGCTGAGCCAGCACCCGTACAGGGCTAGAGGAGCAGAGGGCTTTTACAGCTGTTCCTCCTTCCCAGCACCCTTTCCAAACAGGATCAGGACCGCTTTGGGAAAGAAAGAAAGGAGCACTAGGATTTTCCAGACCCCAGCCCCAGCCAACAAGAGCCAGGTTGGGCTTTACCATGAGGAGTGTGAGAGCTCAAGGAGGAGCTGGTCATTGCCCTGCACCTTGCAACAGCCGCAGTAGAGACCAGCAGCAATCCTCCCACCCCCCCGCCCTCCAGTGCCATTCCAGGGGGGGATTCCCCTACAGTTCTCCCTGGGGCTACNAACCCCCTCCGCCGCCTACAGCGGCGGGTACCAGCCCCAGGGGACTCAGCTCCGGGTCACCCCGCCTAGCTGGTCACCCCACCGATCCCCAAAGCCAGCTCTGCCGG
>VXBH01000158.1:189898-317879 GCA_013400035.1 Rynchops niger
CCGCCCACGCGTGTCCACAGCCCGCGGTGTCTCGGTTTCCACCCCACCTGTGCCCCCAGGCCCTGCCCCGCGGTATCCCCGCGCCTTCCGCAAGCGCTCCCTGCCTCAGGGGTGTCCCTGCACCCCCTGCCCCCCGGGGGGGGTCCCCTACACCCCCCACACACACCCCACACCCCGGTGTGCTCCCTGCCCCGGGGTGTCCCCAGGACACGTGGCACCAGGAAAATCCCGAGGATGCTGGTGCTCACAGAGGCTTTGCCCCTGGCTGGGCATGGGGCTTTGGCTTTCCGGAGAGCCCCCACCCTCACCGGTGACACTTGGTGCCTGGAGGTGTGACCCAGCAATGTGCACTCATGGACCAGAAAGCCAGCCGCATCCTGGGCTGCATCCCCAGCAGCACGGCCAGCAGGGCGAGCGGGGGATTCTGCCCCTCTGTTCCGCTCTGGGGAGACCCCACCTGGAGCACTGCCTCCAGCTCTGGGGCCTCCAACACAAGAAGGACATGGACCTGTTGGAGCAGGGACAGAGGAGGCCACGAAGATGCTCCAAGGGCTGGAGCCCCTCTGCTGTGAGGGCTGAGAGAGCTGGGGGTGTTCAGCCTGGAGAAGAGAAGGCTTCGTGGAGACCTTAGAGCCACTTCCAGTCCCTAAAGGGGCTAAAGGAAAGATGGGGAGGGACTCTGGATCAGGGAGTGGAGTGATAGGATGAGGGGTAACAGTTTTTAAACTGAAAGAGGGGAAATTTAGATTAGATACAAGGAAGAAATTTTTACAATGAATATGGTGAAACACTGGCACAGGTTGCCCAGTGAGGCGGTGGATGCTGCATCCCTGGAAACAATCAAGCTTGCCACTTTGAGCAACCCAATCTAGTTGAAGATGTCCCTGCTCATTGCAGGGGGGGTTGGACTAGATGGCATTTAAAGGTCGCTTCCAACCCAAACTATGCTATGTCACGGACTCTGTCCCTCCCCGCCCCCAGCCCAGCACCATTGCTGCGGCTCCACCCCCAGCCCAGCGCCCCACTGAGCACCCAGGGCGGTGGGATGCATCCGAGTGCTGGAGCTTCAGCCGAGCTCCAGAAACCCCAGAGATGGTCAAGGTGTCCCCTCAACTGTCCCAAGAGCACTGGCTGGGTGGCAAGGCTGTGCGCCTGCTGCGCGCTGCCATGCTGCAGCCAGGCATGTGCTTAGCCCCACACGCTATCACAAATATTTCCCTCCAAAGCAAACAAATTTGCTAAATAAGGACTAAGGAATCCTGCAAACTTCCTTCTAACCTAACGGGAGATAGCGCTGCTGTTGGAATTTCATTTCTGCCCATTGCTCAGCCCTGACACCCTCCAGCCCTGCGCCACTCTCCCACAGAGACACCACGCTGCCTGCAGGCGCCGGGGGGGCTCGTGGGGGCGACAGCAAAGTGGCTTCTAAAATTACCTTATGCCGCAGAAAAGGAGAACAGAAAGAGTCGTTTTTGCTCATGTCTCATTGGGTGCTGCACTGTGGCTATCCTGCAGCAGAGGCAGTGGAGGACTCCTGCCTTTGTTAGCAATTAAACAGTTATTAATGTTAAATCTTATTTGAAACACATTGGTGGCTGGTGTCTGATGGGGCTTCACGATTCTGCCCCGTTTTTCCTGGGTGACAAGGCGGCGCGGCGGTGCCAAGGGCCGGGTGCCAGCAGCTGCATCTGGGCTGCGGTGGGGAGCAGCCTGCGCCCCACGCCGCGTCCCACCGGCTGTCTGTGTCACACCCCGGCTGCACCCCGGCGCTTGATAGAGAAGAGCTGGGTGTACAGAGAGAATGCTTTGTGGTTTAAAACAGAGGTGAAACAGGGGCTGGAAAATCAGGAAATGAGACGGAAGGCAGTTCAGTGGTGTGAGGTTTCTGTCGAGGCAGGGATCTTCCTTAACTGGTGGCTTCCACGCTTCGCTTCGGCATCTGCGCACTAAAACGAAGAGACGGGAATGGAAGGTCCACAGGGCTCCTCTTCCCACTGCAGACCCGCGGAGCCTTCGGAAAGCAGGGGCATTCAGGGGAGCCACGTGTGCAGTGCCATGTGTGCAGTGCTAATGGCCTTAGCTAATTACCAGGAGTTTCCCCTGCCCACCACGGAGATAAATGGGGCCGTACATTTCCCGCGGGTACCGACAGGTACAACTGCAACTGGCCGGTGGGAGCCTGTAGCACTCTGTCGGCTTTCGCAGCTTCACACCAGCGGAGGTCTGCCCCGGCCGCAGACGCTCGGTGAGCGCTTGCTGGGTGCAGGATCCCTTCCCCAGTCCTGTGCACAGCGGCCCCCACACGCCCCCTCTGCCCGGGGGCCAGCTGCACGTACCTTGCAGGGAAGCATGGCAAGAAACCTCTGGAAAAGCAGAGGCACAGATGAGATGCAATATCGGGAGAGCAAAGCAGAACACGGAAGGAAAAGCAGAAGGTGTGGGAATGACACATCCTCAGCTCCCTGTTCCCTCTTCTCTTTTAAGAGCTGATTGGAAAGGTCTAGAAAGTGATCAAAGTTTCTGGTAATAACCCGGTGAGTTAGCTGTGCTGTTTCCCATGGGTTAGGTTAACATCTGGGAATACTCTGTCACCAAATCAAAGCATTCAAAAAGTGTTAGGGCCCCTGTCCTAACAGACACACAAATGCTCAACCTTGCGGGAAGCGCTGAGTCTTGAAAGGAGGAGAAGCAGATCTGGGGACTCAGTGGGAAACACCAGGTCTGCGAGAGTCAAAGCTAAGTTCTCTGCTCCGTAACAAGTGCTTTATCAAAGGCGTCTGATGTCCTGCACATCCCTGGGAACAGTCCTACATCCCTCTCCAGACCCTGCTTCAGGGCTCTGGAAATCTCCGTGGCCCACAGTGCAGAAATCAGCCAGCCCAGGTTACATCTGAAAATTTTGTCCTTGTTGTACTGTATTCAAAGAAGCCCGAACCTCTGCTTTGGTTAATGGGGTGTGGTGGAGGAAGCAGAGAAAGGCTGATTTTTCTTCCTCGATTCTGCAGCTCTTGTTTGTGTTGGCAATCTTTGTTCACCCAAGTGAGGTGTGTCGGGGTGGGCCCATGGCTTGAGCTGATTCCTGCCCGTGGCTACGCAGCCGTGACCCACACCAAGTGGGACTACTGATCACGGATTCAAAACAAAGGCAGGAATTTGCCCCACAGAAAAATAAATTTAATCACCCAAACTCTGAGTTGCTTTTGAGGTTTGCATGCCTTTATCTGTGCTTTTGAGTAGTTATTATCTTTCCAGTGTGTTCAAGGCTTCTTATTTAAACAAATATGATACCAACCCTCAGAAGAGAGGTTAAGAAGACCGTTAAGTTTGCATTTCTTATGCTGCCTAAACTGGGGAGAGCCCCAGCCCACCCCAGAATGCCTCCTTCAGGGTTCCTTGGGCTTGGAGGATGTCAAAACCAGGCACGGCTCATTTGTTTCGTGCAGCACTTCTGCACCACTGACCCTGCTGCTTTGTCATCACGCTAATCTTTTCTCTTTTTATAATTGGATGTGTGCTCCCTCCTTGCTGGGTGACATTTGAAGAACAGCCGGTGGGATCAATGAGAAAGGCAGGGTTGGTTGAAAGAGGTAATCACTTTTATTAGCCCAACTGACATAATTGGAAAAAACAGCCAGGCTTTCGGGCATGCGAGACCTTCCTCAGGACTGGGACTAGCTGGGATGCTGGCCTTAGCCCTGCCTGCCCAGATGCTTATCACAAGCGGGAAAGCATGAAGCACTCTGATATTAAGCAGCTGGCCAGGTCAGGCCCTTGGCAGGCGCTTGCAAGTGACAGCGTTTGGCGGGAGAGGAATTTGTAAAATTCTCTTCTTGCAGAGAACTGCTAAGTAGCGGTATTTGTCCGGCATGTCACCGCGGGGAAGGCTGGGGAGCAGAAGCAGCATGCAGATGGCATGGATGCATTCCAAGCCCGCGGGAAAAGGGACAGGGGACAATTTCTGCAGGTCACCTCTGCCTTCCTCCAGGGAATGCTTCCTCATTCTCCTGCAGCCTGGCAGGGCCGCGGGAGCCCGGGGCAGGTTGGCTGTGGCAGCAGCCGTGCAGCCTCCTGGCTCTGCGTTCCTCTTCCTCTCTTGCCTCACAAGCCATGAGGGGGAGCCACCTGTGACTCGCAGCTCCCCGTTAATCTCTCCTTTATGCCTGTTTGGATCAACAAGGCAATTACAAACTAGGGTTCGAGTGATAAAGTGGGGATTTTGTGTTGGCTTGATTCTCTCAGTGCTCCCTGCACGGTCTGGTGGGAGCCCTGGGGCATCTCCTTGCTTCAGGAGCCCGCAGCCATCAGGAGAAGCCCAGGGCTCCCTTTGGCACCGACCTACCTCAGGGAGGACAGCAGAAGGGACAGAAACACTCCTGCTTCTTTTCAAGATGGAAGATGCTGCCACCCGTGCCCTCAGGCAGCCATCCCCAGCCCCAGCACCCCCGAGGACCATGCCCACCCCATGCTCCGCAGGGGGACGGGGTGGCAGAGGGGCTCTCCTCCACTCCGGGGGCTGCAGAATAGCGTGAAGTGCCT
Organism: Rynchops niger; assembly: GCA_013400035.1. Lineage (NCBI taxonomy): Eukaryota > Metazoa > Chordata > Aves > Charadriiformes > Laridae > Rynchops > Rynchops niger. The sequence goes on from VXBH01000158.1 coordinate 194,435, forward strand.
GAGACAGCGGCCATCTGACACGGGAGCATCCCTAACGCTTCCACAGGTGCCACCGCTGTTAAAGAGTGCCCGTCCCCACATCCTCCCACGTGGAGGTGAGAAGGGAAACTGAGGAGCCAAATCAATCACCTCGCACCAAAGCGAGCAGGGTCAGGATCCTCTGCTCCTCTCTGTGCAGCTCCCAGGGCACCTGCTGAGTGCGAGACCACGGCTGTTAACCTCTGGCGTACTGGCATTTGTAGGGAGGCGGTTATTGTCTTTTTTTTTTTTTTTCTTTTTTCATCTAGACCAAAGGAAAAGTAAATTGCTGAATATAAGCAATGACCCCAGTGAAAACTGAGGCGCTTTATATGGAACATGACACTGGCTGGAAGAGCTGAACACCAGAGATTCATTGTCTCTGGGCCAAAAACTGAACTGCTTGCCTGTAAATCAATACTGATGGTGAATACAGGTTACAAAATGACACAACATGAGGGCAGCAGAGGAAACAGAAGAGAGCACTGGTATAGTAGTTAGAGATAAAAGGTTGTTATCAAGACTTTTTTTCTTCTCGTTACTGTTTTTCTCATAACCGAACATCATTTTCATAAGCAGAGGAGATCACCGTCTCTAACCTGCACCTGCCTCTCGACTCGTCCCTGGCAATGACCTCTGAGCCCATGCTGCCAGCAGTCTGTTCTAGTCCTCTCCCCGGTATCTTGTTTCCCCTCGTGGTGCAAAGCCATGGTGTGAGGCTGCAGCAGGGGAGTTTGCCACACAGGGGAGGGTTTTTGAGTGCAAAATGCACCCCATCCTCCAAGCATCAGCAGCACCTGCCTGGTGGCTTCTGCTCCATTACCCCCACCCAGAAGATCGGAGGAGACACCGGTCAGGTGTAATGGGCACCCGGGCCCACGGAGCAGATGAGGCTACATAAATGTAGCCATAATTTCATGGGAGCCTGGGCTGGAGCCACGCTGAATCGCGCGGTGGTAGTGTGAGACAGACAGGTCTCGTTCAAACACAAATCCACCGAGCTGTGGTCATACTGAGGTGCTTTGCTTCTCTCTTCCAGGTTTTTCCTAGCCCTTGCTCTTGCAAGGCGGTCTGAGCTCCTCAGGTAATGCTCAGTACCATTAGGCAGGAGGCAAATGTATGGCGCCTATGCTGACCCAACATAAACCTCTGATTCGCATAAATATTGGGCATGTATATGGGGGCACAACAGGGAAGCAGCACAGAAAACACAGGCCCCCCCTGCCCTCTTCACCTCTACACCATCAATGAGGGTCTACTGTACCCCTAAGGTGAGCCATGGTCCTGGAGACAGAGGTCCCTGCTTGCAATGGGGCCAGAGCTTCACCTCTCATTCCTAATTTTAGAAGGCTACTTCACAAGCTTATAGGAAAGGGAACTCTGTGTGCCGGAATATGTGCCCAGTTCTACTGAGTCCAAGAGGAAATTTGTTTTTTCCTGAGAGCTTTCTTATCAAATCTGCTGCATATCAAACCCAAAATAGCTTGTGTGGCTGCTGGTCAGACCAAGCTTTCCCTCAGCTCTGAGGGGTGGTTCAAGAGCGAGAGGAGGATTTGCTAACGCCCTGCTGCAGGGTGGCATGGCCATGGTGGGTGCTGTGTGAACGCTCTTCATCTGGTGCAAACCCAAGGGGGTTTAATTTAATTTAATCACCTTTTCCACCATGGGCAAGGTCCTTGTCGTGGTTCGAAAGCAGGTACACCGACATGTGCCGGGGTCAAGCCAACAGCTGGTGCCTGGGTGCCCTGAGCCTGGCAGGACAGAGCCAGCTGGGGAGCTGAGATGTGGAAAGGAGAAGATGGGCAGGTGGAGATGGGGTGAGCTCTACCCGTAGCTCTGCACGGTATGCATGGCCAGGGGGACGGGCAGCAGCAGCAAGGATGCAGGAGGAAGGGCTTCAGCAATGCCAAGATCTTGGACAGATTTGAACAGCCCATGCTAGAGATGATGGCACTCTGGGTAGCCAGAGCATGAGTAGGTCAAATCTGCCATGCCCACACTGTCAGCAGATGCCTGGCCATCCTGTGGGCATCTTTCAAAAGCTACGCAGTTGCTGGGAGCTACAATGTCTTCTGAGCCCCTGGGCAAACGCTTAGCATTTGCATAGGTGGCTCCAGACCTGGAGCTAAATAGACACAAGCAGAAAAGACTATAGTCCTTGGCATTTGGTTCCTAGATCAGGTAGACCTTCTCAGTCATTGTGCCCTTAATTTTCTGTTTTCCCTCAGTGAGGCAGAATTAATTAATGCTTATTCCTCCAAGCATCTGAAGAGGACATCCACTACTGTCTGTCAGATCTTTTGGAGAAGGCTTCAAAAGGTAGTGCTGAAAAGGTTGTTTTTCTCTGTGGTTACAACATATAGGGTCCCATCCTTTACCTAAGTACCTTGCTGGAAAAAAGAAATCACAATTCACAAGCGGCTTAGATAAGCCCAGGCTTGTCTTATTTCTTTGTTATGCCTCAGTCTGACTGTAGCCATCAGTCTGACTGTAGCCATCAGTCTGACTGTTTTACACAGGGATTGGACACTTGCAGTGGGAATTGTTAGGAAAATTTTGCTCTTAGCATGGAAGTGAGTCGATGCTCTAAAAGAAACCCAGCAGTTGTGTTATGCAAGATTTGGGGGACAAAAGGATCCTTTAGAAGTGAATGCATTTGAGGAAAATGATCAGTCGGAGAGTCCTGGACACAAACATCACAAACATCTCCAGAACATGCAAAGATACTTATTTAGCTGGTTACCATCAACGAATTTGACTAATTGGGGACCATGTCTAGTAGCAAAAAGTGTGGTAAACACTAAGATACCAAGGTGACTTGTGCAACAGAAGAAGGCGGGCAGAACTCAGGCTCCATAGCTTGCATATCACTTGTACCCTCTCAGCCTGGTCAGAACACCTGACGTAAACCCTGTTTAACCTATTCCGTAACTCTGGGAGAAATCTGCAGCACGTTTCCAGCTCGTATTGCATATCCCACCTACTATACATCAGCGAGTCCTCATTTTTTCTGCTCATTAATGAACTCGGGCTAAATCCAGAGCAGCACATGAAAGTGAAAGGCACCGTCTCTCAAGAACACTCAGACTCTTTACCCACCCCAGCCCACCCTGGAATGTCAGAATAAACACTGTGTGTAATTCCTTAAACAATGAAGGCAATCGCTTTTAGACGGACTATTGTGTGTGGCATTCACCTAGGAGATGGTATCTGTGAATGGTGTTTTGTGTCTTGGTGCATTTTAATAGCACGTGAGATTACATCTCTGGCTAGTGTTTTTATTTGCTATAGTATGGTAATTGGGTGATTTTAATCTGTGGTTGGTTTTTTTTTTTTTTTTTTTTTTTAATGTAGCTAGCCCTGAGGGAAATGGTGTAAGGCTGTCTCTTACTAAAATTAGCCTTGGCAAACTCAAATTCGCCCCTTCCGCCAGCTCACGACAAAACACTTGGGATAAAAAATGTCTGCAAGTCCGACTAGTTAAATAGATAGAGAACATGCAGCCTGGTTTTTCTCTCCTACTCAGGCCATTAACCTCTTCGAAGGAGGCACAGACTCAACGTTTTGAGAATCCTATGTCCTCCAGAATTCCTCCCCATTCCCCAGAGAACAGACATGCTCTCCCTCAGTTCACCAGGGAAGTATCAAAGGCTCAACTTTTTGCCTAAAAAAAAAAAGGTCGTGCATGATGCCTGAGGACTTCTTTGATTGCATCCCTGGAGATGCCGCTGCAGCGATGGCCCAGCCCTGGCAGTCAGCACAGAAGCGGATTAGCTCTCCAGGAACCCAACCTCTGCGCTTGCACGCCTCTCACGCAATCACCTGTGTCCAGCTCTTTGCGTCCCTGGGGACCTCATTGCCACTACAGGCCCCCGGGAGGAGTTTTCTGCACTTAGATTTCCATTTCTGGAAACATTTTTCCCTGAAAATGTCTCTGACTTTCACACCGCAGCTGAGCTGCTCCCGAGGGCAGGTAAACCAAGAGCCATAATGAAGATCTTAATGTATGAATCGACGTGCTGGCTCCTTGCCTTCTCCCCAGAATGAAAGAAATTAATACAATGTTCCTGATGTGCCTGTAAATATTTCTGCAGTGAATTGAGCCCTGCCCAGCCATTGATTTCCCACTTCAAAGGTCAAAGCCATTTGGTTTCATAATCACTTGTGTAATCCTCTGATGGAAGTGGAAAGCAGGGAGAGGTGTCCCAGAGACATGGAGGAGCAGGTGGCGCAACAAGGGAGATCCTGCAATTCCAAAATGCAGGGCTAGATGTACACGTAGATCCGGGTTGAGGATTAGGGAGGGGAGAAGGCAGAAATGCTGTTGCCCTCTCGTTGGCTAGATGTCCTCCCTGCAGGCCACCACGGTTTCATCCGTGGGGTTTCTAGCAGCCCACCTGGCTCCTCTGCAGAGATGCTGATTACCCTGAAAATCATGCTGAGCTCTTCTCCCCACGGCTGCCAGGTCCCTCTGAGCCAGGGTTTGACGGCTCTCGCCAAAAGGTCGTGCCTGTGCCTGGCAGCTCCGCTGCGCAACCAAACAGCAGCAGCATGGATGAATCTCATGGAGTTGTACTTTTTTGGGGGGATGCTATAAAGGCAGATGCCGTCAAACAAATTGACTTCATCCGTAAAATAAAAGAGTCTTGGGAATCCAGCAGGTAGAAACGCTTTCCTCCAGCACACGCCAATGCCAGCCGAGACCCGGTGTGCTGTGTTGTCCTCGTCCCACCTCCTTTGCACAGGAGGAGCCTGTGTGTTTCCCGGCAGGAGCACAAGGAGCTTTTATTCCAGTTTTTAACTTCTCTGTGAGTCACCACAGCTCCCCACTCTCCCTGGTGTCCTTGTCATTGATGAATTCATTAGTCATCGCTGCTTCATTTGTAATGTAACGGCAGGCAGCCAGCGGGATGCGCGTACAGTGTGGGTAAAACATGCACAGGGAGGGACCTGTGTGCATCCCTGTTGGCACCAGAGCTTCCTCCAGGGACGATTAGCCAGAAGGGTGGTGGGGCCGGACCGCGTGGGCTTCCCAGCTCACTCTCGGTGGCTGCCCTTTGCCAGCACAGCAGCTGATTTTGCTTCTCAAGACTGAAGTGTGGTACAGGAGCAGCGTTCACCTCCCAGAGCTGACAACACAGGGCTAGGCACATCAGGGTGGAGGAACGTTGGTCCAGAAACAGGAATTTTTGCCTGTCACCTGTTTACACAACCCTTGTTTGTCACCAGATATTTGCAACAGATCCTTAGTTTCATCTCCTAAACTACTCTTGTGTAGCTGAAAGAAACAGACTGAGGAGATCTCAGCAACCCAAGCACAAAGTCCCCGTTAGGACTGGGGGCACAGCTTGTGTGGATGGCTTTGACACTCAGCTGCAGGCTAAGGTGGGTCAGGAGTTGTCGCCACCACCAACCGAACGTAGCACAGGGCTTTCTCCCACAAAAACACGATATGTGACTGAGGTGAAGGCTTCCTTTGGAGAATAACTCACTCCTTTAAGCAGTTTCCATAACAACTTAAATAGCTTCCAGAGAGACTGTCTAAAGTCAAAAGACCACGGGTGATTTTACAGGCAAAGCAGAGGTGTGGAGGAAAACCTGGTGGTTTGCCGTGTCTGATGTCTGCTCTACCAGTTCTGACTGTCCTGTGCAGCGTATCCCAGACTTTTCATCTGGAAAAAAGCCTTGTCCCTTTCCAGATTTAGGGGTTTAGGGTGACTGTGGCTGATAGACCCTAATAAGACATATTTTATAGGAAGGTATACATTCCCTTTCCTTGTAAATCTCAGTTCATTCCTATTGCATGAGTAAAGGCAGCTGCCGAGTTCGAGTGGGTGAAGTTTTAAAAGGGAAAATCCTGCTTGAAGTCCAAAATAAATAATAACGAATATAGCTCTGTGAAAAGTAATTATGAGGCTTTAAATAAACTAGACTAAAATAAACAGCACTCCCCCCGCCCCTTCACCTGCTAGCAACTTGACTTCAGTAGTGGTATTTCCCAGCCAGGGTGGATGTGGATGGTTTATTGCAGCAGGTAAAGCAGTCCAGAGCACACAGAGCGGCTGCTTTTCACCAGTCTATGGTGCCAAGAGTAACAACCTTCTCCTTCAGACCGAGTGTGGGACCAGGATGTCGTGGGTCTTGGCTCCATCACTCATACCGCCAGCCAAGTCACCGAACCTTTCTTTTCCCCCAAGAATTTGAAGCCCATTAACTAAATAACCCTCACAGTCTGTGTTATTATTATCATTATGAGTGAAGTCAGCAGCTTTTGTGAGAGATGTAGGAGACCCCAGTTCACAGCAGCTTTGCTGTGGGGGGAGGAACGAAGGCGTCTGGCCCAGCCCTGTGAGACCCAGCTCTTGACTTTTTCATGCCTCTTCACATCTTTCAAAGGGGAGCCTGTGTCAGGAAGCAAATGCCTCATATTGAACCGCAAAAAGGCAAAATAGGAGGCAAAAGTGTAGCTGAGCACAGTCTGAAACCCCTCCGCCTTGTCCTTGACATGGCTGCACCAGCTCCCTCATAGCCACTTCTCAGGCCCCTCTCCTGCACATTCAAGTCCATTATCAGGACTACAGCAGAGTCCTACTGAGGTCTGGATTTCCTCAAATGCAGACCTTTTCCTGGAGTATTGTTTCCAATTGTTTCCATTGATGCCCTTAGATTAGACCCAAGAATATAATGGCACCACGTGACCTCCAAAGCATCTTCAAACAATTTTCACTCCATGTGCAGTGTCTTCTCTATCCTATAAAGGCAAAATCTTCTTTTTACTCACCTACTTTCCACTGATATATTTATTTCACAAAATAAAAGTACATGATAGCTGCTTAGCATTGGCTAAATGAAAAACAAGCTTGTTGCTTAGCTATTCATTATATAAATACTAATTAACAGTAAATAGTCCAGCCCTTTAAGAAAAAAAGGTAGCCGAGCAGTGAGGGTGGCCATGCAGTGTGTCTCATATTTAATGGGTCTGTTGTAGTTCCCTCCGTTCTACTGATGGAAGCACTACTGAGTTTCTTATCTGGGTTGTCAGTGGAGCCAAATCATCTGTTCTTCATCTATAAAGGGTCTGTTCATCTCTGGTGGCTCCTATCTCTGCTGTTACTGGAAAATTGATAGTAGCTATCCACTACTTCGTCTGGGATGGTGGCTAGGGAAGTGGATGCTTTATGTGGTTGTTACAGTTAATACCACAGCTCAAGTATTGCTAGCCATCTGCCACATAACATATCGATTTGGAATAAGGAAAGCAGGAGCCTTATAGGATTTCTTTTTTTTTTTGGCCACTATGTCCATCATCGTTTTCTTACTCATATCTATATATACACCCACTGATAAAGCTCAAAGGATTTTACTGGATGCAAGAGTACTTCACCTGGGAATAGGACAAAGCACTTCAGAGAAGGTGCCTTGCGTCAGTCAATCTTGGACCATTCCCCAGCAAATGTGGCTGCTGATAAGGACACAGCATTGTTAGCTTTGGATCCTTCACCCCAGGGGGAAAAAATGAGTGTGTATCTCCTGTTGCAAATTATAAATCATGGGTTTCTTAAAGGCATATTGGCTGCCAGGGTTCCTCGATGGTCGGAAACGTTGCTGACAGCTCCCATTTGTGCAGTTGTTGGAGGCAGGGTGATCGCTTGCTCTGCTGGGTCAGGGGGGCTCTCCTGGGAAAACAAGAGAAGAAAAGGCTCTAGCAGCAACTGCAGAGCTGAATCATCAACAGCTCAGCCCATTGCTGCCAGCTGACAGCAGAAGGTAACGAGCTTCATTTGCTTCTCTCAAAGACTACTTTTAGTTGGCCTTTAGTTTCAGTGAGACTTGTCAGACACACTAAGAGCCAGTCATGGGGAGAAGAACATGCTGGCAGCATCCTTTATCTCTGCAGAGCAGAAGATCTGATAGCAGACAAGGAAACCTCAGCTTTGGACACCTCTCTCAAGCACATTTTCACGTGGCACGGCAGTTTGTAAAGCCACAGGAGGAATTAAAGCCCTTTGCGTGCCACTGTGATCAGTGTTTGTCAGCCAGTGGCCCAAAGGGAGGAGATGACAACCATGCAAGGTCCCATACGTGCAGGGGTGACACCCAGGGACCATCCCCAGGCTCCTGGCAGGCCATAGCAAAGAACAGTCCCAGGTCTTAAAGCGTTGCACAGTGCAGAACAGACAGGTTTCTGATCATCATACTGGTGGCTAGGAGAAAAATAGGATGCATGGAGATGTCTGAGGACTTACTCATGCATTAAAGCACGTTTTTAAGTTCTGCCAAGACAGAAGGATTAGGGAGGGATTTTTTTTATCTATTTTTTTCAAAGATTGCTTTTAGTTGTGGTTTGGCACAGCGGCATTGTAGGTCTTTCAAGGGTTGAATTGAGTAGGTCAGTGTCCTTCATAAATGCTGTCATGAGCTGGGACTAAGGTCTGGTACAGCAGGGAAAGGACAGAGACAAAGGGCAAAACCATGCGAATGTGGTGGCTGTTTTGTTCTTGTGCTGAAGCTTCTTCAGCAGGGGTTTTGCCAGGATCAGGTAGAGGTGAAAACCAATGGTTTTGGTGAAGGCTACTATGAGTCTGCAGTACTGCTGGTGGGATTTCCTGCATTCTTAGCGTTTTTCCCCTGGAAGAAATATTTTCTTCTCTGCTCCCTCCATCTGCTGCTTGTCTACCACCTTGCAAGGGATGTGCGGTGGGGCTGCTGCCCACTTACTCACACAAAGAGGTTTTATTATCAAATTATGAAGGAAAAACCCTGACAAAAATAGGAAGGGTGACGGGAAGGGAGAGAGCTTCAGGCCAACAACTGGGGCTCTCTCCCAGTTCACTCATCCACCACTTCTTCATGTCTCAATGCTTTAATGTAAGCAAATGTGCATCTGCCTGCACCCAAATTAACATGCAACACCTTAGTGTCTGGTTGCTGCTCCCTGCACCTCCCTTTGCACCATGCTTAGCATAGCTGGGAGATACTGGTTAAAACGCTTTCTGCTCATATAGTTCAGGACAGCAGAGGAGAACTAAATAAAGCAGTCAGTTGCCCTAAAGGGCCTTTATTGGAAGTAATGGCTTTCAGAGTACCCAGGATTTGGAATGTGAAGAGACAAGATTTAGGAAAATGAGGAGTCCGCCCAAGGGTGAGCACTAGTTTTATTAATGTAGAGTTCCAGTAATTTATCTGAAGTGGCAAATCAGATGATTGAGGGTGTTAAGCACCACAGCCTGGGTGGCTGGGCTGGAGTCGCTGCCGTGCGCGCTAATGAACCTCCTCTATTCAACAAGGAAAGCCTCTGTGCGTGGAGATGACTCAGAACTGCTGATGTGAAGTAAAATTGTAATGCACTGTCTCTAGCAGCAGCATAGGGAGAACAGATCTTCTGTTATCCCTGCAGTGCTTCAGGAGAGAAGGGAAGCGCTTGTAAAATTGGCCTCAGTATGGACCAGAGACCCTCTGCTGAGTCCCTTCTAGAGTCTTGCTGACATGCTGTCAGCAGGCTATTGAATATTGTAATTAACTTTAAAACATGCTAGTGGAGTAGACAAAGGAAGAGGAAAGAAACTAAATAGCTGCTGAAGAAATATTTTCACCTAATTCCAAGATAGGAGCACCTCTTTATTTTTTTTTTTTTGGGGGGGGGGGAGTTTCTTCTTCCTGAAGGTTCATTTATTTTCCTCCACACTGTCATAGGCTCCATCATTTGTCACTGTCTCTAAACACATGCAAGCCAGCGCAGGGACCCAGTGTACTAGAGACACATGTCACCACGGAGGACACACATAGCACAGCAGGGATGCAAGCCAAAACTTTGGGAGCTCACAAATCACGCACCGGTGTTTACCAGGCAGGCTCTGGACATGCTGGAGGGATGTGCACGTGCCTCTGCATAATCTGGAGGCCACTGTGGGACAATGTAGTTGTGCCTGATGACTTGTTTTGAAAATTATGGGGTTTTGCTTATGGCTTTTCTCCCCAGTGCTCCGTGACCGACATAAACTTCTCTGGAAGAGGCTGCTTGATGAAGAGCTACCACATCAACGATGCAAACAAACTGCAGTCCCATGTGTTTGGGCATGTCCAAGTTGCAGTGGGCAGTTACAGCAGCAGCAGGGCCTCCACGCTGGGAAGGAGCATGTCCTGTGCTGGTGCCCTCATCTCAGCTTTCACCTGACTCTTCTTCAGTGCTTGAAGCCAAAGCAGACACAGGCAGAGGAAAAGATGGAATGAAGGAAAGAAGCAATGTGCAATTAGAGGGAATTTTTGCAATGTTGACAAGCCAGGGTTGTCTAATAATTGGATTAATTTGTTAGTGCCCAGTCAACACCTAAAATTATAAGCCATTCAAGCTTCTGTTTGCCTGTTCCACAGCTCATGTTTTTGGCATTTCATATGGATGAACCTTGTGTTCTCTCCACCTCAGTAAAGGTTATCCATCTTGGATCCTATTACTTGTCATGGATGAGAAGATGTCTTTCTAGTTAGTCTCCTCGGGATGTTCATAAAATCCCACATCACAGGGGAGCTCAACTTGGCTCTAGAGTCAGTATAACTCAGGGCTGTATTTGAAGCTTCTTATATCCTCAGGGTAGAGAGACTGAAATTCAACTCATCCTCTTGGATTTCCGTACCATACTCCATCTTCAGGGGATGGAATATGCTGCACCAGAGGAACGATTAGGACATTAGCTGGCAGTGCTCCTAGTAGTGAATTGTCTTCATATCTGACCATATAGGGTATTAAGGCCCACAGTCCAAAACTGTTTTAATAAGAAAACGACATGAAATCTATATTCTGCATGCAGTGAAACTGTATTTGCAAGGACTGAAATGAGCTTGTGGCTGTATATTGTACTGAGAAATTGCTCCTTGCATTTTAAACCATAGAACATTTAAAAGTTATAGCTTGGATTAGCAGGTGGGAATGCTAGCTGCCGTTACAGGTAATGAAGAGACCTGTGCTTTGCAAAATGCAAGGAAAGGACCTTTCAAATGCATCCCTACTGTTTCTGGAGAAGACAAAGCACTTAACATAAAAGAATAAAGTCAGCTACGGCGGGCATATTATCATTTCTTGTTTCCAGCAAGAAAAGCAAAACTGAATGGGTTTCTAAGTGCCAGGAGCAATATCTCGTTATCCGAAAGGTAAGTCCATAAAAATTGTGTACTTCCTACTTTAGACACAAACCAGAGAAAGGTTAAAACAGGAGTACTAAGATACGTTCTATTCTATATGGCAAAAATAGGTTTATTTTCCATGTAAAGGCAAGATTAAGAAGTGCCGCATTACTGATGGCTGGTTATAAGACTGTATCTGACTGACATGTAGATTAAGATTATTAGTGCTGACCTCCTCTGGCCACAAAGCCCACATTAAAGGAGATGGAAACAGTTTTGTGAACAAAGCACAGAAACATGATTGTTTCCTCCTGTTTCAGGCACCCAGTACACATGAAGTAAGTTTTTGTACTGTCTACGGAGGTAAAAGTTTGTTCACATTTATGAATGCCTCTTTGATACCCTTCTTCAGGTGCCTTCAGAGAATATTCTTTCTCCTGAGAGGTGCTTTCTCGATTATCTTTTTCTTTCAGCTGAAAGCAAATTAGAAGAATAGCAAGGTAAGACTTTGTAACTATTCAGATTATAAGAAAGTGAATTCAAGCGTCAGTTCAGCGTCAAGGACCTTTATACATCATATAGGAAAGGTGAGAACAGGTACCAGTGGTTATGACAGGAGCTGCAACAGGGTTATTAAGACTGAAACCACAGAGGCAAACAAGGAGCTTCCGCAGGTTTTCTTCCTCTGTTATTTGGTGGAGAAATCTGGGAATACCTGGTTCCTTGTGCAACATGGTTGTTCCACTGCTGCTGTAGGACATCATTCCTAGTACAGTGCCTGTTACCATGTCGCTTAGGTTTTGAACATTTTAACCTAGTTTGGATACGGTTGGAACGTGCAGAAAACTCCGGGGTTTGTACAGCACATTTGGCCAGCACACTAGACAATATCAGCCTCATCCTGTAATTTTGTTACAAACTTCCCAGCCTGGTGCAGAAAGTCTGAAGATTCTTTAAAGTTTGTACACGCTGACGTTAACAGAGCCCCTCGCTGCGGAAATAAAACTGAAGAGAACTTCTGGCACAATTCAGAAGATACATAGTTTTGTGGTGACCTCTCCATAGCAAACGCAAATCTTTATCTCTTTGCTTGGCACCATGTGAAATGTTTGACATGTGAATTTGAGTTCATGTCTATATACAGGACTTAAAAGGCCCTGTGGGCCAAAGCATATGAGCCACCTCTGAAGGTCCTTGTCCTCACTGCTCCCTGCAGGAGCAGAGAAATAGTATTAATTCTCTCTTTCTTTAATCCAAGAGAAGATGAAGTATGGAAAGGTTGAATGAGTTGCCCAGGGACATGCAGGAAATCAGTAGCAGAGCAGAGCCGCCAAGTCCCATTTCCCAGCTCCTCTGTGTGTGCCCTTAAAGAAGGTTTTCTCCCACTGCCGGGGAGGTGGTGGGCTGCCCCAGCACCCATTGCTTGTGGGGAAGATACACCCCACTCCAGCCCCACGTCGAATCTGCTTCTCTTCCAACTGCAGGTCTGCCCCGTTGTTTCGATTTGTTTCCCAGACTGGCAAAGAAGGAAAATGCTGTAATTTAGCAGCGGTCTGACAGCACTTGACCTTTACATGACAAGAGGTATTCCACATCAGCGTGCATCAGAGGTTTGCTTTGGTTTACATTTATTTTGTTCAACTTCATCTCTCGTAGGCATCCAAAGTGAAGCCAATTGGATGAGACAGGCTGGATCTCTCAGCATCTTGAAGTAATCTGTAAAGAACCGGCAGCACGATAGTCATTAGGCAGCAGTTGCTGCAAACAGCTTTGGGGAATTTGTCTCCACTAAGGAGAGTTCTTGTGTCAGAGGGAGGATTGGGAAAGCCTCGGCAAACAGGGCTTTGTTTGTCTTGGAAGAACTTCGGGGAATCACAGGGAAAGTTGGAAGTGACTGGTGGAAATGACCCCATCCGGCCTTCTACATGAGTGCCTTGGAAGCTGTCGCTCTTCCAGCTTCCTCGTATCTCTTTTAACTAACCCTTTGCTAAAAAGCAAAGTCATAGCTCCATCCCTGCTACGTTTATCACAGCACAAAGTGTGTCTCTTGCTGCAAAAACGATGAAATTCCACAAAATCAGAGCACGATTTAGGCACAGGGATATGACTCAAAAGCTTTATAATGGCGTTGTGCACATGTACATTGACTTGTTCAGACAGAGACCACTAAATTGGCTTAAAAGGTCCTTAAAGGTGAATCAGCCGGGTGGCAGGCCTTCATATGCTGCTTACCACATTTCACTTTGGCAGTGGGATTTTGGCCTTACGCTGCTGGCACCAAAGCCAGCGGCAAAGCCAAGTCTGTTCAGGAATTGGTGTTTAGCAGCCTTCCCGACCCTGCGGTGGTCCCAGCATCTCCCCTAGGATGGCAGCTTTGCGGACTCCAGCAGCGCCACACACCAAAAGCTCAGCAAGAGTCAGCCACAAGGAATACTCAGGATTTGAGAGCTGCTGGGCGGGCTTGAAATAAAACTGTTTTACAGCTCGAGCTTGGCAAGGATGAGTAATTTGGAGAGGTTAAAAAAAAAAAAAAAAAAAGGAAAAAGAACAAATTGCTGTCTTTTAATTTTCAGGGTTTCTTTGCATTGGCAAGGAATTGCAGCGCATTGCAGCGTCCAGCTGAGATTATTCTGACTTTTTATTGCGCAGGTGGTCAGTCAGAGCCTCTGGGCATCTTGGCCTTTGGAAACAGCACTTTTATATGCAGCTGAGAGGAGGCAGTGATGGTTCAGGCTGCTTCTTGGTCTGGTCTGCTCTCTGCAAAAATCCTAATAAATCCCACCCTGAATGCTCAATGAGTTCAGCTCAAATGTGTCTGTTTGTGAGGACAAGGTGCCACAGGCAGGCCCAGGATGGGGAATGAGAAATTAATCCCCCAAACCAGGCACCAAAACAATTGCAGAAGGTTGTCCTGGCCCAGAGTATTTCCCCAGTGTTTGGGTTAAAAATTTGAGACTGACTCTAAAAATAGGATTTACTTCCAAATTTTGCCCATCCCCGGAAGAAAGTTTCCATTCATATAGACTTACATTACTGCAGCTTGCTCTTTGATAGAGGTCTTGGCTACACGCTCCACTGCTGCTGGATTGCTGCAAGGTGCCTGTGCAGTGCCTGTGCTCCTGGAAAACCTGCATGTGGAGCACTCAAGGTTCCTGTGACAGGACCCCCATGGGCATGCTCAGAGCATGCTTGGGCTCCCACATCTTCATAGGGTCAGAAATGTGCCTCAGACCAAATCTTGAAGCATGAAATATCATGGGGGGGCTTGAGGAAGTTTGAAAAGCTCTGGGATATGGGGTTTGGAACATCCTCACCCCCATCCACCGTAAGAGGTCTGTTCTTCAACTGATACCTGTTGGCATGACGTTTTCTACAGAGCTTTGCCCAAAAGGATCATAGAATCACAGAACGGTTTGGGTTGGAAGGGACCTTAAAGATCATCTAGTTCCACCCCCTGCCATGGGCAGGGACACCTCCCACTAGACCAGGCTGCTCAAAGCCCCGTCCAGCCTGGCCTTGAACACCTCCAGGGATGGGGCAGCCACAGCTCCTCTGGGCAACCTGTTCCAGTGTCTCACCACCCTCACAGTAAAGAATTTCTTCCTAATATCTAATCTGAATCTCCCCTCTTTCAGTTTAAAACCGTTACCCCTCATCCTGTTACTCCACTCCCTGATAAAGGGTCCCTCCCCATCCTTCCTGTAGCCCCCTTTAGGCACTGGAAGGGGCTCTAAGGTCTCCCCAGAGCCTTCTCTTCTCCAGGCTGAACAACCCCAACTCTCTCATCCTGTCCTCATAGCAGAGGTGCTCCAGCCCTCTGATCAAAAAGGAGCCCAGGCACATAGAAGCATGTTTGTACACAGCAGGAATGAGAGCCAAAGCTCCAGCCCTGATTCATGCCCAGGTGGGCTCCTAGTGACAGTGCCCTGGGGACACCTGGACTCCACAGCCTTGGCCCAGCCTTATCAGCTCCTTACCAAGATGACTCAAAGGAAATACCAGCAGGCCTTGAAGGCGCTGAATCAGGCAGAGAAGTCCTGTCAGCTTGGCACTGTTCCAGTCCCAGCAGGAAAAGAGCAAGAGCACTCCACCATGCCCAGGGTAACACGCTCTTCCAGGCATTAGCCTTTGCATTTGTTTTCATTTGCTACTGTCAGAACAGGACTGCAGGACCTGGCCATTTGTCAGAGACGTTGGCCATGTTTTATGAGATTGCAGGTTTTTTCACAGCCTCCTGACCTCAGGAATCTGTCATGCAATGATTCGGTTCCACAGGGGAACCTCAGAAGAGAGTCAATTCATCATCGCAGTCCCCTGGCTTATCAACACGCTGTCCAGGTGGGAGAACTGGATCAGGAGAATAGTTTTGAGTGGATTGCTTCAGAGTAGTGTCACTGCCGGGAACAGGACCAGAACACTTCATTGCCACGTCACCACTTGAATGTCTGGTGCAACAGTGAATAATGTACTCTGGAAATGTCAGAAAGACATTCTTTCACGTCGTAAAAGCAGAAACTTGTGTAGATCCTGGAGACCCAATGATGCAGTGATGAAACAGAAAAATCTTTGTATTTTTTTATTTCAAATGGGTTGTGTGGTATCCAGTGGTTTTTGGCATTAAAAGGAGAATGAGCAGAAAGACCATGCAAATAAAATTTGGCTTGGCAGGGGTTTTTGGTTTAGATCTGAATTAGAACTCACTAATTAGAATTAGAATATGACGTTTGTGTGTTGGCATTAAATGGTACCAAGGCAATGTCAGCATGCGTATGCCATCAGCAATAGGTAGACAATGCACATATGTTCCTATTCATGACCATATCACCTGGATATCCACACCAGAAACGTCTGTATTCACACCCCAGTCTAGCTCAAGCCTGCACATTCTGACAATTTGCTGGGTGTTTTCCCACGTCAGACACTATCCGCAAGATCAGCATCACCAGTATTGCAACACACCTGTAAACTGGAGGGCTGGAGTACAAGTGGTCCCACTACTCTCTTCCCCGACACTGTAGCACCGTTTGCCCCAGCTCATGAGCCTTCCAGCCTCTCTGTCCATCACCTCCCATGCAACTTTAATTCCCTCCTTATAGTTTTCCCCGCTCTTCCAGCACAGTCCATATTGATCTTGACTGGCTGTCAGTCCATCCCCTTGAATTTCTGCTGGTGTTCCCACTATGAAACAATTTTGCACGTAAGCACTGAGACGCCTTTGACCTGATGAGGTTGAACTGCTGTGAACCCGAAAGCGTATGAAGCAGCTCTGGAAAAGGGCAAACCAGTTTTTACTACGTGAAACAGGATGCAGCACTTAGAGCTTCAAGCAATAAAGCCGTCATCTCCCCTGCCCCGCTCCCACAACAAGGTACTTGCTTTCCAAGAAGAAGAGGAACAGTGGGTGGTGGCAGGGTGGTCACAGAGGACAGGGACGGGTAGGCCATTTCAGGCAGTGGAGTACGTAAGCATCCGCTGAACTGCCCCTCGGGATGTCCCATTCAGCTGTGACCCCACAGTCTTCCCACAGTAGAAGATACCCAGGGCTGACCACCAACTTTCCACAGATATGTAGATCAGGATAGAGGTCACGCCTGGAGCTCAGTAATTGCAGCGCGGGGTTATATTTTGCTTCCCTCTGAGCTCAATTGTCTTCCCTTTATCTGGAGGCCTCCCAAGGGATTTGTACAGGGGGACTCTCAGTGTGCCTCCCACCTCATTCCTAACTGGACACTTGCCAACACGGCAAATGAAGGGCTAAAGACAATGTGCTAAATGAGAGAGGTCTCATAGCATCTCTGTCGTGATAGAAGCCACCATAATATGGGGACATAATTTCCACCGAGCAGGTTTAACACCAGCAGAAGTGAATCCTTGATCATTGACACACTGGACGGCAAATCCCAGAGGTTTTTGTCCTCCCTGCCCTGTGGGCACTCAGCAGTGGAAGGGTGGCTGAGTCGCACACCTCTGCGAACAAACTGTTGCTTCAACAGCCTCTTCATGCTCTTCTTGATCTTTCTCCATCCCTAAGGTGAAACTTGCCAGTCCTCAGAGAAAGAATTCAAGATGGCTGGACAAGTGTGTCGGTGGGGAAAAATTTGCTGAAGCTCAGCATTAGTTGATAAGATAGTTATAGTGGGCAAGCCACCAAGTCTTTGAGAAGTTCCTCACACCTTTCAGGAATGGACCTACCACCCTTGAGGTCCCCTCTTGCTTTCTCATCCCCCAGCTGCATGGTCTCCCCTTGTCCTCCATATGTTGCCTGGCCCAAAAGAAAAAACCCAGGCTCTGCTTTGTCAAACAGCCTCTGCATGGGCTCACTAAGAGACAATTTTTTTCCTGAGGAAAATTAAGCATCTCTTAGGAAAACACAAGAAAAGCTGAACTGCTCAGAGCAAAGGTCCAGCTTGACCAGTATTCTGCCTCCAGCTGTGACCAACTGGGGATGATCAGGGGAGAGATAATAAGCAGCAGAACAAAACTTGCACGAACCCTTCCGTGAGAGGCACTCCCAGTTCTGGCAATCAGCAGCTGAAGGTCTTCCCGAGCCAGAGGTTGCATCCAAATCACAGACATGAGCAGAGAGGACACACCAGAAATAATAAGATCTCCAAACTTCACTTATAACGTAGGATCATTCCAGAGAAGAACTAGATGTTCTCAGAAGAAACAAAGACAGACCTCTCTGGACCCATCAGCGGGGGAGTCAGGCGCCTGCTGTTTGGTCTCTCCCTACATGTGCTGTGGATCAGGGAGGCACTTGCTTGATAATCTGCGTCTAGAAGGAGGAGACACATTCACGCGAGCTCTGTGCTGTTGTGTGTTTTGCTCTGCATTTCAGCTTACTTTGGTTTCACATCACTCAGGTCCTCTGCTGGCAGAAAAAACCTGACCATGCTCCTGCCGCATGTTTTGCGGATTTATTGAAGGTTCATTTTTGTTGAAGTGGTTATTACCACTGAGGGTGGTGAGACACTGGAACAGGTTTCCCAGAGAGGTGGTGGACCCCCATCCCTGGAGGTGTTCAAGGCCAGGCTGGACGGGGCTCTGAGCAACATGGTCTAGTGGGAGGTGTCCCTGCCCAGGGCAGGGGTTTGGAGCTAGATGATCTTTAAGGTCCCTTCCAACCCGAACCATTCGATGATTCTATGTGATTACAAAATGTCAGGAAGCCACAGCAGAGGATTTTATCAGAACATGAGTAGCTAACAAGTGATGTATTCACCATCAGCCATAAAGTATTGTACAGCCAACGTGCCACCTTTGCCCCCTCTTGATCCGGGGACATAAAAGACAATATAACTGGTATTGCCAACACCATCACAGGCTAGAAATCGTAGCATGTAACTGTGTAGGCACTTAGTTATTGCAGTGCCATGGGTGTCAGTACACACAACAAATCCACTATTTGCTGACCTCCTGCCCCTGCTACGTATTTCGTCAAGCAGTTACAGAGTCCACTAGTACCAAAGTTCACCTCCATGCAAAACCTCCATCCCTGAAGACATCAGGAGCCTCATGTAGCCCTGTAGCTGTTACGTGAAAGGCATGAGGAAGATTAGCACCTCCGTGAGTCTGTAAGCAGCACCATCTTGTTTTCAGCTCTTCAGTACTGAGTGAGCTGGAAAAACACGCTCTTTGTTCCCAGGGCAGACTCTTGTTTTTATTAGAACATCTTGGACAGAATCTTGTCTCAGTTACATTGATAAAAATCCGGTTATGCTACTACAGACAACTGAAGTATTTTAGACATATCCTGGTGTGTCTCAGAGCAGAGTGCGTCCCTGTACTCACAAGGGACTCCTCGGGGAAGCTGATAAACAGCATCTGGAAGCACAGGAATCCACACTTCGGATAAAATATTGTGCACAAGTATCATATGTCAAGCCATTCACATCACAGAGTTAACAGATGATGACAAGATTAGGTAGACCTTTTCCAGTTCATGTTTGCGTTTATCTTGCTGTTGAAATGCAGTGTTTTGGCTGGGGAACCATGATAGAAAATGATAGGGGATTCCAAGCCGAAAATAACTTAGCAGCCACATGTTCAAGTCCTGGCCAGAGTCCAGCATTGGTAAAGTAGGTTCGTCACTGTGTCTTTAATTCATTTTTAGAGGAAGAAACAGAGTCAAAGTGGCTAAAGGTTCATGTATTTCCCAGGCTGGGCTGCTGGAGCTCAGAAAACCATAGCATGAGAGCTGCTACCACCACCTTTACCCTTTCCTGAGAGAAACCAGATGAAAACCAAGGAATAGACTGTAGCTCAACATAGGTTGCAGTCTCCACCTAAACTTCAGAGCAAGGTCAGGGAGCCTGAAACAGTCAGGAATTCAGAGGCCACCTGCAGCCCATCCGAGACTTCGACCCTCATCACTTTGACCCACGAGCCGTGGGAGGCAGTAACAGGGATACCCACAGCTGCCCCTGCTGCCGCGGTGTCACGCGGTCATGAGACGCGGTGACTGGCTGCTTCACAAGACACTGTCAAAGAGATCAGTGAGAGCCCAAAGGTAACTTCTAGATATGGCTAAGCTTTGCTAACATGAGACCATGGATTCAAGAGCTCAGTGCAGTTTTAGGGTGCTCAGCCAGGTTTGAGACCCTCATGCTCCAGATCCCTGAACCGGCACAGATTCACGCTGCCAACCTAAGTTTGTTCCCAATGCTGAGAAGTGGGGCTGTGTTTATGCTGGTAAACTCTCTGCTCTATCAGTTATCATCTGCCCTCCCTCAGCTGGCACAAACACGGTGTCTCGCACGCTGGGTAGTTCAGCACAGCACACTTGGACACAGCCTGGTCCCGCTCCGAGCTCGGCATCGCACCGAGCTGGTGGCTAATGACGGCACAACCATGGGCTGCCCGGGGCAAGGCTCCCAGGGATCCCCCTCTGCTTTCCTGAGGATCACGGGACTGAGTCTCAGCTGTGAGAGTGAAGAACTGCCGTCTTGCTGAAGAGATGGTACACAGAGATTGAACTGCAATGTAAATGCATTTGAAGGCAAAAATAGTAGACTGCAAATTTAGCATTTATTTTTCTTTTAGTGACTGAGCGCCAGCAGATAGGACCATGTGATTTTTGAACACATACACACAATTATGGTAACAGAGCAGCTGGACAGATAGTCCAGCCAGCAGTTTCTCTGGTACTGGTGCCCACATGAGACATGAAAATCAGTCCCTCGATGACTCCAGTGAGACCTTTCCAGGAACAGTGCTTCCAGTCACAGATACAATACCAGGAAGGTTGCGGCTGGGGCAGAAAGGAGGGGAGAAGGAATTTGAAATGACTGCTGTGTTTCAGAAAAAGGAAGCAAGGATTTCTGAGGTAAGGCTGAAGATGGGTCCTTGCAGAGACTGGCTCTGTGCCTGGAGGCACGTATGCCAGGACCTGGAGCTCTCTTGGGCTGTCCCTCTGCTCAACAGCTTCTCCTGCTGCAAATGAAATGTCGATACCAAGCTCCAGTTGAGGTGCTAACTGAAGTAACAGCTTCACAAAAGTGTCAGTGGCGTACAAAACAGAGAGAGCGGCAAGCCAGCACTGTCCTACAGCCTTGGCCATGGTCAGGGAGGTCTTCATCCCCCAGAAGACTGTTGCAGGGCACGCAGCCTTTCTCTACAGATTCACTTATGCTAATGAGTCAATGGATCCAGATATACCTCTATATTAGCTGAATTTAGGACGAGAGGGAGGAGCAAGCCACAATTCATCACCTGGGAGCTCTGGTTGGAAGCGCTGTTTCTGTGACACCATGAGGTAGAGGTGGACTATCCTTGGCCAAATCACCACAGCTGCTCCCAAGAGGAAGCCTAAAGAGCTGCCTGGTTTAGACAGAAGAGCCAGTTGAAAGATCAGCTGGACAGATAACCTACTTCCTGCTGAAGAGCTGTTTGCTCTGCTCTGCAAGTGTGTTTGTGAAGGGCTTTAGCCTTATTCTTGGCTATCAAGATGGGATGCACTACAGATTTCAAGAGGACAGAAAGTTCAAGGCCACCTAAGCATAACAACCTGTCATTTATTAAGGGCTCAGCTCTTTGGTGAGCTCAGCATGGCCCTCATCCACTGTAGTGAAAAACCATACCCAGACGGGTGGTGACATGGCACAGAGACACAGGCAGAGGTGGGTCAAGTGCTGAGCACTAGCGTTGAGTGCCAAGAATATTTTTAGCACCCAGGGCACAAGATGTTGAACAGACATCCATCACGTGCCATTCAGTAGCAATTTGCCACAGGCAGAGGCTCATCTTTGAATGGTTGATTCAAGAAACACAGAGATCCTTCTCAGTGAAGCAGGTGGCAATGGTGTGCAGTGCTGTGCAGTTGCTGCTGCTGCGTAAGTAGTATCTAATAGCGCCCTGCGCAGTCTCCACATGGCTGGTCTCTTAACACACCGCATTCTGAAATTACTTGATTTTTAGAAGTACAAAAGGATCTTTAGAAATGCCAGAGCTTTTTCCCTTTTTAAAAAAATGCTCTGTTTTCTACGAATGTAAATTACTTTCACCTAAATTCTTTGTAGCTGTTTCATCTGTGCTGTTGACTTAGTAGCAGGCAAAAAGGGGTGTCATTGTCACATCCTCACCATCTCAGTCAAGGTCTCTTGTTCCATCAGGGTAACATTTCTGGTTTGTAACTCACGAGATCTGTGACTCATTTATACCCCTAAGTTATGCCTTTTCTATTGAAAACTCGATTTAAATTTTACAATATTATGCCATAAATCAGTGACATCAACGAATGTCAAATTTAAACGAATTTAAACTCTGAGGTTATAAAAAAGTTACTCTGCATCGAAAATGTGAATAATAACAGAAACGCAGTTTGAGGGACCTGGCGGGAACTACAGCTGAAGGTCAGAAGAAGGTCCACGTCCACCATTGGGTTAGTGATCTTCTTCTGTTTCTGCCCAGTGTGATTGGAAACCTTTAACCTTTCCAAAGAAGTTGTGCAGCTACCAAATGAGTCAACAACATCTAATCTGGGAAAAAAAGCCAAATGTTAAGTAACATTAATTGCCTCTTTCTATGACATGTGGTGAACAGAGCAAAGTTCACCAGAGTGTGGTGGGAATTATCCCCGGCTAATTGTCAAAGGACCCTGTGTGTGCCTGTGCTCACACACACCTTCCCAAGAGAGCCTCTCTTGTCGCTGCTGATTTACATCTCCACTTTGGCAGCACTGGGAAATTCACAGTGCTTTGTAAATCAGTCCTACGTACAGTGACACCTCTGTATATGCATCTCGGACACTTCTCAAGTCAACCTTTACCACTGCTCTGAAGTCACCATATGGAATTTAAACATCCCGTAGGCAGCTGTATTCAGCAGGCTGGGAGGGAGTTTTCACTCAGGGAAACAGTCCGTCTTCTTCCTGCACCAAGATTTCAAATCAATACAAGAAATCTTTTGGAAATTGGGATGTGTGACACACTGGCTGTGCAGGAACGAAAGCAAGGACCAGGGCTGAATTTTCGGAGAAGTTTCCTGCCAATGTGGTCTGCTAGACTGAGGAGACCGATGGAAACTATTGGCAACTTTAGAAACCAGACAAGACTTGCAGAGCAGTCCTGTGTTTGTCAGTGGATGGAAGGGAAGATCTAATAGGTGCTTTTTATCTCTTGATATCAAACATTCAGGTACCACAAGCATATTTGTGTTTCCTCCACGTTTTTTTTCCTGATCTCGGCCCTCTTGATGCATATATGGAGGAAACTGTGTGATGAACACTCTCCTCTTGCCAGCTCTCAGGGCTTCTCCACACCACCCCTTCACCTAACACTGCATGGAGCCAGGCAGGGATGACCACTTTCCTCAAACTGCTTTCCTGAGCGCTGTATCCCTCTTCTCTGCTAAAGTTCAGCCCTTCTCAAGAGTCTGGAGAAAAATCAAGATCAACAGAAACTCCTTGTGCTGGGCTGCCTTTGTTTATTACCAATTATGTTACTGTCTTCCCCCCAGAGCTTAGCATTTCGCAATAGCAAGTTTTGTCAAGAGGCCATCATTTTCCTGTTCCTATGGCACACTGTGCTCGCCAGGGCTAGGCGGCACTGCCAGCACCGCAGGGGACATTGAGAAAGGAATGGCAAGCGGAGGTCAGCTCCACAGGGCACTGTCAGAGCTGGAAAAGACCAAAGGACCCCTCCCAGATGGGCAGTAGCTTCCGAGAGAGGCAATTGAAGGGATCAAGATGGCACTGATCACAGGAGTAAATGAATCAGGAAATGAATGTGTCTTCCAGGGTGGACAATAAAGATAAAATAAGGATTTGAAGCTGTTTAGCTTTTTGCTCAGCTTCAAGAGAAGGAAGGGTTCAAGGCAAACACACTCAATCAGTGTTTGAGATCTTTCCATTGCTGCTTTATGGAACCAAAGGTCTGTGTCTGACCAGGAGCGTCAAGAAATGGAGGATTCCTGTGGTGAAGGCTGAGTGGAAATTTAACTGTCTTTTATAGACATTAACATCATTTTTGCTTTTAAAACAACAGTGACAAGACCAGAGGCCCAGGCGGAACCGGCTCTGGAGCTGGTTTATTGCCAGGTCAATGGTGGGTTCAGACCTCGAGTGTCTGATTCAGGTTTTAACAGCTCAGGAAATAGCATTTCCATTCTTCTTATGAGCTTGTTCCACAGCCCCACACAGCTCACAGTTAGGAATTATTTCCTGACATTCAGCTTACACTTTCCTTCAATTAGTCATTCTATTTCTTTTAACTATAACCCTAATGTTCTCCTAATTGCTTTCCTTTTCTTGTTGGTATGTACACCCTTCTTGTCTTTGCAGATGGTTACAGTGTCCTATTAGTCAGTGGTTAATTTGTACCGCTTCCATTTTCCTTCATATGTCAACAGCTTGAGGCTTTCCATTTATTGTGTTTCTCTGGCTTTCTTCTCTCTGGAGAAAGCAGGAACACTCCCCGGCACAGAGCAGTTACACTGCCTCAGGAGGCAGCTGAGCAAAAAAGCACTAACATCTCTGCTCTGGGCTGAAGGAGATTCCCCACCTCACCTCTGCTGATAGTTTTCACGTTTCGCTTGTGATGCTGCTCTCCATGCTGGCAAGGGACGTGACAGACACTGCCATCTCCCTTTTAGCAAACAAAGCTGGGGATGCTATTTGCTCATGAAATACTTGAGGGTAAAGGGACAAAAGCTGCAAAGCTTTAACACGGTCAGATGACTTGGGCCATCATCAGCTCTCCCTTGGGATCTGTGGCCCCAGAACAGGACATCGCAAAGCAAAGCAGCATCCCCAGCCACCGAGGGATGCTCTGCGAAGGCACTGAGGGGCTGCACCGGGGCAGGAGGGGGTGGTTTGCACTCACAGAGTGAAAACGGAGGCCTGCTTTCACACTTGTCCTCAGGATAAGGCCGATGGTGGCCTCATCTCATGGTGTTCCTTTTGCTGCACCCGACCAGCTCTAACTTGGATGATAACAGGGAGGGGAGGCTGTAAAGACTCTGTGATCTTAAAGTAATAACTATTAGCAGTGATATACATAGAGGTGATCCTGCACTAAGATTGGCAGTGGCTCATAAATCCTCTTGCGGTCTCAAGCAGCTCAATTTACCCAGAAATTGCGAATTATCTCCTAGGAAGCCTCCTCTGAGCCAGGGTAATGCTGGGCTTGGGTGATAAAGACACACTAGTGACCCAGCCGAGCAGTGACTGCACTTCACCGACAGTGAAGGACATCCATGGTTTAACATCCTCGGGCACTTGGTACATTTTCAGGAAGCCTTGTAGTTCTGGCTGCAAGTGCTCTGTCCATAGGGACCTTAAAAGTTTGCCTCCTGCATGTCTTTACACCTGGTATTTGACACCTGGGAGGTGATCCGGAAAGACAGAGCATGCTACCTTAAAGTCCCCAGGCCATAGCCTGTAAAGGACTCATTTGCTACAGGATTTTAATCTGTTTAATCATGGCTATTGGAAAAAAAACGTTAAAATTTAGGCTGAAAGGGAGAACAAAGCCTGATGCTGCCTGCAGCGCACACTCACTGGGTGCTCTTGTTCCCAGGACAGTGAGAGACGATGGCCACAGGGTGACACAATGAAAAACCCTCCTGGATAGGTGAGACACACCTTTAGCCAAGCTGAAAATGATCCAAAGCTCAGTGAGCACGACGTGTCCAGGAGCAAACAAACGCGGACAGAAAGACCATGTGGGTGGAAGAAGAAATAAAGCGTCTCATAAATCACCACTGAAGCTTCAGCTTGTTGGCGTTAGAAAAACAGATAGCAGACTTCTCGCCCCTCTAGTCTTTAAATAGCCCAGCTGAAAAAAAGCAATTCTCCTGTTCTTTGGACAGCGGCTGTTCAAAGGAAAGGTTGGGCATACACCCACAAAAGGCCTGAAGGAAGATTTCCAGGGCAGGAAGATAAATTACTGCTTCAGCACCCTCAGCGCTGGTCAGTCGCTTATCCCACTGTCAACACAGGCTCAGTGACACCCAGCAGTGTCACTTCCCAGCCTGCAGTGCTCTCCCACAACCTTGGATAAAGACAGCACAGGTGGCCCCAAGACCATTTCCATGCCCTACTTTGGGTAAAAAATGAGAGCAATTGGTCTAGTCGATGCAAAGCAGGGATGGTCCTGAGTGGCTGGGGGCTGGCGATGCAGCTGCGATTCACCTCAGCTGGATAATTTTGCTTTCAGCGATGAGCGCAGCGTTACGGCAGGGCAGAGAAATGAAGTGTGATCGTTTCTGAAGAGGTGGTGAAGCTGTCTGGCTGAGTCACTCCCAGACGGTTCTCACAGGCACCATTCACAGAAACGGCTCCCCAACGCCCCAGAGTAAGCTGCTGGAGCTGATCTCAGCTAATCCCTAAATCCAGCTACACCCAGATACTGATGCACAGTATTTTGCCATGTGCTCGCACCATTGACTGGTTTCTGCAAGGCTGGATTTAGCTTGGGGAGTCCTGGGTCTTGCTTTTGAGAAGTTTCACAACTGAGGACTTCATAACACCAGTAGCTTCACTCTGGAAGCTGGCGAAGAGCTCTCATATCACACCCATGGGGATTTGCATTGGTGCATAAGTGTGAATTCAAGCCCAGCAGGGACGCCAGACACACACAGCCTCTCTTGGGGGGACATTAGGAGCCCCAATATGCTTTTGGAAATGGCTTTTTACCCTGGGACATAGCTGTGGCTGATGAGGTGCCAGGGCTCGGCACAGCCCATAGTGGCGGGAGGCTTGTCACCCAGACGAGACCCCTTGTTTTAGAGATGCAGCGGAAAGGTGGGTTGGGACTGCCACGGCCAGCGCTATTCCAGGGAGGGTCATTACCATGCTCTCTGCATCACCTCTTGCACCCACTCCACTTATGTTTTGCACAGAATTTTCCCCAGATCCCATAATAATCTGCCTCTAAAGCCCAGTACCATTTAAAGATACGTGTCCTTGTCCCATTTTCCCAGGGTGCAAATACCCGCCCCCACCCACGACCAGAGGCAGTGCGGAGCCTGCCGTGCCGTGGTGACCGATGCAGCCGTGCCACTGCCAGCTGCAGGGTAATCGCAGAGCTGCTCTGAGCATCGAGAGTTCTTCCCTCTCCAGAAGGAGAGCTGAGAACTGGGGGAGAAGGAAATAAATTTGGATGTAGAAGCCTAAAATATTCAGCTTAGGCCTATATAACTCTTTTCCTCTGAAGAAGATGGTGCCATTATTACTTCAGAACTGTTCACCTGCTTTTCTTCTTGCAAGTCCCCCCAGAGCTCTTCCTTCTTCCCTTGCTTGCTAAGCAAAGTGTGCAAGTGCAGACACACAATGCCAAAAAAAAAAAAAGAGGCATGTATTTCCATTAAGAAAATTATCTTTCTCACTCCATTCCACCCAGATCTGTACCATGGGCAAAGCTGCAGGAGAAGAGAGGTGTGAAAGAGAAGTAGCAAGCACACGGGCAAATAAATTCCTTGGCTGTTGCTCATTTAAAATTTATTAAAAAAAAAATCCTCTCCTAAGCGTGTGAAAGAGGGAGTGTTTCCATTAGAGGAGCTCTGCTCGCAGAGTGTTTTCACATTTACTCACACATCTGACTCATGAGCTCTCGAGGCATTAGCTGTGCTGATTTAAGCGGTTATCACCTCCCCTGGAGAACCTGCCGGTGTGAAAACCTCATGGCGACGTTTAAACCTTCACAGCTAAAACCAGCAGAGCTGTGAGTCAGAGTCCCCAGCCGAGCCTTCCCTGAGCCCACCACGTCCCACATGCTGGTGTGACAAGCTGGCCAGGGGCTGGTCGCAGGACGCTGCCAGCCTCGGCTGCCTTCGAGCCTGGGCCGTTTGGGCTTTCCCAGCTCAGGGTTGTTGAGTGGCAATGGCTGGCGGGATGACGGATGGTGCAGAGCGAGGGAGGCTCGCTGGTCCTTACAGCCCCTCTGCCAGGCTGTGCCGGTCCCACGCTGCTGTTCGAGGAGCTGCGGCACCAAAGGATGTTTTGGTTTCAGTCTTTAACCTCTTCTTTTTCATGTGCTTCTTTACCACATGCACAATCTTCAGACCAATCATTTTTTCATTTACAGGAGGAGAGAGCAGTGCCCAGAAATAAATAATTAGGAATAGCTGGCGTGCAATTCCCATGTAAGGCTCTTGGGACGAGGGATGGTATTTCAGAGACAATAAGGAGCTTAGCTCCTCCTTGGCTATCAGAGGGCTGAAAACAGGAGGAAAAAACAATCTAGAGTTGTCCCTGTAACACAGTTTGTGTCAGTCTGCAGCCAGCAGGTCCTGCCTTCCGGGGACAGATGAGGATGAACGCTCGGGAACCAGCACCAGACTGTGCAGCCTGTACTTACACACTGAGAAGTTCCTCCTGCAGTCAGCCCCACCAAGGCCAACGGGGGACTCACCCCACTCCCATGAATCTGATTTTTTTTTAGCTGTGTGTGTGCCTGGGCCCAGCACAGAGGGGCTCGCTGGCTGCCCCCCTGCAAGCTTTGCCTGTACCCACCCAGGCACAGGCTTTGGCCAGGGGCATGTGGTGGTGTGACGGCCACCCCTGTGCTAACAGTGACACAGCGAGCACCAGACATGAGATAACGTGGAGCGAATGCAACCCGGCACACAGGCTGAGAGCACTCCTCGGGTGTTTTTGATGCTTCCTAGCCGATTGCCACAGCTGGGACCTTGCCGTGGCTGCCTGT
Organism: Rynchops niger; assembly: GCA_013400035.1. Taxonomy (NCBI): domain Eukaryota; kingdom Metazoa; phylum Chordata; class Aves; order Charadriiformes; family Laridae; genus Rynchops; species Rynchops niger. Next base: position 222,718 of record VXBH01000158.1, read on the forward strand.
GTCAGCCGTGCCGGAGGAAACGCTGTGCTCAGCTGGTACCTGGTCGCTCATCGACCCCGCTCACATGAGCACACATCTGAGAGTGCAACCTCTGCAAACGTCCATCTAGCTCCCTATTAGCCTGGCTTACACCAGCTTAAATCAGTTAAGAACAATTTAAGCTGAAATCCAAGTAAGGTTTGAAGGCTCTGGGCCACAATTTATGGGTCCTGACAATCCCCCGCCACCAGGGGTGAGTGCCCGGCAGTGAGGATGCAGAACCAGCCCCACGCTGCTCGAGCTGCCGTGGTCCCTGCACCAGTGGACTTAATATTGAACTGCAATTAATACCCAGGAGATGAATCACAGCTGAAAGAGGAGGCTTGCCACCCTTTCTGCAGCCGCAGACCGAGCAGGGGTGGACAGACAGATAGCTGGGAACAGTTACATCTTTCATTGCTCCCACATGCACAGCCCCAACCGATGATTCGAAAACCCTCCGGCGCGTGGGTGAGTCATTGCAGCTCAACAAGTTGCTGCGCATCAGCTGGGCCGTGGTAACCCACTGTGAAAGCACACGTAGCACATTGCGTGGCCATGGCAAAAAACATTGGCTTTGGCCTCTGCGAAAGCCGTGCTTCGCGTCTTCACTGGTTGATTTAAACATTGCAGTCATCAGCTCCTGAATGCTAGTCCGTAGGCAGGCATTTTGAGAAAATGAATTATTTATGCTACCATTAATAAACTTTTGAGATCAGTGCATGTTTCCATGTCACTCCCATTGAGACCCCTGGGAACAGCGTCAGCCTAAGAATGGCAACAGTTTAATTTTATTCATTTATGAACGTGAGTCAGGCTTTTTTTTTAATATTCAACCAGTTCTGCACTCCTAATTTCTCCCCCAACAAATCCAGTCTGTAAGTGCACCTTTTCAACTGTTACCCTCCAAACTATCCTCCTCTGCGTTCAGCTCCAGTGAAACCGCAGAATGGCTTTGAGGTACCATTTTCTGAGATGTATCAGCAGCCTGGGAGCTCACAGCTCAGAATTGTAATGTATTTGGGGGCTGCTGCACTAAGCGCTCACATCTAGGTGACTTCATTACTTTCTGAAAAGCCATGTGGAAAACAAAGTTTCATGTAGGTCAGCTTTTAAAGTGGACTCATGTCCCTAAGAGACGTTGATACATTTGGAAACTCACCTCTCAGTCTTTCCCCTCTCTACAGACTCCAGCTTTTCAGGTGCTCTCTTTGCAGCGCTGACACAGGTTTTCAGAAGAACAAGATAATGCAGTTTTTCCCCTCTTAATTCTCAGACCTGGCTCCCCGCCACCACGAATACAGCAAAAAACGGCACTGGGCGTAGCATGGAGCTTTGAAGTCCAGAATCCCAATGACTTTGTTTTCGCAAACGGCGTGTTTCCTTTTGTGCTGTTAGTGGGTTACTTGGTGTCTTCCTGTGCGAGAGCGCAATGCCCTTGGCCCCGCAGGTCTGGGCAGCGGGCTGCATACCCTCTCTTCACCCCCTGAGAGCATGGGGGATTCCAGGGCTGCTCTTTGCCAAGGCCACTCACTCAAATGCAGCCTGCTGGCATTTTACATCTTTTGGATGCTGCCATTCCCAGTCAACTCCTTGCTGGTTGTAGCAGTGCCTAAGGGGACTCGGGATTAGATGCCTCTTTCTTCCTCTGCATTCCCCCAGGCTATCCCTTCCTTGGCTCTTGCTCTTCCACCCGTCCATTGAGCACATTGTTCACCTGGTCCCAGCTCTGCTCCTTCCCTTCTTCCCCACTGTTCTTTATAGTCCTTTTTCCCGACCAATCCCCTCTCCTGCTCACCACCATGTTCGCTCTCAAGCCCTCTCCCTCCCCTTGTAACTAGCCCATGCCAAGCGTCTGCCCTCTGCCTTTTCAAATCCTGCCCGTGCAGCCTCCCACGCAGACCGGTGTCCCACCAGCCGCTGCCTCTGCCAGCAATTCGCAGGCTCCTGCTCTCACCCTCTGGGCTCGCATCGGCCTGGGCTCCTTGGGATGCAGCCATGGTGTCATACAGGCTGGAAAAGCATCACGTGCACTTGCAGCGCAAGTAATGAGGATTAAAAATCCCGGCAGCATTATGCAGCACAACTTGTATAAGTATTTTATGTCTGTCTGGCAGGAAGGGAAGACTCCTAAAGTGGGTTTCTGAGATCCCCTCATTCTCTCTGTTCATAAGATTAGGCCTTTCGTTCTCACGTGAAACAGAACACTAAGCAGCGTCGTCTGTTCTCATGCCAGAAGCCAAAATGCTCCTCTTTGCATCTCCCTTTTATTTTATAGCCAGGCAGCTGTACAAGCTCTGGGAACATTAGGCTCGAGGGATAAATTTATGTCAATCTAAGGTACTTTGCAAACAAATTATCAGGATGTATTTCCCACTGCTTCACCTCCCCGCAGTTTGGGGGATGTATGTGTGATAGAGGCCGTAAAAAGAAGCCCTCCTCTTTGATAACCGCTTTCTTAGTGCTCCAGTGAAAAAAAATCATGCTGGCGTTGGTTGGAATTTGCAGGAAGCAGAGCTCTCCCAAATATTTCTGATTGCCCCTGCCTGTTTTCCTTTAAAACAAGCCTCTTGCCTTCTCCTCTCCCTGGGCAGGGTCTATAAATAGTTTTGAATGTCTGGCTCCTAGAGTGATGTGCATATCTCAGGGAAAGGTGGATACAGTTACTGTGTTCAACTTGACCTCTTAAATTAGTTCAGCCACAAGAAGGTACAAAAGAACAACAGAAGTTATGTGACTGTTGATGTTTATTCCTGGGGAAATAGGAAGGAGGGGTGTTTCATAAGCTGCTCGTGTTCTTTAATGCCGGTGGAAATCATGCTTTGACATTAGCAAGTGGCAGATGACTGAATCATAGCTATAGCAATACAAACCAACCCAGTCCAGGGTCACCGGGAGTCACCAGTTCTTTCCAGTTTCTCAACATTTCCCAAATGCACATCATCCTGGTGTAAAATGCCTTGACTTTCTCCTTGCATAGCTAATGGATTTAATCAAAATGAAGTGTCAGTGATAAGTAGGAAGACATCGGGCAGCTTCCTTACCCTGGCTGTTTTCCTGCAAGCATCTCTCTTCCCATGCGGCATCAGCCCCTTGTCTAAGCAACCCTAGCCTGGTCCCTCCAGCAACCCTTCCCCAGCAGAACCTGTCTGCTCCTCCACTGGAGTAGGGAAACAGCGAGCACCATGAATTAAGGGCCACCAAGGGCTGCTTAGATTGCTCACATATCTAATCTCCAAGAAAGAGCATGGTGTTTGCTTTAAGGGAGCATATTTTGGTAGATAAGAGCTCCCTGCTGCGTTACAGGGCATTTTCCAAAGTCCATTAGATTCAATGGAAAAAGCTCCTGCTGGTTTTGATAGACTTAGTAGGAGGCCTTATTAGAAGGGATTTCACAGTGAATCTTAAAGTTTTGCGTATGTGTCTGCCTCTCCAGGCAAGCTCAAGTCCTTTTAAGTACACTGTGTTTCACACTCTTAAATCATGTACCTTTGTACTTCTGGGACAGAAAAAAAATCGAAGCCTGAGGATTAGACTTTAATATGAGCCCATGTGTCTAAAAACAAACCCAGGAAGGAGCAATAAGCGAATTAGCCTGCTGAAATGGCTTTGACACTGAGTCTCCAAATACCTGCACAGTATTTCCAATCTGAAATCCCTTACCTGTTCTTCCATCAGCTACTGATGAAGCAGGCATTAACCGCAAGCTTCAGTTAAATTACTCAGTCATGCACTTTATGGCCTTATGAGTGTCTCCTGAAAGTTTCAGCTGCAACAATGAATTAACTTCCTTCAAAACTGTCAAGAATTTAGCAAAAGCCTTGGAAGTGGACTGCTAGTTCCAGAAACTTCCTGAAGAGACAAATCCTTGCTGACTCCTATATACCCATCACAGATGTCACAGACATGCATTCTGATCATAATCCCATTTCTTATCACTCAAGACCGATTTATTTGAGTCCTGACCTTGGGCACATGGATTTGGTGTAAATGCATTTATTCCCTGAATATTCCATGAATAATCCCCTGCATTCAAGCGGGCTGTTCAGCTGTCACGAATAACTTGAACCCACTTATACGCTAAATGGATGGCAGTCACCAAGTAACCTGCGGCTTTTGTGGACTTTCCTGCAAGCGAGACGTTTGCTGGGCAGCAGCTGAGGCTGTGAACCAATTCCTGGCTGGTTTCACTAATGGCCTGGCAGGCTCCGATGGTTCGGAGAGCTCTTGGGGAAAGCCAGAGCCTTGCACGGTTTGGCTGCAGTGGGGGAAGCAGCAGTCAGAAATCAGCCGTGTCTGATGGACTTTCTGTTAGCTACGTGACGGCACATGGGGGTTTTGAGCCAGGCCTCGGATGGCAATGTCAGCTCTCAAATCCATCTGTGCAATGGGCCCAGGGACTGAAAGAAGCCATGTTTTGAAAGGAGGACTTGGAAGAATGAACTTTGGATGTTGTTCCTCCAGACAGACAAGGCTTATCTTGTGCTGGACCTGCTAGGTGAAAAAGAAACACAGCCTCAATGCTGGCAGGTTGTGTATTTTTAATTAATACTGTTAACCACAAATGGTTGAAAAACACATCCGACATTAAACAGTATAGAAAATGATGACTTTAAAATCAAAAGGTTTTCTTTTTGGTGGTTATTGAGCTAGCACCAAAGCCAGGTGGAAAGATTTTTGCATCCCTTAGCCTGGGTTTCTACACTATTTGCATCTCAAACAATGTCATTTTGCATCATACCCCAGATGAGGACTCATCCACAAATGACAGAGTGTGTTTGGGGCAGAGCGTGCTCCATGCTGGCATCCCAGGGCGGCTGCCTCTTGGTGCATGTCGGCCTGCTTTGCATTTGTCTTCTCCTTCACTAGTTATTCTTCACTAACCCACATATCTTCCTGAAGCTCTCCATCCTTCAGAGAAGAAAAAGTCCTTTCTACCAGCGTAAGGCTCAATTTCTTGCTTCTGCTCTCCCAGGCAAATGGAGATGTGGCTCAGTCCTTCCTCTCAGCCTCTGCCCCGGCCTCTCGCAGCATCCTGGAGGCTGTCCCTCCACCAGCTCCTGTCTTAAGGTGAGCCCAAGGTTCCCTCAACATGGAGACAGAGCCTAGAAATCACAGCTTGTCTTGTTTAACACAAAACCTCCACAAAAGATACCTGAACACTCAAGTGGATCTGTGTCCCTTGCTGGAGGCTTGGCAATCAGGAGTGAAACGTGGCTGGGCGATGGGGCTGTATTGGCCAGCTGGGTAAAGGAGCAGATGTCCCCAGGCCAAAAAGCCATAGCCATGTTTAGTCATGTCCTCGAGTGCTGAAAAAGCTGTTCTGTCTGCTAGCTTTTCTCCTCTCTCCTGATTTTCTTCCTCAAATCACCTTTTTGCCCACATATTTTCTCTGAAGAGGCTGGAGGAGAGGTGGGAAGAAGGAAAAGAGGGTCCTGGTTTAATATTAAGTCATTGGGTTTTCCTCACCTCTCATGGCTCCAATTCCCCACTAAGTCCCAAAGGGCCAACAACATCTCCATAACGCAGACTGTGTACAGGATGGTGGGAAACAGAAGCAACCACAGCACACAAAATACTGCAGAGTATTTTCACACGCTCTTCACGAGCAGGAACATGAGCTTATTCTTCCCTTTATAGGACTCACTGCAGGTGTCTGCTAGAAAGCTGGCACATTTGTGGCCCATACCCCCAGCACCGCTGTGCAGGTCTCAGCTGTAGGGTGACTCATGAGGCTTCTCCTCTCTTCACATGTCTGAGAGCTATTGTTATTATTATTTTCTATTTGCACTACAATAATGCCCAGGGGCCCCAAACAGGGTCAGGATCTTGCTTGTGCTAGGTGTTACAAACCCCGAGAGATGAGAGACGGTCCTTGTCCAAAGATTTTGCAATCTAAATAGTTGAGAAAACAAACAGTGGAAGAAAATCCGAGAGATCTGGAAGAGAGGATCAGTGGTCCCACAGATGGAGGCCTGGGAGAGGAGGATGTCTTGCTGTTACCCATGGAGAAGGGAGGCGAATGAAACGGACCGTGGGCAAGCTTAAAGCTCTTTCAGTTTTCACTATTTTTATCACATTTGAGGAGGGTTTCGTCAAAGACCAGCCATGTCAGAAAGCTGAGGAAAGTTGCAGCAATAACCATATGGGCAAAGCAACCTTGCCAAGACACGCAAGGAGCAAATTTTTGGCTGTGAGCAACAGTCCTGTGCTGGAAGCAAATCATCCTGAGGCCAATTCCTGCCTTGGCTTCAGGTTGAAAATGAGTGTAGTGGGTCCATCTATTTACCCACCTTAAAAAGCTTGCATGTTTGTTGTACCTGTTGCTCCAGAAATGCACAACATTTGACTAATGGGGAATACCTGAGTCAAAGGAGACTTTTATTGATAGAGCCCTGTATGGCCCCAGGGCTCCCTGAGTTGCTCTGTGGAGCAGGTTTTATGCTCTTCAGGATATTCCTCAGGCTACTCAGACACTGAAGTCAACAGGAAATTTTGGAGGATGAAGGAGTAAAGTAAAAGGCTGACTAATTTGCTGTGTCTCCATAAAAAGCAATACAAACCAAGAATAGAGATTTTGGGTGAGCACAGGGCAGCTCTCCCCTGGTGCAGGAGGGGGTCTCGGCACCGGATACAGCCTGTGCCAAGGCATTTTTTGACATTTTTTTCCCTCAGCAATTCTGGGGAGCAACCAAGCCCTATTTAAAGCTGGCAAAAGGCATTGCTGGCACCAGGCTCTTCGCAGAGCTTCCCAAACAAAGGAAATTCAGGACACCAGGAAGGGAAGAAAAAGCCCCATAAAATGAAAAGTGCCTCTGACAGGGGCTCCCAAGAAGCACCCAATGAGTCTCAGTTGCTCAGTAGTGATCTCTCTTTCCAGTTCTAGGCAGGCAGCTCTCTTTGGTGCCAGGACACTTCTGTTCCCTATTCAGGAAGTGCTGGTTGGAGTCCCAGGACTTGGAGCCATCTGCACTTGCTCAAAAGTTACAAATGAGGGCATGTCCTTAGCTACTGACTGCATAGACAGCCCTTTGCCATGGGGCTTCTCCTGCAGTTGGATACTAACTCTATGTTGCATGCTCCAGAACATCTTCCAAAAGCTTTGGGCTACTACAGGCAGAGAGGTGGTGCATAGAAACGGCCAAATATCCTTGGCTGCTGGAAATCTGTTTCCATCATAATCTGGCCATGACTCAAAGTGGTGGCTGTGGGCTCTGGGAACTAGTGGAGGTGGGCGGGTGGCACCCTGTTCCCTTGGGCTCTGCAGCCCCATCTGCCTCTCCAGGCTCCCACCACCTCTATGTTTCATTTTTAAACTTCAGTTATGGCACAGCATCCTCTACCCCTCCCCTGCTGAAATGCCTGGTTACCGGACGAGATGCACGTCCCTGGCACGTCCCACCCTGGACACCTTGACAGCAATTCCTGTTTTGCAGAGGCTGGGGGACAGAGCTGTTTCTAAGAACATCCCGGACGTCAGCGGGGCCACTCAGCCACCGGCTGGCGCTGCCACTTTGCTGCGGGAGGAAGGGGAATGGACGCAGTGAATCACTGCACAAAGGACAAGACGCCACTTTTGGCAAAAAGAACGTAATGGAAACTTAATTTTTAAAATATTTGTCCTGTCCCAAGAACATTTGGGCCATACGGCTATGGTTTTAATTAAGGGACACAGGGACAAATTGGGTGCCTTCAGAAAAGTCAATTAACAGTCACTAAAAGGCAATGTTATCTTAACGACCCTTGGGAAATTACTTTGTTTATCCAATATAAAATAATAACACATGGTCTATTTAGCCACTGCCAGCTCAGGATCCTGCAGCTTTCTGCAGCCAGCTCATTTTCACAATACCCTCAAGGAGAAGCTAATACTAGTTTCCCCTTTTTCCAGATGAGAATAGTGAAGCAAAGCGAGGGGAAATGACTTGCTTGGTGTTTTCAGAGAGCCCTGTCCTAGCTCCCTGGATCCTGGGAAGAGCCAAGGAGAAGTGCCCTGAAACGCAACATAGAAGGAGTCTCAAACCTGAGACTTTGCCTTGTTTTTTGCACACAAGTACCCAGGCTTAATATTGCATAAGCGTATTTCCACCCATTGTGCGGGCATCTGAAGTGGTTGAATGTCTAGCCCGAACCATATTCTTGTATTTAGATGATGCCACGAGGGCACTTTCGACTCATGTCTGCCACGTGCCCAGCAGACACAGCCATCTGCCACAGTGCTCTCAGTGTGGTGAGGTGGCCCTGGCCCTCTGCTCCCTGAACAGACAGCAGCTCTGGGAGTGAATTTGTGCTGAGGAAAACAAAAAGACAAAATAGCCCCCAGACTGGAATGAAGCTAGTTGTCATAGCAAAAAAAAAAAAAAGAAAAAAAAGAGCAATTTTTCATTGAAATAATTTTGAGGGGACATTTAAGGTGCTCAATGGTTTTAGGCAAAATTGACTTGAAATGGTTGGCAGGGAAAACTGTGTGGCAGGTTACATAAATGCACAGTATTTTGTAGTATAAAAAAAAGTGAAAATTTTTAAATAGACTCAACTCTGGTACTTTCAGAGAATGCAATGGCAGAGTTCACATTCTCAGTGTCTTGCATGGTGGTGCTCTCAGCAGAGGTATGAAGGTCAAGACTTGCAACCAAGAAAACTTAAGTCACTTTTTACCATAAATGCCATGTTTCTAAAAAAATTCCTCAACTTTTAACAAGCCAGACACCACATGCCAAGATCTGAGGAGAAACACTGGGCTTCAGAGTGGCAATTAGGTGTACCTGAGCAAAGAAGAAGGGTTTCCTCCCTGGACGTCCCTTTTCATGGGACGCCCATCAGTCTGTACCGGTGGAGCTGAGCAAGGGGCAGAGCTCTGCGCGCAACTCAGTCTTCTGCCTGTGTGATTTCTGCTGTTTAGGGAGGGGAGAGGGTGTTGTGTGTTTCCACACCTCTCAGCAGAGGTTGTTAGGTTACAGGAAAATCCCGGAGAACTTCCAAAGAGCAGATGAGGTGCCTGCACCCTTCACATGGCTTTTTCCCCAGCGGGATTGGAGCACAATTTGCTCCTGGAGGGTGACAGCACCGGGGCCTTTGCTCTGTTGTTCTCTTTTTTCCATTTCATCTTTATGCTGTTTTTCCTGCTGAAGTCCCGTTTTCCAGCTCCCTGAAATCCTCACGACACCTTCATCTCCAAAACACGGAGAATGGCGGGAAAGGTTGAGTCTTCCTGTTTACAAGCAAAGAAAAGGCCTTCCCGGCCAACTCCTGTTCCACCTCCTGGTCAACGCAATTAACATTCATAATTGTTTTTCCAGGCAGAAACGTAAAGAAAACATTTTTTCCTACTGTTGAAGACATGAAAGGCAGGATACAGAATATGAAAAAATGTCTGGAACTGCTCCACTGCTTCAGACATAAATTGTCTGTCTCTATGTATATTGCCATGTGCAGGGTTAGTTTGTACCACTGTTTCCAGGCTTTTCCCCCAGTCCTATTCATGGTGCAGAAACAAATAAATTAGCAGCTGCCCCTTCTTCTAGCAACGGAGCTGGGAAAACGGAGATGGTGATGCAGCCTGTCCTGGCAGCCCCATCGGAGAATACACCTGGCAAAGCAGCTCCCACTTTCCGCTCTAAGCCTAGTAAAAAGATCCTCATGAAGAAATTTTATGAGTGGTCACTTGCCCTTGGCCATCTCTGAGTAACCACAAGAGCCACCGTGAGCTTGCCATCTAGTTCTTTGCTCTTGCAAAATAGCAGAGTTGTTGGAGAGGGCTGAACAAACCTAACCCTGGCTCCGGTGAAGAATGTACAGTCCCTGTGCAAAATCCTCCTGCAGAGCTCTGCCAAACCATCCCAGCTCTGGCCTCCTGCCCCCAGACTCTCATCTCTGCCCATGCTTTTCAGACCCATGCTGATACTCTGGTCCTCATGGACCTCCCTCAACCCAGGGAGATCCAACTTGCCAAAGTGCCCAGTGACTTCAGAGCACAGAGAGGACTCAGGCTGACACAAAGGCTCAGGCTGATGCAACACAATGTGTCAGACTCTCCCCTCTTGCCCCATGGTGAAGGGCTGGGGTGCAGACACAGCCCACCAGTACCCTGTGACCCCATCATACCTGCTGGGTCAACACAGGACCTGCTGTCACAGCCTGAGCACCCTGTGTCCTGCAGCCAGCTGCACCCTCCTGCCAGTGCGCCGGCTCCAGTATGTGTTGTGCTGCTTTGGCTTCTGGCCACACTGGGAATCAGCTAGAACAGAGTGGTTTTAGCTTTACCTCTCTGCTGTCTTTCTGGACATAACTGCATAAGACTTTTGGGCTGGCTGGAGGTAAGGGACCAGGCAGCCACTTTTGTCTGAGTCTCGGAACACTTACTCTGTTTTTTTCACAGGCTGCAGATTTCAGCAGTCACTAAGACAAAGCTTGTGAAAGGGATGATGATGAACAGGCACAAAAATCACTTTGGCAACAGCTTCCTGAATTTCCAGAGGTCCCAAACACCCGCAGACTCTCCTGATATTAGCACTAGCGTCTGGACTACTTGGTGAGGATGGCCTTCGATGTCAGCAAGAGGTTCTCCATGCTGCCAGTTCTCCAGGACTACCTGAAGCCAAACAAACTCCCAAGCATGGGAGCAGCGGTACAGGAGCGGTGCTTGCAGACACAATCTCCGCATACAAGGGGAGCCTCATCTGGAGGGCAGTTGCCCAGAGGTGCACTGGGGGTCTGGGGCTGAACTCCTTCCTTCCAGCACTTGTGCTTGAAAACGTGCCTCTGAATCCTTCTGGGTTTTGGTATCATGGATTATAAACACAGCTAATAGATGAAAGCGTTAAGTGTTGGTGATGCAATGGGCTGGACTAAGTGTAAGTTATTTTCTAACAGCCAGACCCCGACACACACACACAGAGCCTTTATTGCTGAGGTTCACTGCAGCGTAGCTTATAATTTAAAATGCTTCTGTGAGAAACCATCTTCCAATGTGAGAGGTAGCTCAATACCTTTATTTATAGCTCCTCTCTGGCTATTCTTTGAAGGTACCCATCCAGATAGTCCTCATTTTTTCAAAGAGGACTGAGCAAAATCAGAGTTGCATTCCCCCCCGGGAAGATCTGCCCGGGGGTGTTTTCCTTCCAATGCAATCACTGAATTATTTCCAAGAATTTTGCAACTGGCTCAGCCACACATTTTCATTTGTTAACTAGCTCTCTGCTGACTAAACAATACATTATGGCTCACAGGACTTTTTATTTATTTTTTAAATAAATTGAATACTGATGAAGGAATAGAAATAATTTCAACACCAACACACCCTCCCACACACACAGACTGCAAGAGCCAAGCTTATAGCTTCTCTGCAGCATAGGCAGAACTGGATATTAGCTGCCCAAGGATGATGAGTTGAGCCATTCCTGCCCAAGAAAGGGGAGAAAGGGTAGGAACAGAGTTGGGCAGAGGTTCAGAGGAGGTGGGCTGGCTGTTCCCACTGCCACCCCTGGGATGGGAGAGAGAAGCTGTTGCTGGAGGGAAGGGTTACTGTGCTATGGGCACATATGCCCAAGAGGCTGCCGGGAGCAACAGCAGCCACTTTGGCTTTCCAAGGCCTTTCTGTAGGCAGAGCAGCAGCCAGGGCTCTTTTCCCCTCCTAGGAAGCTGCTGAACAAGGTCTCTGCCTCCTCTCCTGTGCCTCTGGCCAGACTTGCAAATGGTCCCAGAAGACACCCAGTGCCTCTGTGGTTTATCAGCCCCATGCACAGTGCATTTTCAGGCAATCCCCATTAGAGGAACACATACTGTTTCCTCCCTCACTCAATATTCAGTCTTTAGCAACAATTTCTATGAAGTTGGCTGGGCAAACCTGACTGCAGACAGTAAAGCAGGGTCAGGCCCAAGCAATGAAGCTGCATGGGTGGGTTTGCTTACAGCTCGCAGAACTTGTGGTCTAGGCATTGGGTTTCAGAGACTGGGACTATGACCAGGCCCAGCCATGACCCTTTTTTATAATGTTTGGACCAGAGTGAAGGAAAATCCGCTGTTTTCCAAAACTCCTCTTCCTCTTGCTGACATACTGCTCTCGCTGCTGGGACATCTGCTCACGCTGGATCTCACCCATGTTGTAACTGAAGCAATTTGGGTTTCAGATGGGGGACATTCAGGGAGTGGGACAGAAAAGCCACGTTTTGGGCTTATTTCCCAAAGCAAATCTCAGTCTGACTCATCTGGAGCCCTGAAGCAGCCCTGCACAGGGTGAGCCAGCAGGGAGAGAGGAAGGAATTGGGCACGGGGGGAATGGGCATCCTGATCGGCGCTCGCTCGTGATTAAATAGTTCCTATACTTGATTACACATTGTGCAATGACTATTCTCTTCTTTTTCTTCTGCTCTAAGAGACTTCAGCGAAGGTCTACCTGAGAAAGGAATCATTGCGCTGCTAGGGGGAACAGGGAGAAGACAGCATGGCAGAGGTGGTCGTGCAGGTGAGGGAAGAGAAAACTGAGGAAGGAACTAATGGGTGAGGAGGAGCCAGAGAGACACAAGGATACAGATTCTGGTTATTTTTCTCTGAATTGCACCATCCAGCCTTTGGCTGCTCATCTTTAATGAAAGGCTCTGAAGGTTATAGCTTGGTTTTTTGAGTCTCATGTGACTTTGGTTAAAATGTTCAGCTCTATATTCTGTTCACAGGCACCATCAGGAATGAGGTTAGTAGAGGCACCTTAGTCAAAATAAAGAGTATTTTACTTTACTGTCTTCAGTGAAGAATTTTACAAAAAGTCTACAACACAGATCACCAAGCAGATTCTCAGCTGAGGCTTTCCTTCATGCTTTCAGACCTGAAGAGCTGTAAAGTAACATAAGATAAAATGCAGCATCCTGGTGATACCAGCCTTGGCCCTTCTCTCAGGAGTATACGAAGGGAAATCAAAAAAAGCAAAAAGCAAAGCTGCACAAGAAACAGCTAGCAGAGAAGCACTAAGCAGTGATGAACTCCAAGACCTCCTGAAGAATTTCAGGCTGAGTCCAAAGAGCCATGTCTACTCCTTAGAGGATCACATCCAAAATTATGCAACTCATAAGGAAAAAAACCTCCTTTATGGAGGCAGATTAAGGACTGATTCCCCTAAGTTGCCAGTGATGTGAAGAGCAGAGTGTACTGAGTTCCGTAGATCACAGAGATATGCAACAGGCTATTAAGGTGTCATCAGAATATCTACACAAACAGAGCATTTCATATTGTCAACAGAAACAGTTTTAAAAACTGTTGGCAATTAATCTCTTGGGAAAAATAACTAGCTTTTTCAATATTTGCTTTGGTTCTCATGAAACAGAGGGAGTGTTAGCCCTGGCTCGAGATATTCCTGATTATGTTCAGGCTCTCCAGCCCATCTCCTCTGCACTGCCCAGCCCTGGCAATCCTCTGCAATGTGGGTCAGCAGAAGCGAGGTGCACTGGCCAGGAGACAGGGGAGACGTGCACAGCCCTACCAGGTCCCTTCCAGCACTCACTGCAGCAGCTCTGCAAGGCTGGACTGGATGTCCCCTTGGAAAGGGAGAGATTTTCTTGTTGTGTTGTATAAGGGTTAGACTCAGTCCACAGGGATCCAGACAAAACCCCACCTCACCTGTGAGCAAAAGAATCTTCCCCATTTGAAATACACAAAGATGCCAGTCTCTCAATGTGAGCCCTCAAATCTTTGGTATTTGTACATTTTTAAATACAATGTTACATGATTGCCATCTAATTAAAGAAATCAGTCAGGCTGCCTTCATAAAAGCATTGTTGGCCATGAAACTAATCCTCAATTACTTGTGAAAATACTGGATGTATGGCAAGTTATCTCTATATGCTAATGCTACAGCTAAGTGCTGCCATGCGTAGTTGATTGCTTGGGAAAATTTATGCCCATAGTTGGCTGCAGGCATAAAATTAGAGCCTCTTTATTTTTTGTAAGATTAATGGTGTCCATATATTTTAAGTTCTAAAGTTGAAAAGGTAGATAAATATACAAATAGAAAACTCCTCCCAGTGACAGGAAAACAGGCTGGCAAACTGGTTTTACAGACTGGCATTCTGCTCTGATCACTGGTGAAGTCATTTTCCAGCAAGCTGGCTGCTGACAACCAGCGGCACTGAAATGCCAAGAATAATTAAAAATCTGATTTCCTCCAATGTCGCAGATTACACTTGCTGAGACGTGTTTCTTGCCATGTGAAATTCTCACCAAGTTGAGCTAAAGCCAGAAGCGTACGAGATTTACTGTCTGCCTCAATTTCAAAAAGTGCTTAGAGCAAACTTTTTGTATTAGCTAAAGCATTAAAGTTTTAAATGCCTAAAGACTGCTTTAATGCCGAAGAATTAACCAGGGAGGGGTTTGGGTTTATTTGGGCATCAGGCTGTTGGCTTGAGGGTCACCTCCTCTATATCTGATGGATGCTTAACACACTGGGTCCCAGTTCTGGCCAGGATGTCCTGAACCTTTTTACACACAAAAGAGTGTCTGTGCAGCATTAAACCTTGACTTACTACTACAAACTGCTGCGTTTGTTTGCAGGATGCCCTGGAAAAGCGTAATGTTTTCTGTCTCTTACTGTGCCATCGTCTCTTTGTGCCTTCTCATGAAATTCCCTCAACCATGCCCCAAACAGCAGGGGATACCTTAAATAACGTCACCACCTCCAATAAAACAAGCTGGATGTCAGGGCTGGGGGACAAATGTTCAAAAGCCTCCCCCTGTGCTTCGGTCTTTCAGGCCATAGCATCAGAGAGAATGTAATTGATGTTTGCATGGGGACAAGTCACAGGCACATGCTTTTAAATGGTTTTGAAGCCTCAGTGATTAGTAACAGATTATAGAATATCTCTCCAGGGAGCCCCTGCTGCATATCTCTGTCAAGCACAAATGGGCTTGAATTGCATGCAGACGGGAGGCGTTAATTAGTGATTTACACCCTGTTTCTCCTGGGGACAGCCTGATTGCCACACGCCTGGGAATCAGAACAAAAAGCTGGGCTTGCTGGAGCCTGGCCACTGCTCTGTTAGGACAGTGGTGTAGCTGCAGCAGTGCCTTCTGCCACTGGCGAAAGCCACCTTGTGTGCTATGCCAGGAGGTGTGGGCAAGACTCACAACCAACCCTGCCTCTCTTCATGGGGTGTCCTCTCTTGGCAAAAACTCTTAAGCCCACTTGCCACCTGCCCTTTCATTTCTGGATCTCCCTGCAAACAACTAAAGTGCCCTTAGCAAACCTTTAAGACAGTAAGGGAATACTGGTATCATTAATAGTTTTGCTGCTCAGGGTAACACACCTGTAGGATGCAACTGAAGCTTATGCAAGTTATTGTAAAGCATTAAGTGGTTCCCCAAAATAACCATAATTAAAGGCTTAACCAGCAGCTTGCCCAGGCATTCTCCATCAGTCAGATACACAACATTCAGGTGTATTATATTTTATTGCTGCCTAAAACATGCAATAAAAGTCCTCTGACTAGCACTGCTCCTCACTGGTGCGGGAGATGAGGGGCTGCGAGTATCCCCAAGATCGTTTCAGGTGGCAGCAGGAGGAGCAAGGAGTGGATGCTTCACAGCTTCCTCATCCTCTGCGGCAGTCATGGACTATGAATATTCTTTTTTAAAATATAATTTTCTGGGTGAAGAAAATATAGTCTTGGTGAGTAGCTCTAGTTGAGACTACACTGTAGACTGGCCCTTGTGATATACATCAGCAGGATATGCACAGGGAAGAGCCTGCAGCACAGAGCTGCTCACTCAGTTTCACATTTTACTTGCTTTGGTTACCTTAGGAATGTCAGTAGTATTCTGTCATGTCTTTTTCTACTTAACTGAGAAGGTCTTGCTGTGTAATTTTTCTGTTGCGGTTAATGGTAGACCATGGTCATGTCACAACTTCAGCCTCTCTTTTAAGTGCTGAGTGAGCAGCTCTCCAGCTGCAATGGGAGGCTTAGTGGTGGGAGATCTAGGTGAACCCAGACCTAGGTTTCTCACAGCCCATTCCAAAGCACCTATGACGCCATGACTTGGGGATGCTTTCTCCTAATTTTAATGTCTAGACCTTGCTTTACATCTCCCACTTCCTCTTTCCTCACCCTTTGCTCTCGTTTCTCTCCGCTCCTTCGGATGCTCCAAAGGGTAACACCACTGATTTACAACATAAGGAACTGGCTTGTATCAGGAATAGCGTGGCCAGCAGGAGCAGGGAGGTGACCGTGCCTCTGTACTCGGCACTGGTGAGGCCTCACCTCGAGTGCTGTGTTCAGTTCTGGGCCCCTCTGTCCAAGAGGGACATTGAAGTGCTGGAGCGTGTCCAGAGGAGAGCTACCAGGCTGGTGAGGGGTCTGGAGACCAGGTCATATGAGGAGAGGCTGAGGGAGCTGGGCATGTTTAGCTTGGAGAAGAGGAGGCTGAGGGGAGACCTCATTGCCCTCTACAACTACCTGAAAGGAGGGTGTAGAGAGGTGGGGGTTGGCCTCTTCTCCCAAGTAAAAAATGACAGGACCAGAGGAAATGGTCTGAAGTTGCAGCAGGGGAGGTTTAGGTTAGATATTAGGAAGAATTACTTTACTGAAAGAGTGGTCAGGCACTGGAACAGCCTGCCCGGGGAGGTGGTTGAGTCACCATCCCTAGAGGTGTTTAAGGAACGTCTAGATGTGGCACTTCAGGGCATGCTCTAGTAGCAGAAATTGTAGGTTGTTTGGTTGGACTCAATGATCTTAAAGGTCCTTTCCAACCATGAAGATTCTGTGATTCTGTGAAATGCATTTTCTACTTTCAGTTTAGCACCTCCACCCTCACTGAATGGAGGATAAACCCAGTTTGCTCCAAGCAGGGCTGTTTCAGGAAGGTGTTTCACACTCCCCCTGCATGCAGCAGCCTAGCAAGATTTACCAACACCGAGTCTATGCAGAGAGAAAAATAGTTCCCCAAACGCTTTTCTCTCCAGAGACTTGATCTTTTGTCTCCAGAGACTTGATCTTTTCCTGGCTCATAGCTCTTCCTCATCCCTCACAGCCACAAACCATTTCCCCCCCAGCTCCACAAACATTATTCAAACATCCAGCTTTAGACATCCATGTTTCAAATGATATCTTTCATCATTTACCTTTTCCCCCCATTTTCTCATCGCTGCTGAGTATTGAGCCTGCTTGTGCAAGGTTCGGTGTGCGTATTCTGAGGGCTGGAGGGTGTAAAGAATGGTACAGGTCTTCAAATTAGTCATTACTCCTGCAGCCAGTAACCTTTACTGGAGGAGGGAATGTTTGCCAGATGGTGATCAAGCTGAACAACACCTGACTGGAAGCGATGCTGAACAGCAAATTGCCCCAAGTCAGGAACGGGATTCTCCAGCCCAATATTTGCTCTTTTCTCAAAGAGTGCTTGGGAGAAATGGGAGGAGCTGGAGAAATTAAGAAAAGTGCGAAGACCTGATGAGAAATGAATTACTCATTGCTTTCAAAGCCCTACAGCTAGATCAGGGGGCAGCTGGAATCATTACCAGAGTCCTGTCTCTTCCAGAGGCAAAAGTAAGAATGATTCCCCAGGAGATGCAAGGAGTTACAGATGAATCCAGTGCTCTGCTGGGCTTTGGGCTCATCCCCTTGCCCAGCAACCACATTCAATTCAAACACAGTTTAGGGAGCACACAGTCTTCTCGGGAAGCAGAAGAAACAGTGGGAGAATGGATCCAGCAGAGCGCCATGGCAAGTGTTGATTTCTAACTGACACAGGCATGTTGCTGCTGTTTATTTGCCTACGCTGACTACCCCTAGGCAGGAATGGGAGACTGAGCTGGCGATGCCTCTCTGCTGTCCTGGCATTCCTACTGGAAGAGGCAAGAAAAGCCAATTGAACTCGGATGCTGCCCTATCCAGCTCCATAAAGGACTGTGAATATGTGTTTATGGCTAATACGATGGCAAATGTACTAATCCACTTGAACTCATCCAAGCATGTGAGCCTGCTGCTGTGTTCAGGAGCAGGAAGCGATCCTATTTGACATGTTATTATTGGCACAATGGAGGTGCCACTTTACTGGCCCAAGCCACAGTAAGTCACTTCTTGGTGTCCCAAAAAGCATGTTATGCCATTCCCAGCAATCAGTTCATAGTACGCCTTCCAGCCATGCTCAGCCCACAGAAGGGAGCTTATCCTTTTAAATCCAAACAAATATGATACCAAATGAGAAGGGTTTCATTTTTTTTTTTAGAAGGATAACACTACTCGTCCAAAGGAAAGGTTGGAGGAGACAAGTCTGAAACCTCTTCACCTCATTCCTGCTCCACTCCCTGCTGGTTGTTTACAAGGTGGTACCTTACATAGCAGCCCTTTGTTTTGCCTCAGGGGCCCAAATTCACCAAGCATATGGTTGTACAAATGATGTTGTACCCTAAAAGTAAGTAGGTAGATCGACACTTGCCCTCTCCAAATGCTGAGATCACCAGGACGACCTCACCAGTCAAATATGAGTTCCTCTCTCCTGCTGGTGCCAGGGTTTGAATCACACACCCCACATCACATCTGTCTCTGTGTGCCTCTACCATCCCTGACTGTCCTGTGCAGGGACAGGGAACTCCGGGCACTATTTTCACCTGGCATACAAGTGCTTGCCCTGAAGCAGGAGCTGGTGGCCTGGCCAAGAGTGGCCCATGTCAGCATGGCCTGACCCGCCAGGCAGATGGAGGTGTCAGCTGGATCCATCCTGCTTCAAAACATTTATTCTTTTGCTGCTTCCCTTCACAAATTCCTTTTCAGCTGCAGTTTCCAAAGTAAGGCAAACAGACCTTGCACTGGGATGTCTTCCAGTGCAAAGACAAGACATGTTGCTTTTCTTTAACCGGTTTGTTTAAGATATAGAAGCCAGTCCCACAGTGGGACTGGGCCCAGCTAGGCAAGCAGGCCAAGTTCCCTTTCCCTCATAAATCATGGGCTGACATGTGAGACTGTTTGTGAAGCACTGCTGCAAAAAAACATTAGCCCAGACACACACTTTTCTCTCCCAGCCCCTTCCTGCAGCAGCACCCCTGCACCTTGAAGCCACGGCCACTCCACAAACCTATGGGTGCTCACTGAGGATCCCTCATGCCACCCAGGCACAATGAGAGTGCCCACTCACTGGTGCTCCAGCATCTTAAATGAAAGATCCTCTAGCTAAAACAGAAGCTGGAGGTACTCCAAAATGCTCCTGTGCTATATATCATGAGGAGGATTGCTTCCAGCTTCACTGCAGCTTCCCAGGGTACCTCCCTGAAGTGCCAGGGGAGTGACCATTCCTGAAAGGAAAAGGGTCAGATAAACTCATGCATATCCCACACTAAAGGAAGGTGCAAAGTTTTTTCTCCTCCAGTGCAAGACTATGTCATACCGAACCTTACGGTACGGACCTGGACAGCAAGAATACGGCCCTAACACCAGGAGATGCAATACAGGGAAGAGAGGTGTTTGTCTTGCCTGTTCTCAAGTGAAATATGCTTAAAAATTTCAGCTGTCAACACTGAAGTATCGAAAAGGTTCTGGCCTTTCCTATTTTCAAATCTCTTTCCCTTTCTCTCACAGGTGAAGGCCTCCAAACTGCCAGCATCAGTGTCACCCGCTAAGGTCTCTGGACATGCAACACCCCGGGGAAAGATATTTTTAGCATCATTTTCAACAGATGATGGAAACTTTCTGTCGTTTGCACAAACATAAAATGATTCTGGCCAACGCCCAAACATTTCTTGCTTCTTTTGAACTGTATTCTCATCACCAGCCCCTATAGCTTTAGTAGCTCTTTTAACTGTCTGCTCCTTCAAAACAGTCAGGAGTGATGGAGAGCGTTTCGCTGCCCATGCTTAGAAACTGAAAGTACAAGAGTCACTGAAAGTGCAAAAGTCTCAATGTTCTGCTGAGAAAGTACAAGTGGGAAGACAGAAATGTCCTTGAAGGTCAGTGCTCAAGAACTGGGACGGATGCAAGCTCCCTGCATGCACCTTCTCAAAGCAGGATGCAGATGGTGGGGCCAGGGGAGAAGGTCTGCCACAGTCTAGAGAAACCAGGCAATAATACTGGGTAACAGACACCCTGAGCCCTATAATAAATGTCTCAGGTACCTACAGTGCCATGCAAGAATTTTTGCCAGTCTGAACATGGTGGCATTTGTTCTTTTTATTTTCAAGATAGTTTTTTTCAAAAGGTTTTGCTTTGGAAGTCCATTTAAGATAGGCTCATTGAGAAATTACTCTGGAGTATTTACTCATACTGATAACACAGAGCGTTTGGCATCAAGCCTAAAAACACACTAGCTGTGAATTAATTCAGTGATAATCTTTATCGGTCTGTGGTATACACAGCAATAAACCTCCACTGCGAATAGATTAATAACTGGAGTAATGGTGAGGCATTAAATTAACCTCAAAAAGCTGGTTTTGCATGTGTCCTACCCTGCAGCAAGGCTTATGGAGCCTGGGCAACAAAACTCCAGAAAAGGAGAGCTGAGTTGAGAACCTGGGGTTTGAGGTTCCTTGTGTAACAGCATCACGGGCAATGCTGGTGGGGTTACGGCTATGTTGTTATGGGGGCTCAGCAGCCGGCTGCTCCCCAAGGGACTGGCATCTGCTGGCCCCCGCAGCTCACCCCTGGAAATGAACGGGAGCAGATCCTTGTAACAGCACAGAGTGAAATACTTCTTCCCCCTTCAGACATGGCCTGCTTCTGATGGGGACCCTGAAGCTCTAATAAATGCCTCGGTACAGCCCCTGCAATCCATCACAGATTCCTGCCGTGGTTCAGAGGCAGCTTGGTGAGCTGGTGGGGGGCGGGATGGGGGGACAGCAGCCAGACCCGCTGGGTTGCAGAAGGTAGGCTGGGCTGGAACACGGCCGGCAGCTCTGCAAGCCCCAGCCAGGCTGGGCAGCTGTACAGACAGCATCTCATCATGGCTCGGGTTTTTTTCTCTTGTTGCTTTTGGGTATAGCTTGGTTTTCCAAACTTGGCATTCAGGTGACTGAAGGGTTTAGGTACTTCCACAGACTCACTAAGAAAGGCAAGCCTGCTGCCAGCTGAGTTCCTATTGCTGCAACATCACAGTCAATTAAGGATGATTTGGAGATTGCCATTAGCAAAACTGTGAAGCTTATTCATTTCTTTTAGCTATATCTAAGATCTGGAAGTTCCTATTTTTAATTTTCCTCCTCTCTCCTAATTGCAGAGTGTTCTGAACCGTAGGAAAAAGTGTTTCTGGCTGGAGACAGTTAACTTGATATAAAAGCCAACATTCCAGCCTCACCACATTGGTAGCATCACAGCTTATGAGGCCGGTGGGGTAACCGTGAGCACCCAGGTACCCAGTCTTGTCTGTGGAGAAAAAAACACCCTGAAGGACCATCAACTCCCATTGCCCAAAAGCCATAACAAAAGATACCTCCTTTTTTTTGCCTTACAGATACTTGAGGCTGAGAAGATGAACTTTGATGAGTGTTCTTCAACTTGGCTGTTGGCTTTGTCAGTCAGTTCCTCGAGCCTTGGCATTGGTTATGGACAAATAACCAGCACTGTTACAAGCAGGAGGTGTTGTTCATCCCGAGCCAAACGGACCTGTTCTGCTGCTCTGGAGCTTGCGCTGGAGCGGGACTAGGAGTGTCCCCTCCTCTCCAAAGTAGGACAGTTTGTCCTAGGGAATCAAATACATGCTGCTGCTTCTGATCAAGCAAATTAGGAGCCCAATTATTTTAATGGCTTTTATTTATATATTTTTTTTCCAGAACACCAAGAACTTACAGAACAATTATCTGGGGCCAGGATGTTTTTGTTTCCTAAGCAGGCTGTCTATGCTAATGACTTGCAACTTGTCGACAGGAACCAAATTCCCATGGTGTATAAAGGGAGAAACCATGGCATTTTGGCTTATTTCACCCAGCTCAATTCAGCCACCTCTGAGAATAATACACTGGGAGAAAGACTGGTTGAATAAAATAGTGGAAAAAAACAGAATTTATTCCCTGTTTCCTTTTCTCTCCAGCCACAGTGTACATAACCGCAACACTTGTATAAATTGTTTAGGGAAGAGGCTCATCCTCCCATGTACATAAGGTTTTGGGTCTCAGTTCAGTCGGACCAGTGATTACGCCTTTTTTATGTCATATATTTATGATGGGTCTCTTGGGGATTCTTTATGACTTGGAAACATTTATAGTGGAAGAAGAGATATTGGCCCCTATTGCTTTTTTTGATCTATTCTTATTTTTTAGAACAAAATATAATGTCATTAAATATAATATTAACTTGATAATGTTAAAAAAGCATCTTCTGCCAGTAACATGTACAATAACATAATAGTGCAGTAATGCAGTGGTGCATCATACTCACTAAGAGAATAATGTGAATTTTGGCATGTTTTCACCAGATAATTTTTCCCTGAAAATTTTGTTCAGCATGTAGCCAACTTAATTTGTTGGACAAGGGGTGGTCAAATGGAGGCTGCACATTTTGTGTCTGATAATGTCAGCATAATTGTTTCATTATTCCATCTACTTTTGTTAATGTTGACAACAGTTGCCACCAATAAGGCAATATTTGCTGACCATCACCATCCAGGTGCTCTCTGAGATAACACACTTCATCTTTATATATACACTGGAAAATAACTGGGCTATTTCCAGGCACAATTGTGTGGGTTCTACTGGCAGAGGCTGATTTTTTTTTTAATATGATGTGCTATATATAAAATATCAAACAATTAATGGATGATCTAAGACCTTAAGTAACCTGTGCCATACATATATATATTCATTCTACCCACTGTTCATATCAAAATATCACCATCTGCCAATTTAACGTTACTCAACCATTTTTCTTTCTTTTCTTTAAGTTCTTAAAGGTTTTTGTCTTTCTACGAGACCTGCTAGTATTGAGTTTGCTTTGAAAAGATTGTTCTTTCCAAACTTTGAGTTTATTGTTAGTAAACATCTAATAGCTATTAGGACAAATATGCATATCTCTAGTGTAATATGAACCCTCAAGCATTCTTTTTCTTAAAAAAAAATAAATTGTGGATTTGATACAGTTCCCTATCTCCGCTCCAGGACTTCAAGTTAAACGTCAGTGCAACCTGATCATACGTGAAACCCTGATGCTTTTTACATAGTGCTCCAAAGGTTCCCTAGGCTATTCCCTGATGACTGAGTTGAAACTTTAAATTGTTAGAAGGTTTCCGTATGTTCCCCTTAAGATTACTCTGTAATTTTCTATAGCATAGAAAATTCCCATATCAGGTTTCCATCATTTCATTTTTAAGACTCCTATGACCTCTGCTTAGTAGACGGTAAGCTCATAAAACTTCTCTTGCCTGCAGAAAAGAGATTAGTGGACATTACAGATGTTTAACTCTTCAGATTGGTCCTGGCTGACAGATATTTTTTTCTCACAGAGTCATGATAAAGGTTTTCACGCACAGGTGTACAGGAGTTGTTATACTTGCACTGGTACCACTCACTTCCTGCACTGGGTCAACGGTCCAGCTTTTCTTCTGTTTGTCAATAACTCAATGTGCAGAAGTCATTAGCAATTCCCCAGAGTGGTGCTAAATGGCATTCTTTGATTCTCAATTCAGCCAGTTTGCTGAGGGATGTCAAGTGAAAGGGCATTTTCTTGGCAAAACTTTATGCATCTCTGGAGGAGACTGAAAATGCAGAATGATCTCCCTACTATGATGAGCAGAGAGGGATACTGAGTTGCAGCAGCGGGAGTGGGAGACAGATGTCTGCTGCTGGACACAGAAATGTGAGTCCAATCTGGCCTTAATATCAATTGCTGTGAGTAGTCAGTTTTCAGTGAAGAGCATCATTAACCAAGCAAGGAAATGAACATTTATTCCTTTATCAGGCAATAAATTATTATTTGCATAGGCTGTAGGCTGAAGGAACCCAAAGGGAGGTGCTTTGCTCCTGTTTCAGACTGAAACTTGATCCACACTTTCTATGCTGAAGTCCTGGATTAACAGCATGGACAGCAGTTTCTGAGCTGTACTTGTCCCTGGGAAATAGGGTTGAGATTCAGAGAAGTTCCTCAGAGAAGCTGGTTAATCACCCAAAATGGATCTGCAGTAAAAAAACATTGGTAAAGTGGCTGGTGTCCTCCTGCTTAGGAGAACTGCTGTCAGCTCAGCCTGGCAACACGAGGCCACCTTTTCTGATGGGGCGAGGAGAGCTGCTGCATAGGTGAGAGATCTCTGGGGAAAACCCTAAAAACCTTTGAGCCTGAAAACACTTAGTTCTTGTGGGAGATGGATCTTCACCACGTCACATCTGGCTACCTCCTGCCATGGGGCTTAGGTCGAAGAAGGCAGCACTTTCTGCCTCTTCCTCTGATCTTCATGCCTGGATTGGTCTGGCTGGGTCAGCCCAGGATCAACCAGCTTCGTGGGTAGAGGAGGTAGGGAAGAATTGCAACTGTAAGGAGGGGCGATAATGCTCTCACTGAAGGCATTTTCACTCTAATCATTTGAAATCAAACTGTAACCACTGACTTGTCTTGTAGGGAGCTGGGTACTAAAAGACCTTCAGTTTCCTTGTCTTGAGTGTGGAGTTGGACAAGAAAACCTCCAGAAGTCCCTTCAAACCTGAGTTATTCCATGTTCTTAACCAGCCCAGAGCAGTGAGGGCAGCAAAATAGAATTCAGGTAATTATTTTGTGCATTGATTCCTTATAATTCAAGCATCACTCAGCATCACAGATCAGTTAAGGTGGTGAACTGGCTTTTCTCTCTATTTTCCTAAAAGCCCCAAAGGGCACTAAGACTTTTCACACTTCTGTGAAGTGCTGCTTCTTCGCTGACACCTCTGTTCCTGCTTTGATTGCAATTGTTTGTTAACTGATGGAAAACACTCTTAATGTGGTGCCATTTTTCACTTTCCTGGTATTTAATGAGACAAAACAGTGGGAGCAGAGGAAGAACTAGCTCCCTATTTAGCCTGTATCTAATGCAATGAGAGAAAGTAAAAAAAAAAAAACATGTGCCTTGGCACCAGTTTATTTTTCCTTTTCTGCTCGGACAAAGTGCTTGAGACATGATACCTGCTATGCAAGTGAGCATCTTCACCTATTGGAAATTTTTAAATTTTTATTGAAATGTAAGAAACGTCAGATTCAGAATATTTTTCTTGAAACAACAGGGACAATTTCCTGCTCCTGGTAGTCTCATTGCTTGCCACCAGCTTGTGTCCAGGATAAGTTCAGTCCATTTTCATTCCAACAACAAAATATAAATCTAACAGCAGTACCTATGCTTGAGGGCCATTAGTATGCCTGGAGCATTTTGCATAGGGGAAACATGAATGATCTTTCCACAGCAAAGCTATCGCATGAATTAATGTTCCTTCGTTTCCCCCATGTAGTAATTTCACACTTGAGGAATAAAGCTTCCCCGGTGCCAGGGAGCTTTCCCCACTCCGCAGCACAGCAAGCTCCTGAATTTATGGCAAATTAGTGCCCCGGCAAAGCTGACAATTGATAGCAAATGGACCCGGTACTATGGGACTGTCTGTGCCAGCGTCTCCCTTTTCCCTCTGTGGACAGCCTACTGCCAACTGCTCTCCAGGCAGTGATGTGTGGTCATTAACCGTCTCGCTGTCTGAGATAATTACAGTAAGTGGACGCACAGCTCTGAGACAGGGGCCTGCAGGCAGCATTCACAGCACCAAAACTTTTTGAGGACACTCAGAGACACTAGTCTATAGAAAAACCAAGAAATTTATAATCCTGCCCTAAAGACTAGAATCCCTGGAAATTTATTCCCCTTGCAAACAGAGACAAATTAGACCCTACCCACCGGCTTTAGGGTAAAAGCCGGGACAAGCCCCTCACTACCCTGTATGTGGGGCAGTGGAAGGGAGAGTGGTCTCTGCCTATTCCACGCTGCCTTTCCCCAGCCTCCAAAAGATGCAACGAAGGGATTCAACCTTTCCAGCACTGGCACAGGAGAATTATTGGCTCCTTGGAAGCAACTCATTTCTATGTACTAAAATGATCCCATTAAGTCCTAATTTAAGGCAGTTGCATGGTGTCTTCCCTGTGACTATGGAAGAGATTGTCAGAGTTAAATCTAATGGCACTTGTCTGAAAGCTCACAATTCACGCGAGCGTTGCAGCTTTCCCCAGAAGTGCCAGGGGGTCTCAGTCGGCATTTTGATGGGTTTCTTTATTCACATTTTTCTGATGGGGAAGCACAGAAAGGTGACAGCTGCTGGCTGCCTCGCAGGCCCAGGAGGCCTGTGGCTGTGCGGCCCACCAGGCCTGCTGCAGGCCGGGCCTAGCTCTCTTTACACAGCCTGTACAGCACCGCTGTGTCTGGCCGCATCCCAGGGGAGGGAGCTGGCTTATGTCGTCTGGAGTTTCTATCAGCTGTCAGCCACCAGATGCACACGAATACGGCCCAGATTGCCCTGCCTGTGTTTCGTTTCCTGCAGGGCTCCTCTCCTCACCCACAGCCCCAAACTCCCCTGGCTGGAGACACAGACCCAGGAGCCTGAGCAGACCCGACCCTCCGTCTAACTCCACGGGAGCCGAGTCCCTCTTACAAAGGGGTTTTCTCAGCCAAAGGATGAGCGTCTTGCATTGGTGAAGGGAAAAATGAGCCTTAAAGGGACGTGCCCGAGATAGAAATCCTGATTATTAAAAAAAAAAATTGTTTTTCCTTTACCAGTGTCCACTAATAGCAATGCTCATGACATGGAAAGACTTCTGAAAGTCTAATTCACCTTCCCCTGTTTCCTGTCCCTGCTTACTTTTAGTGCTGTGACCTGAGCAATGAGACTGGGCAGGTTCCCTCTGCTTTCTGCTCTGTACCCCTTTTTGGCTCCAGCTTTATGGAAACAGCAAATCTGACATGGAAAAGACTGATTAAAATAACCATATCAAATGAGTGTCTTTAAAAAAATAAAAAATGACTTATACAACGGCACTGCCGACATCAGTTTGAAATGCAGAGCTGAAGCCAAGACTAGCTCTTCTCCCCGTAATAACTGAGGTCTGGGTGAAGAGTTAGTGTCACGTTGTGATGTTCAGGCAGGACACAACAAGGCGGGGGAGATACCATCTTCTGATGCCACACCTGGAAAGACACTGGGCTATGCCATGAGACCAAGGCGCTGGCACTGCCGAGGTGGTGATATCATGCGTGGTGTTACCCACCACACCCTGGAATAATGCAGGTCTTTTATTCAACTCTTTCTGGCAGAAGAAAGAGAAAAGCTGCTACCTATCATCATGGATGTCTCAGGCTGGAGGTATGGACTCCTGTGAACATCAGCTTCTTTACCACTGAGACAGCCATTACAAAAGTAATAGGCCTGTCATTAATATATTCATACACATTAATTTCCTTCTCCATCCTACTTGCATATGAGAAAATAAAGGCATTTATAGTACCATTCTGCCACATGCATTTTTGTGAGCTAAGTCTCCTGGCCAGGTTTTGATGCAGCTGGGATTGTACTGGGAGAGAAGAGGGAAGGAGATGCCTGGGAAGTTTTCCACCATGCGGAATATGCTAATGGCACGAGCTCCTTCATTCTTCTAAGTAACCACACGCACGCACCAAGCTGCATTCAACAGGACATGGAGTGCTGGGGGTGAAGAAACTCCCACTTTGGGGTGCAATCCCTAACAACATTTCTGATAATCATCTGGCCACGGACAGGATAATGAGAATAGTGGATGGCATGGACCAGCAGCCAAACCCAGGGCAATGATACCCTGCATCAGTCCCCTCCTGCCTTAATTCTCTTGCCCCCATCCTCTCCTGATTTTTCTGCTCCTTTCTCCTTGCCTTGTATCCTCTTCTGCTCCAAGGTGGCTGTCAAGAAAGCCACCCATGGGCAGACACGAAAGAGAGGTCACAGCAGTCGGGTTGCTCGGCCATTCCCAGCCCAAAACACCAGGCTCACCCAGGACAGTAGATCTGGCAGAGGTGATGTGATTTCATCACTGAGTGCAGGGGCTTTTTCCTCCCAAAAGTCAGTTTGCAGAAAAAAACTCAGTTTGCAGAAAGTCTGACCTCTGATCATTGCACTTTCTCAGATGCTTCCCTTGTGCTGGCTGCCGGCTTGCCGGTAAAACAATTCATCAACAAGGAATTTTTTTTCTTTCTATTTACAGCCCAGGAATAGAGTTCTTGATAGCCTTTCCAACCAGAGAGAGATGCAATCCATCTTGGACAGACATCAAAAGGATGCCAGTCTGATTTAGGCTAATAAAGAGCATCATTGAACTAATGAGATTAAGGCTGACTTGTTTATGCTGTCCCTGCTGGAAATGGTGCTCCGGGATAGAGGCTGCAATGTTCCTGGGACCTGGAGAATTACAGAGGATTTTTGCTGTTGCCCAAAAGCGCTGACCTGATTCCTCTGCCCTTCCACACCCAGCACTTTACAGGTTCATTGGGAAAGATTAAGATAATGAACTGTTCCCTCCTCATTTTCCCATCCCTAGACAGATATAGGTAGAAATCCTCAGGCCAGCGATAAGACACAGCGTTCATCTTGTCCCTGGAGAAACCTACTAGGCACGTTCCCAAGGGTGGGAGCTGAAACTATAAGCTGGTGGGAAGGAAGAGGAGGACACCACATAGATGAGAGGGACCTGTTCTACACTTTTGCTGGTCTGTTGCCAGTAATACATCCACTTGCAATATCTACCTGCATGTTATCCACAGGGAAGGTAGGGCATGGCTTGCTAAGCCATCTCCATTTGCCGAGGCCGTCTGATGCATCACCAGTTGCAAATAACTGAAACCTCCCATAAGTTCAGTGTCCCAGCAGTTAAATGAAGTCATGGCTGACTCCAAGTAACAGTGGAAAGGGCTTGGTTATTCCAGGCTTTCTGTGAAATTGCTCCCAAATCCACTCAGGGATTTAGGAAAAAGAATAGTGCTCTCTTGGGAAATGGTTTGGGAATGGGAATGTCTTCTGGGAGGATGCACAGAAATGCTTACTGCATTTTTCAGGAGGCTGGCGGAGCTCTGGGCAGTGCAGGCAGTATGGGAAGAGACACACAGTGCTGTCCTAGAGATGGACATTGGCTGTGGCTCGGGAGATGGGGCAGCCGCCGTCGTGCTGGGCTGCGGTACAGAACCTACCTTCTGGCACTGGTCCTCCCAGCGAGACGGGGGGAGGATGTCCCCTCCACCTGCCCCCCATCTGCACAACGTCCCCCTGCACAGGCATCAGCAGGGAAACGTGGTGGGTCTTGTGGTGGCTGCCGTCCCCAGGCAGGGTCCTGCAGCTCCCTGGGGTCATCAGGGCCGGGTGGGATGGGACGGGCGCCTCTGGCTTGGCAGGTAACCACAGGAAGCATTGTAAGACTGAGCTCATTTCCACCAGGACCAAGAGTTCATTAGGAGTAAAAATAACTCAGGAAAAACAGAGCCAAAGCCCCGTCATGGAGTCCCTCCGTTGCTCGGGCTGTTTCTTGATCAGTCTGAGCCAACCCAAGGTCCCTCCCTTCCACCAGGCCTGCACAGTCCATTACTTCTCTTGCACCCAGGACCACAGGAACCACCTTTGGTGTACAGGATGGTTTATATTGCCCTGCTCAAGTCTGCTTCTTAAAAAGCAGTCTTTGCCATTTTGAAATCACAGGCATTGCATTTCTCTTTTGCAAAAAGTGGAATTTTGCACTGGAGAACAAGAGAAATGCTTCTAAACAACATGCTGTCCCCTGGTGCTATTCCTCTTGAGATCCCTTGGATATTTCTTACAGTCTTACTGTTTGAATAAGGAGCTTTCCTGGCTTGTTTGCAAATAGAGTCGTAGGAGCAGACGATTTTTCATTTTGGTTGGTGAACAAAGAAATCAGAGAAAAATGAATTAGATCAGCCCAAGCAGAACTGCATTTTTCCCCCCAGTTGTTTTGTAAAACAGCAATGACAAAGAAGATGAACTAAACCCAAAACAAGAGACTTATTTTGTTTGGGGGACAATTCATTCTTCTTTTTCACTCTTTTTCTCAAAAAATCATCCATGCTTCAAAAGAAAAAAGTTGTGATTCTGAAAGATAAGGGTGAAAGACTTCTTCCAAAATGTCAAAATGAAAAACTTCGGCACCCTTGGGGGAAGGGAAATCTTGGAGGGATATCTTTTTTTCACAAATCTTGACCCAAAATATGTAAATAATTTCCTTCTCCCATGAACTGCATTTTTCCTAAAATTTGTCTTACTGAGGACAAATACACAGTTTCATAGTTGAGTTGCAGTGCTACCTTGGAGAGAGGGATAAATCTGAACAGAGGAGAAAGCCCTTGATATAAAGACATGGAGATCCGGGGATAAAGAGTGCATCCAAGAACAGGGCATGGAAGAACTCATGGCAGGAAACGAGTTTCCTTCTAAGTCAGGCATTACTGAACTTTATGTCACAGTGAATACCCTTTGATCAGGGTCCAGGAGTCAGTGATAAGCGTGGAGGGCTATTTCTCACTCTGCTTCTAAGTTTCTGATAAGAAATGTTCGCATGCTCCCCCCAGAGGAATTAAAACATAAGAAAACCAAATCTGGCAGAGCTTAGTTCCACTCTTTTGTGCACGGGAAAAATGAAACAATTGAAGTCCCTCTGTATCTAGCAATTTATTAGGTACTGCATAATTAATAAGAAAAGACATGTGCTACATGTGTTTTCTAATATGATCACATTTCCTGTGGATGAAATCACAAGCTGACTGTACAATGCTACTTCTTCTGGCTCACATTAAACATGAAATATTCATGGAAATACCAACTTTGCAGAGAAAAGGCAGGGTTCTTCACAATGAAATAATATTTTAAAACAGAAGTGCCCTACTGCCCTCCAAGAAACCTTATAAAATAGATGACTGAGTTCTCCAGAAGTCTTTTTGTTAGCTGGCTCATGTTCTTCACTCAGGCTGAAGAAAGAACGTCCAATGTCCTCATTTCCCTCATAACCAACATCCCACAAATTTTCATGCTTCACAGTAACCATCCTAACTATTTTCTGGAAGGAAGGCACTCAGAGTTCCTAAGTCACAGATATTATCAGAAATCCATCAAAGCTAGGGACAGTATTTCAAAGCTGAAAAATGGTGATTGCCTTTCTACAGTCTTTATTTCTTGCTGACACAGTGGCTCCTTGAGAGCAAGTACCTGAAATGTGATACAGAATTTAAGGGTCTCAAATAAAAATTACTATTCAGTACATTGAAGGGAAAGTCTTGGTCTGACCACCTCCTCCATTGAGAAGATCAAACACGGCCACCCTTGTGGCCTAAGATGTGACTACATAGAAGCTGTGTCCAATGTCCCTTTCAAGCCAACCCTGATGTTCCAGAGACCAAAAGGCTCTGAGGTGATTACAGGGAACAGCTCAGTCCTCAGTGCCACCTTCTCCCATCACAAAGTCACTGCACAGTGCAGCACATGGGTCTGGACTCTCAGATGGACCAGATGGGTTATGCAGCAAATGCCTTGATGGGCAGGTATTGATTTGAGGCCTGGAACACTTAGATCAGGAGACATATGGGAAACATATGGGGGATGTATGACATTTGCTGTCAGATCCAAGCAAGCTGGAAATTCAGCACTGCAGTGTTTTTGAAGCCTTCCCTTCCCTTATGCTTCAAACCCCTTGGTCCTAATTGTTCAGCAATACCCATCTCAGCAGCATCATCAGAGTTTGCTTGCTGTGGCCCAAGGCTGTCAGGCCCTTCATGTCCAGGCCAGGCTGCCAGCTTTTTTCATAGAATCATAGAATCTTCATGGTTGGAAAGGACCGTTGAGATCATCGAGTCCAACCATACACACAAAAAAAGACCCCAAACAAACAAAAAAAACCAACCAAAAAACCCCCAACTACCTACAATCTCTGCCACTAGAGCATGCCCTGAAGTGTCACATCTAGACGTTCCTTAAACACCTCTAGGGGTGGTGACTCAACCACCTCCCTGGGCAGGCTGACCACTCTTTCAGTAAAGTAATTCTTCCTAATATCTAACCTAAACCTCTCCTGCCGCAACTTCAGACCATTTCCTCTGGTCCTGTCATTTTTTACTTGGGAGAAGAGGCAACACCCACCTCTCTCCAACCTCCTTTCAGGTAGTTGGCAATGAGGTCTCCCCTCAGCCTCCTCTTCTTCAAGCTAAACATGCCCAGCTCCCTCAGCCTCTCCTCATATGACCTGGTCTCCAGACCCCTCACCAGCCTGGTAGCTCTCCTCTGGACACGCTCCAGCACTTCAATGTCCCTCTTGTACAGAGGGGCCCAGAACTGAACACAGCACTCGAGGTGAGGCCTCACCAGTGCCCAGTACAGAGGCACAGTCACATCCCTGCTCCTGCTGGCCACCAGGGCTGGCCAGGTTTCAGCTATGTGGACTTCTCATTACTGGGGACATTATTTACCCATTCAGGGAGCCACACTGCCAACAAGCAGCATTTTTGTACCACGTCAGGTGAAGTTTCCAGCAGAGTCATCCTTGGCAATTAATGGCTATGTAGTAGCAGCTGTCAGGACACCAGGACAGCCTCCAGATCCCTCTCTGAGCCTTGACAAAGTTGAAAAGAAAAAGAAAAAGGAAAGGAAAGGAAAGGAAAGGAAAGGAAAGGAAAGGAAAGGAAAGGAAAGGAAAGGAAAGGAAAGGAAAGGAAAGGAAAGGAAAGGAAAGGAAAGGAAAGGAAAGGAAAGGAAAATAAGAAATAAGTTGAATGGCAAACAAACTACTTTTCTGGCATAGAGCTGTGGGAGGATCCTGATGCAGATCCACTGCCTCCTACTTTTAAAAAATTTCATCTGCTCTATCACGCCACTGTAGGACCAAAATGCAAGTCACCTCAAAGGCTGTGACCAGCGAACAGTCCCCTCCCCAACTGTCCTAAGGGGTGACACAGAAGGTTTTGGTAGTTTGCACAGAAAGGACCTCACCAGCAAGGGATGGTGATCCACCTCATGGTGGCCCAGGGCACATGTATCAGAAACAGGGTCAGAGGAAGGTCTTTCTCCCCTCTCAAATTCAGTATTGACCACCAGGGTGTGGAAGTGCCATGAGAGGTTTTTCTGGAGCTGCAGTTTTGCAGTCATTCCTGCCCTAATAGCGGGGAGCAAAGGGTCTTCTTTGGGAAGAAGGGATCAGTGCCAGGAACCTTGAGCTGCAATGCCACTGCAGTCAGGTGCAGTGTAGGGATGGGACTGTCACGAAACCCAGTGCCAGAGCTCAGGCTGGTCTTACAAGCTTTTCTGTTATGCAATGGGGAGAGAAGCTCAAATGACTTATTCTCCAGGCAATTAAACTTTGCAAAGGCAGATCAAAGCAAAAGTAGTAGCATTGCAAAGGAGACAGATGTGTTGCAGAGCTCAGAAACAGATCAAGGCCATGTGAAGAGCAGAGTGAAAGTTAGTCCAGCTCTTAGAAGGTGCTTATCAAAAACAGAGCAAAACCAACTGGGTCTGGGTCATAGCAGCAGCAGCTTCATTGCAACAACCATAACCATAGCTTGTAGTTCCTTTAGAGTCCACTTTTTATCAGATCAGCAACTGACTATCACAATGGAAAATACTTCAACAAGTGAATGAAATTTCAATGTGCAATGAAAAGTGCACACACTTGCTGAAATATTTTCCAGTGGAAAAAAAAATCAATATTTGGTTAAAATGAATGTTGTCAGTTTTCCAAAGGGAGAGGTGCATTATTGGAAATATTTACAGGAAGAGCGGGCAAAAAAAAAATGTATTAGCATTTTTGTCCAATAACTTTCAGTTTGGAAAATGAAATGGTGATGTTTTCCACAGCAAACTTCATCAAGATCATGCCTTGTTTTCTTTTCTTTCATCAACATTATCTGCAGGAGCAAATACCAGTTTATGACCAGTTTTACCAAAGCTCATACACAGCAACATACAGCCACACAGGCGCACCCAGGACAGCGGTGCTCCTTCCACGCCTTCGAGGTTGCTCTCCATTACAGCTCTGCGATGCCCACAGCAGCACCGTCAACCAGCCCTCCCAGCAGCATCTTCCAGAGAGTGCATGGACGCACATGATGGGGAGAATCAAGACTTGAGGAACACATACAAAACGGCCATCAAGAACCATCCAGTCTCAGTGACACTGTGCTCAGCTTGGCCTGACGCTCATCTAGCAGTGGAGCCAGTCCAAAACCATATCAGCCTGAAAGCTTGCAGGGCAGGGCAGGGGGAATATGCTGAAATGGGAGCAGAGGACTGGAAGCACATCTCTTAGTGGGGAGAGGATCTCCATTCCCCTCCCACAACAGCTCAGGGCTACTGTAGAGGGTGTTGGGAAAGGATGTGACCTTTTGTGGAGCACATCCGAGCAGGGGAGCTTTATTATTCCATAACAGCTACAGCCTGAAGGCAGATTAAGTTGTCCCACGGACAAAGCTGATCTCTGCAGTCTTCCTGCCAATGCTTTGTCAAGGCAGGGTTGGATTTAATGAGGTGGTTATCCTGGTCTGACAAATAGCAATAAAATAAAGGGGCCAAAAACATGTTTGAATACATCTGCATCAGCGAAGCAAGGGCTCATGCATCCCCAAGATGGGATTGCTCCTCAGAACAGCTCTGCAAAGAGCAATCCTGGAGACTGGAGCTGGCGTAGAGGCACAGGACAGCTTTAAATAGGAGCCACTTGGGTGTTGTAGCACGTGGATCCTGCTCATGGAGGCACTGGGCTTGGTGCCTGGCACAACACAAGCAGCACTGGGTCCCTGAGGTGGCCATGGTCATGCTGTTCCCTGAGCTACATCCTGGGACCAGAGCCTTTTCACTCAACCTTCAATTGGAAAGGCCTCACCTTCCCTACCATGCCATTTGCCAGCTGGTCTGCAGAGGCCATCTGCCACCTCCCCACCTCTGCCCACCCCACCATGTGTCCCTCGCCAGCAGAGGCGATGACTCAGCCTATCGGCAGCACCACCTTCCCATCACTAGAAACCAAGCATCCCTGCGTTTGCGTTTTGTGTTTGTGCTCTTGCAGGCTTGTTTTTCCACCTTTTGCTTCCAGGAGCCACTTGTCATGCCAGGGAAAAAAAAAAAAAAAAACACAACAAAAAAAACACAACCAAAACCCAAGCACGATCCTGTCTGCTTGTGATATTTCCATCTTTCTTCAGCCGCCTCCTGCCACTGCTCGGTGGTGTCCATGAGGGTGACTTGTGCTCTGCAAAGGGAAAGAAGGGTTGAAGACTCCAAAGTGGTGCAGCTCTTGGCCCTTAATTACTTTGATCAAAGCTCTCCAAAAACAAAATTTCAGTTACAGGGAACACAGTCACAGGTTTGGCACATTCCTCAACTAAAATGACACTCAAACAGTAACCATGGCCGCTAGTGGTCCCTTTGCTACCCTGATGCATTTTCTTTATGTTTCATCAACTACTACAGACTTACTGTGCCACCTGCATCTTTGCCCATACCCTCTGTGGCCGTCCTGTTTCCATATAATTAACAGGGAGCACAGAAGTGATCCAAACCGAGCCTGAGTGTCTGGACAGCAATGGGCATGTGGCACATCCCCAGCCCACCACGGCTTGGTCTCACCACACCTCTGTCCTCCAGCTCCACCCTGAAAAATTCACTTCAACAACCAGTGGAAATGGCCCCAAACACCCGCTTACCCACCCACAGCGCAACACAGACCTCAGGCGACTGCAGCTGCCATGGGGACAGTTCTTGGTTGTGCAAGTTCAAGGGCTGGAGCCTAGTTTGGGCCTCAGCTGTGCTATCTCCTTCACTGACTGTTTAAGAGCAGGGAGAGCAGCTCTCTGAAGGTGTGCTGCACATCTGCCTGTGCGTCTAACCAGCAAGCAGAAAGGGGGAAAGAGAGCAAGAAGCTGGCCATGCAACCCATGGGTCATTCTTCTAATACCCCCTCCAGCCTCCAGCAACCAGCAGTTCAGGAGTTTCCTGAGCTGAAGGAGAACTTCAAAGCCTCATGTTTCAAAACCAGTAGTTGAGCTTCTTCATGATTTTCTCTGTGTCCGTGTTGAACCCACTGGCACCTTGGGCCTGTGCTGGAGGTGGGGTGCCCAGGGCTGCACACGGCACCCCCCACATTTATACAGCGCATTATTTTTATTTTGTTCTCAGCTGCTTTGCTGAATGTGTGACATAAACAAACATGTCCGCTATGGCAACAAAGCTCTAGAGTTTGGCTGCTTATCAGGGACGAGGAGCCATAGTGCTGAGCAGGACTTTTACCTCTGGGACAGGAAAAGCACCATCCTTGCAAGGCCAGTAGCATCAAAGCAGTTTCCACTGCCTTTGCCCTCTTCCACACACAGCCGGTCAGCTGAGAACTCCGTTGCTCTGCTACACAACCCTCCCGCCGTGCCCTCCTCACTGCGAAAGCTCATCAGGGAGATGAAAAAATCTCAGCCTGTCTGGGGGGGAGCTTGTAGCCTTCACAGTGTTCACAGTTCTAGACTCGCCGATTAAGATAAACAGTTACTGTGACATTTTCCTAATTATGGAGAAGTGTTTCCTAAAGGGGACTGAACTCACTGCTCTGAACTGATGGGAAAAAAATAACTGACATTGTTTCAGTACTTTTCATCCCTTAAGATCCAAAAGCATGCTATGAACATAATTTATGAGTGGGGATTACTTTACTCATCACTGAAACACCAGTTAGATGTTACTCTTAGTAAGTGAGAAGGAGCAGGGTATGGAAAGAGCACTCTGCAGGTTTGGGTCAGGAAGTGGGAGGTTTCATGTTTAAAGAGGGGACGCTACAGTTTGGGGGACAAAGAATGTATCTGACTTAAGGGGAATTGAAGCAGGTTGGGACCCAGTGCCTCTTATGAGAAATTCAGGGCTGTTTGATAAATGCTGCTGGTTAGGACCATAATTTTTGCCTCTCTGACAAACCATCTCAGCTCTTCCAAAATGATCCAGCACGATCCTTTCCAAATCTCTCTATAAATTCCCCTTGGGGGTTAGAAACACAGTCGTCGGGAATGTTGTCCCTCAGAAATGGTCTTAGTGCAGTGGCAGATTCTCCCGTAGTTCAGCAAAACAATCTTCTTCATGTATACTCTGCACCCAGGCCACAGAAGAGAAACTCAAAGTCGGCCAGGAGAGCCCCCGAGCCCTGCACAGATGCCCAGCAGCTGCCTGTACTGTGCTCCAGCTGCCAGAACCAGGCAAAGGCTGCAAACAAACAAAGCCCAGGAAGGAATCTCATCCCAGCTTTTTGGGGTGGGTTTTATATGACTCAGGTTACACAGACCAGAGCTACAGATGTCACCATTTATCACTTAATCTCCAAGGGGATAAATATTGTCTGACTGGGTCCCAGCCCACGGAATAAGGGTGTGCGGAGAAATGTTTCACTGCAAACAGGACTCGCTCCAGAAATCTCCCTGCTCAGGTCGCACACGTGGCCCCAGCCACCGCCGGCCTCGTCCCTTTGCCCCTGCCTCTCAGCCCAGCCTGACCTCGGCACTGTCTTTCCCTGGCGTATCCACTGTTTGGGGACATGGAGAGTGACGTGCTGGGGGGTGGCTTGGCCATTTCACACCTGCTGTCACCAAGCTGGGACTGCATGTGTCCTGCCTGCGGGCAAGCTCTATGCTGCTGTGATAGAGGCCAGAGGCATCCAGGCTCCGAGTGAGAAGTAAGATAAAATGTTGGCAAAATGTTGTAGGCCCTTCAAAGTTTGGGCTTCACTCTTACTAAAGATGACACATTCTTCTTTTATGATGATGGCAGTTCAGGGCAAACTCCTAAGGGTTTTACTGTCTGGCAAGGGATGCCGGGGATGCACACAAGCCCTGTGTTAAGCCCCACCATCAAACCAAAAGGAAAGCAGAAGTGCAACCCTGCATCCCATCATTGCCCTTTTGCATGACACCTCTCCCCAGCTGGACGTGACTCCACGCTTGCTCATGGTGGCTGTCACCCTGCTCCGTCTGGGCTATTTTCCCCAGCTCTCACCCTTTCCCCAATTCTAGCCCAGAGCATTGCACTGCTGAGAGGCTGTTTTTCAGGAACAAAGCATAAACATATCTCTGAGGCACATTAATGACTGTTTATTTGCCTTGTGCTATTGCCTCCTTTCTTGGTCATGGTTGCAAGAAAACATTTTTTTAAGAAACTTCAATGGAAAAAACAAATTAATAGCTTCCCCTGGCCACTCTCTGCTGAGCAGCTGTCACCCACAAAGTGGGGCACTTGTGATCCTGAAAATATTAGCAACAGGTCCTTGGGCTTTGAGAAATCTCACTTTCCCGGGATCAAACACAAGGGATTTCTGCTGCTCCTCAGCCTGGTGCTCCCAGCAAGGATGGTGTGTTCATTAAAACTCATCTTGCTCTTCCAAAACAGATTTTCCCCCGTCACTGCCCAAAGCTAGTTGATGGCAGAAGTTATTTATTTCTGTATCACCTGCCTTTGTGTCCTCACTGTGAATACGACCCTGGGTCTGTCAGGCTGAAAAGAGAGCTCGGGCCCCTCTTTTGTTTCAGGGCACCCCGTTAGATGGACCGGCGGGATCCTCACTGGGTATGGCTGGCAGCAGCTCAGCAAAGCAAAGCAAAGTAGTGCAGGTTTCTGACAGCAGTTCAGCAAAGCCCGAGGGCTCCTTGCTGTGCTGTTTGCTGAGCTAAAGATGCTGGGAAGCCACAGAATGACACCTCCTCTTTGAGCACGTCCCCAGGGAGGGCATATCCACCTCTCTTTTGGCAGCTGCCATCCCAAGAGCTTTGCAAAGCCGACCCTTAGGGAGAGATGGTTGGACACCAAGGCTTGGCCCAGCGAGGCTCATTCAGTGCAGTCACCATGACCCCTAGAGGGGAGAGGCACGGCTTTCCTGAGGCTGCTGTGCTCTTGCTTTGACTGCGGGGGCTCTTGCAAACCCTCCTCCTCCTCCTCCTTCCCAAGCCCGGTTCCCACTCCTACCAAGCCTAGACCTGGTCACGCTGGGACAAGCTTCACTTGAACCCTGCAAGGTCTTTTTCTGACATCTGCAGATCTCACCAAAGCTCAGAGAAATTCCGCTCCTGTAAATGAAAGTTTTGTGGATTTTGTTTTTCCACGAATGAGTCAGTATTTGGTTTGCAATTGTTTTTCTAGCTACAAGAAAGCCTATGTTATGTGGCCCAAATGTGGCCTGCCTACAGTTTGCCCTGTACACAAAATAATACTCATGGGAACTGTCTCTGCTCCATTTTTCATATTTTCTTTGGATCTGTTTTTCACTTTGCCCTGTTTTCGACATATATTCACTGGAGAAATTTTTTCTTCTTTCTTCTTCTGCTAACATCTTATTGATCATTTGTGTTTTCCTCCTGTTTTGCTCCATCTTTTCTTGTCCTGTATGGAGTGGCATGGTGAGTCTGAGCCACCAGGGCTTAAACTTCGAAGTCTCGAAGGTCTCGTCCTGTGGAGCGAGCGTTGGTGATGCTCTGGGAGCCAGCAATTCACAGGAGGTTCAGAGCCTTAAATGCTCCTTCGACTCTCCAGGCCTGAAAGGCAATTCAGGATGGCAAAGAGTCTCATGCTCTGGGTTAAATTCTACAGCAGAGGGAAGAGCCATGGAGAATGCCGAGATAGGGCCCCACTCCTGGGGTGGATGTGTCAGAGTTAGGCTCGGTTAGGAGAAGCATGGCTGTGCTTTTGCCACCATGGCTTCTGCTGCCTCAGGACCAGACCCTACACAGCCCCAGGGCTATCTATTCCCCAGGGATTGGGCATGATTTACATTTGGTGTCAGTCTCAATGAGATTTATGGTGCACATCCCCAGTGTGACTAGTCTGGAGCATGTCATTCCAGTGTATCATCTGCAATGTGGCTGCACATCCAGGAGTGCTATCTTCTGGTACTTGCTCTGGGACCATCCCTGTGTGATGGGCATATACGATCTCACTCTGTGCAGAAGGAGGCATACGCTCACACTCCAGGCAATGCTCCTCTTCCTGAGATGTCCTCCTTGGGGTGCCTCTCCTCCAGCTGCTTTCCCTCTGCAGGCTCCTGCATTGCTGGGTTTCCTGGCCCATTCCTGCAGGCTGCCAGTATTTAGTGTCTTTTCCTCTGTCATGACTGCACCTCTCTCCACTGTATCTTCATTCCTGGCTCATCCTGGGACAACAAGCTCTTCCTGGCTGCTCTCCTAGCTGGGAGCTGCTGGAAAAACACTGGATCAGGAGCAGACACCTAATCTGTTTGTAGGAGAGAGAGGTTTCTTCACCGCCTGCCCAGCGTGTGATCACCCCCCGTTACCCAGCACCATGTAATGGAGACAGCTAACTAGTCTTCTCAGCATCATTTTTCAACCTGTAGGTTTCATTTACTCTGGCCCCTCTTCAGTGCTCTGGGCTGGGGAAAGCGCTGCCTCAGCTCTTCATGCACACAGCCCCAGTACGCTCCGTCCCCATCGCTCTGTCTGGGTCATCAGCTTGATTTGTTCGGTTCCCTTTGGCTGTTGTTTTTCTCATAACGAGATGGGGAAGAAAGAAGGCAGAAAGCCTTGTGTTCTGCTGGTCAAGCAAAAAAAAAAAAACCAAACTCAGAAGGTCTGTCTTGGGCTTTGGGACACTTAGCAAAGTTGATAGAAGGAAGGAGCTGCTTTGAGGATCACCCAGGTCTGTGGGTGCTGGTTGCCTGGTGGGGAAATGAGGCCTCGGAGGGCTATAGGGGAATTACGATACAACACAGTAGGAAGAGAGACAGCATAGCCAATATGTGCTGGGGCTCAAATGTTGTCACTCTTGTTCTTTTCTAAACAGGGCTGTGTGTCCATCTGCCCCTAAAAAGCGGTGGCTGGGGATGGGACATTGTACTGTGGGTAGGTCTCATCCATGCTCCTCAGGCCACAAAGCTTCTGGCATGTGCTGTGAGCAGGATTTCAGTTGTACACTTGTGAGAGCTTTGTCTCTGTGATGCCTTGAAGAAAGCTACATCTCCATTTTAGAGAGGTGAAGCTCAGTCCGAGCTCCCCAGATCACTCAGCTTCTGCACCAGGTACAAGAAGCCATTCAGCCTCCTCCATTTCTTCCCCTGTTTGCAGGATGAGAACTTCAGTGATCAATAATACTCTGAGGATACGTTTCTTCAGAGCAGTAAGAACTTGCAGCGTCACTGCCTGTATTCAAAAACTCAGGGTACCCAACTGGAATAATCTGGAGATTAAAACTGGAGATAGGAAAATTAGCTGCCAGGCCAGGATCCAGAAGGACATCTGAGAAATCAGGCAATTATATTCCAAAGGCATATCTTTTTGTGTTCTCACAGCTACAAATATAGCACACAGAACAGGCTCTTCTCTGGCAGTGCTTGTCTATTTTGCTCATCAGAATAGTAGCCAAACCGAGGATAAAGATCTTTGCTATCAACCCTTTTAGCTAAGAAATGAAGCTTGAATGAACCTTTTATAGACAAACATCTGGAGGAGGATGGATTAAAGTGAAACTGAGCAGTGTGCTGTGAATTAACTCCAGCACTTCTTCAATTCCCTTCCTTTCTCCAAGCTCTCACAGCCCTCTTGCTCTTCTTTAGGGTTGACTCCATTTAGCATCTCTTCCCTGAATTTCCCCCAAGGACACCTGAAAAATTGCTCTGACCCCAGGAGATAGCTCCAGAATTCAGGTACCCAGGGATGACCCAGGAAACCCAGAGATGCTAACGCAACAGCTCCCTTAAACACCAGATCCATATATCATATACCAGTACACCATAAATCTCTTCTCAGACTTCATATGTTTAGCATGTTCACAACAAGGTCTTTACAGTCACAGAGCTGTGCTTTGCTCTTAGGCTGCCTCAGCTCTCATCCATGGACACGTTACATAAAGACCTCGGGCGGGCTGGAAGCTGCTCAGAAAAGTTTCCAGTTTGAGGGGGCTTTATGCGTGGTATGTTTATAGAGAAAAGAGATAAACGGAGTGGTGATATGCAATTCCAAGGCTGCATTTAGATGTTTTAGACAGTAGCACATTTCAAATGTATAAACAGTTGTTACTTTTTCTGCTCTCTCTGCAGAAACATGTCACAACAGATAGTGCATGAACGGCTGATTGATGCTTGGCCTTTCCGTCCATGCTGGTGGGGAGCTCCTGGTACAGGAGCTGGCACTTTCTTGGCCTGCCACTGGCTCCTAGGCCTAGGAAGCTAACCAGGAAGATAAATTGCTTGGCAAATAGCAACGGTCTAGTTAAAATCCTTATCAGAGGGAGTCTGGCTGGCCTCTAGAGCTCCTTGCAGATACAAGGCAAAAGTCTCAGATGAGAAGAGACCTGAAGGGTGCCTTCCTCTCTGATCTGTGCTCCCAGCCCTGAGTATCCATGGCTTGAATTACACAGCAAATTACACTGAATTACACTGCAAATGACATTGCATGTTTGGGATCAGAGTTTCAGTACTTGCAAGATCATTGCATGCCTGTCAAAATTAGGACAGTTGTAAAATATTGCCCAAGTCACACCATCAGTGTATGGAAGTTTTGAAGAGACCTGATTTTTCATCCTTCTTGGCTCCTATGATATCTTGCAACAGTGAGTTCCACAGATTAACTGTGAACTGTCATATAAAAAGCCTATTATCAATTTAAAATACATTGCGCCCTGATTCTGTTGGTTTCTCTCTTGCCTTGTATTTATAGAAAAGATCAATTAGCTTGCTTCCCACTATGTCTCTATTGTATTCCTTCTTAGCTCTTCATTTTCCTAAACCCAAGGCCTACTAGTGCACTCTGGGCCCTGACAAACAGTCCCAATCCTCTCAGGTTTTTTTCGTAAGGAGGTTTCCTCAGCCTCCGAACATGTTCAGCGTGTACCTTTCTGGGACTGGATAATCAGAGCTAAGCAAGGTTAGAGAGGTCAGGGCTCCATCAGGTCATACAGTAGCAGCACAATATTTCCTACCCCGACCTTTAGGCATTTTGTTTACTCTTCAGCCTACAGCTGCGCGGAGAGCCTTGCTCTTTATTTAGCTGTGTGCGTATGCCCAGATCCGTTCCCTTTATGGGTACCTTTAATTTGGAGTTCAGCAATGCTCTAACTGTACGAGGTGTTCAATCCATTCCTTCCAATGTGACCTAGTATTTGGCATAAGATATGACATTGTGCAGCTTATTCATGTGAGCGTCTGACATCCTTTAGAACTTTATCCATGTCTTTCCTCGCCTACTTTAAATTTATTTTTGAAATACAAAGGATTTCTCTTTCTCCAGTATCTGTACTTTTATC
This sequence comes from Rynchops niger, assembly GCA_013400035.1. Taxonomy (NCBI): domain Eukaryota; kingdom Metazoa; phylum Chordata; class Aves; order Charadriiformes; family Laridae; genus Rynchops; species Rynchops niger. The sequence goes on from VXBH01000158.1 coordinate 265,907, forward strand.
ACCATAATCAAAGCATGGATTTCCTTTATAGAAATCACACTTGGTTTTCCTTCTCATGCCATATCAATTTGGGGGTTATATAGTGCTTCATAAAGCTAAAAGATGTTCATAAGTTTAATCCCCAGTTTCACCTCAGGCAACCCTTAGGGCCAAAGACAGGCGCTTTGCCACCATGCGTCTTCTGAGATAGTTTAGCAACAGCCATTCCTTGTCTGTGCCTCAGCTACCGCACCCTCCATAGCTACAAAGAAAACTATCCATTTTTGGCCTTTAGCTTAAACTTTGATGTCTTTCTAAGTGCTTTTTGACTGTTTTCATTTGTGGACAGCTAAAAATGTCCCAGTGAAGACAGAGACTTTTTTATCAATTTCACATATGTGGTTTGCTGTGAAGAATGTGTGAAGCTGCCGTCCTTAGCAACCTTTCGTGGGCTCCAGTTATCTGCAGATCTTGGCCTGAAAACTTCCTCCGCAGAGTAACCAGAGCATAAAGGAACAAAACTGGAAGTGTCATGTGAAGCTTCATAACGTACACTGAAAACCGAATGATAATCACGGTTTCTTCTGGCTTGAAAATCTGTAAAATTGTGAGCTGATGTAACACCCCATGAATGCCTGGGGAAACAGTCTCTGCTCATAAGGGTAATCCAGCTCGCCCAGTTCATGGGAGCTCTCACATTGCTGGGAGTCCTTTGCTGAACCAAGACACGAACTGTTAATAGCACTACTTTCTTTGGTTGCTTCAATTTTACACAATTTCTTTATCTTTATTACTTGAAAAGAATATCCCAAGAAGTACAATTTGCTGCCAAGTAAACAGTCTCATTTTTGTCTTATATTTGAGTTGCCAGTGCGATTTCCTTAGAGCTGGCTGTTTTGGGATGGATTTTCATGTTTTGAGTGATACTTATTTGACTCTAATAGATTCTTAAACCTTGCCAGCTTTTCACTGTTTTTTTTCTTTGCTGTTTTCTCTCTTGCCTCCCATTTCCCCATGAGACTGAACATTACAAGGTGCTATAGCACCTGCCAAAACCCTGTCTGCTGCACTTGGACTTTTGGGAGCTTCTCCCGTATCCCTTCATCTTCCTGATCTCATGTTTTGAAGCCAGGACGCAGCATTATTCCAGGGGAACAACCCTTTCTACAAAGATACTGAATTTCATCATGTTCTGCTATGAGCTGAGCTGCCTCATCAACCAGCACGACCATTTATCATTGTCTGGAGCCAGTAAGACACTGAAGAGAGTGACAAACTTTCCAGTTATTAAGGAAAGGTGAGACTAAGTTTATATTTATGCTGAGAAAGGGCTTTGCTGGGCAGCTTTATCAGGCAGTTTGCTTCCCTCCAAGGGGCAGAGCCTCTTGGCACACTGCTGCATGGGTAGGAAGGCTCACGTTTCCTAGTCCTGGAGCCCTCCTCACATAGTAACCTTTTTCTTATTTACGCGTGTTTTTCCCCTCTTGCTTGTTCGTCCCTGGCTACGTTCTACTGTTTAGACCAGTCCTATCAATGCTTCTCATACCCAAAAGATGGCACCCACCTGGGGCTCAGATCGGGATTTAGTGATTCCTTTCTCACCAGAGCCATGCGAGGGGGACAGACAGACTGCAAGCTTGGCCGAGGCTTATGGTTTCCTAGCAGCCAGAATTCTCAAGCAGCTGAAAAAAAGTGCTCTGGCATGGTATTTTTCCCTTGCTTCTGTCAAAGCTACTTTAACCATCTTGTTTTCCACCAGCCCTGCTAGGTAGCAGGGACAACATAGATAACATGAAATCATCTCCACAGATCCTTGTAAAAGAGGCTCCCAGGGAGCTCAGCTTTGGTCCACAGTCCTACCTGCAGCTTGGCAAGCACATGCAAGAGCCCACTGTGGGAGAAGAAATCCAGACTGCAGCACAGGCCATTCGTCAGGAAGGGCTGTCTCCAGTAAGTGCCTAGAACATCACATCTGCATGGCCTCCACCTTAATCCATTCCCTGGGGCTGACCGCTGGCTAGATGGGACACAGGGACTTAGGGTGGATGTTTCCAGGGGGCTGGCATGACTTGGCTGCATGCATGTCCCGTTGTGCTGCAGCCCCAGGTCGACGCAGAAGTGCCCACAAGGCTGCAGCCAGGCAAGGTGCCATGCCTTGCACCAGAGCAGAGGGTGCGGGGCTCAGCCTGCTGCTGGCTTCCCCACGAAGAGGTCTTCCTCATGACAAAATGCTTCCTTACTCTCCTCATTGCCTCTGTGGCTGAGAAGGGTGAAGAAAACCACTCACTATTACTTAGAAAAATAACCTTGGCCACAGGGTGCTGGGTGAAGAAGAGGAAAAACGCTGCTGTGTGAGGAATGTGCACGCAGACCTGGTTCCAGCCTGCAAAGAAAACTGTAGCTGTTGAGGTATGTGTGGACGAGGGAGTCCAAGGGCTTCCCAAAACACCAGGCTGTGGTCTGCCCTTCCCAGGGTCACAGCAAGTCCTCCTGCCTTACCAATGGGGAAATTGAAGCTGAGTTTTGAGAGAAATCTTTGGCTCGTCAAGGTTAGAGACTGGGAAGCTAAACCAGAGCATAGGAAGACTCAGAAATTATTTTGATTTATAAATACTGTACTTGGCAGAGTGCTCTAAGGTGAATATGCAGGGACTCTATTACCCTTCAACTTCTGTCTCACTGATTAGACACATAATTGTATAAATCTCTTTGTCCTAAATTTGATCTTCTTTCCACCACTGACAGCGAGTCTGCCAGGTGAAGGGGATCTTTGCAAACACAAGAGTCCTCAAGGAGTCAGAAGAGTCCTCCAGAATGCTCCATGAATAAAGAGCACAACAATAGGTATCACTTCCAGGTGGCCCATGGGCCTTAGCCTGGGGCTGGTGATGGGTGGCAGTGCCTGTGTTTCTCGTCCTGTGCTTTCTCCTTCACTCTGCCCAGTTAAAGACCAGTTAATCCGGCCATCAGCCCTGCAAATGTTCCCATAATTTTGCGAGCCCTTGCTGTTGTGCTTGGGCAGAGTTTACAAGCCCCCAGCAAGCTCGCAGGCGGCTCTCCTGACCCGCCACCTGCTGCAATTAAATCAGCCACACAAAATTGGAGTTTCTGAGCAGGAATGTCAAACAGACCTACAATCCTAAACTCCATCAAGAAAGGGATTGTGACAATAATAAGAGAAAGTCCAAAATGCCTCCAAGTCTGCGTGAACAGTACTCATCAGGGCGATTAATCACCAAGGACTACATCTGATACTGTCTAACAATGGGTTGAGGTTGCTTTGTTTTGCTTTTTATCTCTTATCTGCTGATGTCCTTTGCAGTTGAGTGGAGTAGACCTGCAGGGCAGCCAAAGGAATTGGATTTAGGCTTAAATCCAGATTGGCTTTGCCAGTACTTCATCCTTTCCAAGGCACCACCGTAGGCAGCAGTGGCTGGCTGTGTTGTACGTGCCCCTCCACAGACCCTGCAGAATGGCTTATGTGGGTGCTGCTTGGGTGCTGCCATTCAGGGTTGATTTAAACCAGCCTGAGAGGCTGGTTTAGCCCTCCGGAGAGGATGGGGTGCTTTTCTGCTCCTTTCGAGGCCCCCACGAAGGTGTGAGCCACCAGCAGGGCTGTGACAACACACGGCCAACAGCTATTGTTCAACTGCAGCAATTGCAGAGGCACAGCCATTCCCAGCCACAGTTAGCCAAGAAGGCGTAAGCCAAGTGTTGAGAAAAGCTTCCTAGCTGAAAAGGTAGCAGGAATAATCAGAGTGCTTTGAGAGGCACTGGAGAGATTTAAAGACACTGTTTACCTGCCTGTGATTTCCTTGCTGTTTAGGGATTTTGGCCTCAGTTACAGCAATAGAAAAGTTGCATCAGGACCTCAGCTTTCTTGGGGCAAAGTAAGGTTCAAGGCATTTGCAAAGCTTAAAAATTCAAAGCATGCAAAAGTTGAAAATCAGACATGAAGGGAGGCCCCAATGCCTCTGAAAAAATCCTTTCTTGCAAGAAGAAAGAAGGACAGAACAGAAACAGATCTGTACGTCTGGATACTTGGAACTAGTGACGTGGAAAAACAATCCAAGGAGAGATGCCTCTCTGCCCCATCGCACACTTGTCTAAGGGCTTCTACATCCTCATCCCCATCCTTTATTTCTCCAGTTCTCATCCTTTCCTTCCCCACATTTGTGTATCCTGGCCTCCTTTCCCCAGCCCCATTCCCCCAGATGAGAGCTGAGTGCTCTGAGCATCCAGGTTTTGTCCCTGCGGTGCAGGAGCTCATTTCACAACAGGCTTTGGGCTCTAAGTGTTCCGCAGAGGAGCAGAAGAGGTAACGTGGCAGCAGAGGCTGAATATCAGCAGAGAAAATCACCATGGACCATTCTTTATCAGAAATGTTAAAAATAACAAAGTGGAGTTTGAGTTCTGAGAACCCAAACATTAACCACATTGCCTTCCTGCTCGTGCTATTTATCAGCCTGGTGCAAACCACCCCCCCAGCACTGTGAATTCAGAGAACACCCTGGGGGGCAGATCCTCGGTGGTGTAAAGCATTACAGTGCTGCTGCCTCGGGTCTGCTGATGCCACTTTACACCTGCTGCAGACTGGCTATTTTTCAAATTTTCACACTCCTTATTTATAGCTGGAGATTTTGCCCTTAATTTTCTCTGTGCTGGATGCCTTCCGTGTCCTCTACATAATACAGACTGAGAGCTGCTCTGAACCCTGGGTCTGGGGGTAGGAGGAGCAGCGTGGCGTGTCCCCACTGCTACAGGGGTTCAACTGAAACCAGCCTCCTATGGGAGTTCACTGAGTGGAAGCTGATTGTGGGACCTCAGGGCTTTAATACCTCTGCTTTGGCCCATCCAAGCTCACAGGTGGGTCTGGCAGTCACAGACTAAAAGGCTTTCTCAGGTCTCTAACCCATGATGGGTGACACCCTCTTTACAGCTGCTTCTGTTCCTTGGTGGCTGGCAGCACCTCGTGGAGCTGTGATTAAGTATTCCTTCATTTTTCTGTGTGTGCTTTTAGAGCCCCAAAGCTCCTTGGCCAGCCCTTGGCTCCTTGCAGGTCACATGTCCTCCCTCTGTTCTGCACAACTTGCCCTCCCCTTGGCATTCATCACTCAGGGAGACTTGGGGAGCTGCTGGGCTCTGGCAACCTCATCTGAAATAGCCAATGAATGCAACCCACACTGCAGGACTTGATTGAGCTTTTGATCTTCTGGAAATGAGGGCACAGCAAGGAAACAGCCCAGTTTAACAGTATTCAGCACTGGGTGAACACCTTCCATGAGCTCAAATGGCTCAGAACAGCACTGGAAGGCACTCGCAACCTCCTAAGAGCCAGGACAGTGGCCCCCCCGTCTCCCAGGAGGTCAGACTATGGTTGCCCGAGCTTACATATAAGCTCCTACAGTTCTACAGAAGACCCTGGACCATGCATTGTTTCCCATATGTCTCAGACCTCTGCTATGTCCCAGATATCTCTGGTTGGTATTTGAGGAGCAATGGGACAGCACAGAAAGAGAGAGCAGTGAGGCATTGCATTGGTGCCCATGTCCAACATGAGCACAGCAAAAACCTCTTTAAGTGCTGACAAACTGACCCATGGAAAGTCTCAACCGTCCCATTCCTTGTTTTACTGGGGTGTGCAGTTGCTGTGAGATGTTCTGTCTCCACCTCAGATGAGACATGTCTCCCCTGTGCCAGCTTTAGCTTCTCCTCACACCTCCCGCTAACCCAGGGAGCACAACAACCCCCTCTAATTTTTGTGTATAATTGCAGATGCTCGTTACATCCTGCAAACCCTGCAGAGACCACCCTTCTCAGAAACCATCTCTCCTCTTCTTTACAAGAGCAGGGGGTGTCACGCTCGGGCAAGCCCCCAGGCTCACAGATGCCAGGATCTGCACCTCAGCCCTTTGCGCCAGCATCGGCAAGCTCTAGGCAAGGCCATCCCATTGGGAATCACATGTTTTGGGATCTGTAGAGCCTGGGAAACTCTTTTGCCCTTGCATTGCCCCATGTCTGTACAAGCAGCTTTTTGTCACACTCACTAAAGCCAGTGGGAGTTGAAGAGTGACACTAATTCGCAGGATGAGGCACCACAGTGAAAAAGTTCAACACCTGGGCACCTTCCACTGCCTTTTTCCACCTGCAGAGAGGCAGGCAAGAGCACGTTCCAACCAGCATCTCTAGTTTCCTTCCGAAAGCTGCCCCCAGCCCCATGAGCCGAGCCTCAGGCAGTGCTGCCGACTGGGAGCACGGCTCCAGCACATCACACCTTGCTCGCTGGGGCAGAGATGTGGTTTTGTGGATTTTGAGTAACGCCAGTGACTCTGCGAGCTGCTGAGAAGGGACAGCTTCTTTCCGAGACAGTCCTTTCTGACTAATAATGCAGTCCCTTTCAACTGCCCTTGAATTTTGCCACTATAGAAATGGGAAGGACCTGAGGAGCCGACAGTGACTTCAGTTCAGTGGAAATTCAGACATTTGCAAACTACCTCCTTGCATCCTCTCTCTGCTGTGTCACAGGGGCCTGTTCCTTACACTGCTCTTATCTTGATTTACCATAGCCCAGGTGCTTCTTTGTATTCATTTAATGGAGCATAAAAATTGCAGAGCACCATTTTTTATCCCACCAAAGCTGCTGACAGCTCCACCGACTTCTGCTTTGAACTGGAACTGCTGCATTCAGCCCAAAGCGATACGACGCTGCCACTCACAGTTCAGCCCTGTCAGCTGAGTTGTCATCACCGAGTTGCCTTTTGCTCTGCAGAATTAATTCCCACTTAAGCCTCACGGCATTTATTTGTTTTCCTGTATTCTTTGCCCATGAATTCGTACACTAGCAGGGCAAGGTCAGCCTGTTTCCTGGATGGGAATGTCGGACAGGACCTTGTACCGGTACGGGAGATGGTCTCCTCACTCCATAGACACTCTTCTAGTTCTTCCCCAGCCTTCTTGCACCGCTCAAGTTTTCCAGCCTCATCCCACCAGAGGGACAGCTGATCCAATTATGTTCCGGCCATTCTTGTATCTTTGGCTGACGCTGAACAAAGGAGGAAATCGGCAGACTTCAGCTGAGCTGAACCTGCTCGGCAGCAGCTGCTGGCTGTACTGCAAGATTTCTCGTTCTGCTCCTTGTGGGTGTCTCTTCTGCACGGCCCTCCAGGGCCTTGGTTCCTGCTGCACACTGGCGTTCAGGCTTGAAGAGGACGGATCTGACTGGGATCAGGGATGAGGAAGGATTCCTGATGATCTGCTCTGCCTATATTGAAATGCTGCTGCTGTTAAAAAGCACAGCTTTTCACAGAAAGATTCCATAGACATGAAGCAAGCCCCAGTCCGTCATTCCACAGTGATAAACAGTCTTATATGTCCCCTTTTAAGAGCAGCATTGAATTCTTTAAAGCTCAGGATGTTTTATGGGATGGGAAAGCTATTTGCTGCTCAGCTGTACCTGCAGTCTGGCTTCTTGGGGTTAAATACTGCCAAACCAGCACAGGAGAGAGAGAGAAAAATTTCACAGCCAGCTCCTGTCCAGGGTGGACCACCAAATGGAAGCACCCCACTACATCCCAGCTTAGGTATACTCATTGAGGAAAGCAGATCCAGGTTTTTAGGCTGAGGGTGATATGTTTGTGATGCTTGTTTAGTGGTGGTTTTGGCAGTGTTAGGTTGATGGTTGGACTCAGTGACCTTAAAGGTCCTTTTCAACTAGACCTATGATTCTATGATTTTATCTTCAATAAATCCATCTTATTCCACCTCCTCCTTCTTCTCAAGCCTTTGTGTGTATCTTCAGACCTCAGAGGCAAAGCTGCTGTGTAGCCAGATCAAGCTCAGCCTGGTGGCGAGGGTCCAGAGATGGGGAGCAGGAGAAAGGCAGTTCACCAGTGCTCCCAAGAGAAAGGTCACTGCCATTCCCAGGACACTTTCCTGCAGAGGAAACGTCTGACATTTCACCTACTTGGTCCATCGGGACCCCGACGGGATGGCACCATGTGCCTTGCCCCTGGCTGGCACTGGAAGCTCTGCTGCCCACGCTGAGTGCCAGCCTGCTCCTCCAGCTCACACCGACACACAGATGTAACCCACTGGCCACTCTTTCCAGACGTGCAGAAAGAGGAGAACACAAAACATCTTGGCAGCAAGTCATAGCACATCTGAGATTGCTTAAGCCCTATAGAATTTGGCGAGAACACTTTGCTCTGTGTTTCCATTTATCTGCCAAATAAAGCCCAAATCCCTTTCTCTACCTTTAATCACAGCATTTCAAAAGAATTTCCTAGTGAATGCACACAACCACGTATTGGCTCTGTGTCTTCTTCTCAGTTGGAGTTAATTCTGAGAATAATGGAGGAGCTTTATCTATTAATTAAAACTAATGACTTTATAAAATTGCAGATGTGTTAAACTTTGGAAGACTTGCATTGGAGACCAATAGGAACAGGCAATTTGCAAGCTTGAATAATAAAGGAAATTGCTTTGAAATGGATATATCCTGCTAGATTAAAGCCTCTCCAGCTACTAGAAATTGCAGAGGGAATTAATTATGGCTGTTAGTCCTTAGATTACTATGTTTACCACCCTATTTCAGAGGTGTGTCTGGGAATACTTCCCCTATACCATGCAAAACTGCAAAAGGCCATTTTCCCCTTCAAGGTAAAATCTGATACAAGCCATTGCAATGATTCCCATTTGTTTTCTTCCAAATTGTTTCCAGATTGAGCCTACTCATTTTGCAAACATAAGGAGTCCAGATGGATGCTTCATGCTCATCACATCCCTACCAGCAATAAAAGCTCTGCTACCTTTAATGTCACAGCAGAGAACAGCACTGAGCTCAGCAAAGAAATAGCAGTCAGGAACAATTCCACGTGTTCTCAGCAGGACTTTGGTGATGGGGTGGGTACCCAGCCCCAAGAACATGTCTAGTGAGACATACCAAATCCCTAAACGATTTGCCAGACCCTTTTCAGATGGATGACACAGACAAGAACCAGAGCTGCCACCAGCCCTCCAGGTGTGAATGGGAGCCGTTGCTGGCACCTCCCACCGGGGGGACAGCAGCTCTGCAGTGATGCTCTTCCTCCAAGGGCAAATAGTGGACGTTGGCATGGTTGAGGTTTCGGAGGGACAGCAGAGCTGCACTGGGCAGAGCTCTCATTGCTGGCTGGCTTATATGGTGTTCAAGGGCTACCCCACTTCCAAGGACAACCACACATCTCACCACCTCCTCCCAGGCCTGCTCTCTGCTCTGCCTGTGAGCAGCTGAATGGGGTGACGCCGAGCTGCTGCACCTGCAGACCATTCCCAAGGACCCATTCAAGACTGAGTTGGGCAGAGCAAGGAGGAAACAAACCTTGTGTCCTCTGGCAGCAAGAAAGGATTGCAAAGCGTCAGTTGTCCCCTCATTGCAGCTGCTGTGGGTGTCCCCAAACAATCCACAGCAGCATGGGAAATCACAGCAGCAACACAGAGAGAGAAGAACCTCTGCAAAAGGGGAAAAAAGACCACATGAATGTATAGGAATTTCCTTGTGGGTTTTTCAGTGCACATAAGCTAAGGAGTGCAGATTCGCCAGGATCTACTTTACTCAAAGATATAGCCCAAATCCCATCTGCAGGCTGCACTGGCCCAGATGTTTCCTGAAGCTGTATGCTGGCCAGTCTTCTGCCTGCCTTCGCCAGATGTGCAGCCCCCTCCTGTGCTGCCAAATGTTTTGCCTGCAGAGTGTGTTTCCTCAGCTGGAGTCAGATTTTCCTAATTACCAGCCTGCTCTGTGTTCTTGCCTTTCAGAAATTATTTATTCCTGCCAGCTACTAAATACGATGGTTGTAGGAGGTGTTTACATGGGAATAAAAATGGCAGGCTGACAAATCCCCAGTGGCAAAGGTTTCTCCCGCGGACCTTTTGCACTGAAACAGGGGAAGATGAAGAGGGTTGGGATGAGAACCAGCCCTCCAATTGGTGTACTGAAAGTTAACTGGGCTTCTCTTTCGTGTTCAGCAGCTGTTTGAGCATGAATTTAGCACAGTGTCAAGTGCAGATTTCATGGTCTCAGCTGGTATTCACCCAGGGCTGAGGGGCTGTGATGGAGAGAGCCTGAGAGCCTGGCAGCGCTCCGGGATAGGGTACGGGCTTGCTGCTGCAGCTTCAGCCCTCCTTACTCTGGAGGCAGAGCTGTGTGGGGAAGTGGTTCAAGCAAAGGGAGGATTTCTAAGAAAATCAGCCTGTTTTGTTATTTAGAGAGGTTGTAGATTTTAATGTCTTTGATGAAAGTCGTGCAATTTTTATTGTGGTAGGATCCTCCTTGTGACTGGGGGCACGGAAGTTCCTTAGGGTCTGTTTCCTTTAGCCCAGCTGCCTTTCTGCATAAAAATCAGATGATCAAAATGTGGATTCTGGACTAAATTCCTGATATCAGGCCAAAGAAGACACGGTGGAGTCCACGTGTTGCTTTGCAACGTGAACAGAAGCATGTCTTGCTTACAGAAATGCGAAGATCAGTGAAGCAGGCTGCAGCAGAAATCCCTCCCACAGGCCTGATTTCCCACCCCACCTCATCCCGGGAAGGCTGTGCGCCCCCCAGGCAGCCAGCAGGACACAGTGCACCCCCGGCAGCCTGGACCCTGCCCCGCTAACCCTCCTCAGGTGGGCTGCAAACAGGGAGAGACGCCCTGATGGGTTTCCAGTCCATGTAGCATTCACACAAATCCATGTACATTAGGTGGCATTTCATCCACAAGGAATTATGTACCGTGTTTGCTGAAACCACCAGTGAAGGAGGATGACACGTTGCCCATTAAGAACTCAGCAGCTGAACTTCTCCCAGGGTCTCGGGGTCATTTCGGTGTCTCACTCACTGACTTTTCTGGTTTTGTTTCTCCAGACTCACCTTTTTTCCTGGTCTCTTGACAGCAGCGTGCAGTTTCTCTTCTTGTTTCTTGCCATGGGTGACATCCGTTGCTATTTTGTCACCTTCTCCCTGCCACCTATTTATCACTCTCCCTCATTAAGAGAGAAGCATTTACATGGATTAGTCAAGGAAACATCTCTGGGTGAGATGCTTTCCTAACACTAACAAACACAAGAGGCGGTAAATATTGACTCTCATTGCTGCAAAGTTGTCAAGCCTGTGGCAGCATGGGAGACAAGTGCTGGCTCTGCTGTTGAGGCAGATGATTGTAGGGACGATAACCTGAACTACCTGCAGCTCATGGGCTAATGAAAGGACACGCAGCATGTACAGCTCCTGGCTTCTGTGTCTTTGCTCAGAGCTGCCCCAAACATGTCCCCTGGTGCCCATGGACCTCTCCCGTCTCACCAAGTGGCTGCGGGCGCAGGGCTGTGCGGCAGCTGCTGGACGCCTGTGAAGAGCTGGCTGGCAACACAGTGCTGGCTCTCCTCCTTGTTTCCAGCTGCTACTTCAATTAAAAGTAGCTAAAAATACACAAACGCTCTCCCAATACTATTTTCCATGTAAGCAAGAGGAGAGGGATGCTATGCAGGCATGAATGAGAGGTGTATTAGCAGAAAGTCTGGATAAAGTGAATTTCTTCCCAGATGCAGCCCCTGCAATGATGGGTTCAGAAAGCTCTTTGAGGAACAGGCAGCCCTTTTCTGCACGGTCAGCCATGTCAGTTGTCCAGGCAAATAAATAGAAGAGTATGGGAGACCCTGGCCAGGTCCTGCCTCCAAAACTGCCAGTGACACTAGGGTGGCACAGGAGCTTGGCTACTATCATGGAGCGATGCCTAGCTCCTCAGATCTGCGTGTTTCTCCCTCCTGACAGCTTTACAACTCACAGACTCCCTTATATAAATCTCCCAAAAAAGTCAGCTGGTGTTTGCTAGGTCATCTCCATTACCTTACTCTCCCCCATGATTACAGGAGTGTGAGTAAATAGCAACAAGGATCAAGTCGTAGTGGTGGGAGACAGCTCAGACAAAACGACCGGGATCTCTGCAGGTGTGTCAAACTGGGGATCAGAGTAGTGTACAGGTTGCCAAAAGAAACCTTAGGTACCTCCCACACTTCTGCAGGGAGGCGCCTTTCTCCTGTCCTTCAAGAAAGCTGTATTTGTCTGGAGAGGTGTATTCCAGACTCGCCAAGCGGAGTTGTCCTACTGCTTCTAAATGAAGGGCTTTTGCACTGCATTCTTGCATTGAGCAGAGCTCATCCTGCCTTACAACTGCCTGGCAGTGATGGACAAGGGAAGGTTTATAGAGAAGACCCAGCTAGAGGGTCCCCCTTTAACCTCCCGCAAGATTTGTGTCAGGTTACCTACACCACCTGCTATGAAATCCATGTTCTCCACTTAGCAATCCCAGGCCAAACTCACTGGGTGGTACAAACATGTTTTGGTGATTTAGCTATATATTGACTTTGTGTGTGAATAGAGTAGGTGTTCAGAGCACTTTCTCCTTCTGAGTGCTAAAATTGTAAAAACAAAAAGCATAGACGTTAGGTGGAAATAGAATGTACAAGAATTCCTTCCTACAAGAAATCCTTCCCAGACTACACAAAAAAACACCAGTTCAAAATAGAAATGCAGAAGTCTTGCTCTTCCAAGGTGGAAGCTGTGCATGAAAGTTACTGGCCCGACAGTTTCTATCTGAGAAAACCCTATGCAGATGGTGAATATTCTGGTATCTGCCAGAATATCTGCCAGCCTCAGCCTCCCAACATGTGGGTACGTGCTGGAGAGAGACTGTCAGCCCTCTCAGAGCCCCAGGGTCCAGCCATTGGGCGTGCACCACTGCAATCCAGTGACATTGGGCTGGTGCAGCGAGCTGGGCAGTTTGTTTGCATCCCAGCTTGGAGGAGGGGAGACAGCCCCTTCAAGAATGATTAGGGAATGGAAAGATATCAAATGGTCCCCCCAAAATAGTAGCTGTCCCACAGCACAGAGCATGGAGGTACGGCCCGGATAAAAGCAGAAGGGAACAGCAGCATATGGCGAATTGCCTGATGCCAAGTGGAATTTTTCCAGCCATGTTCGAGGAACTCAGGTCCAAGCGCTGCTTCGAAGGCCTCAGCTCAGTGCCTATATATAACCGTGCTGAATTTGCTGGCAGCCAGCGTGGGGTGGACAGTACCCAGCACCTCCCTGGCACATCACCCCTCTCACAGAAAAGACTCTTAAAAGGGCTGAAAGTGCATTCTGGTGCAAAGGCAAAAGACAGTAAGAAAAAAGGAAGGCAGGTGCAGTTTGATGCAGGTGAAATGTGCTTTCCTTCTTACAGTGGATGTCACACCCATTGGCACCAAGAAAGTGCAAGGGAGCTAGGGGTGCCTCCAAGCAGCTCTCCCAAATGTCCTCATGTAATTTCTTGGACAGTCAGAAATGTATTTTCTTTTCTTTTGCCTTAGAGCCCTTCTCTACCACCAGGCATGTCCAGACAAGAGCACAGCCCTGGCTGCTCACCTCCACTTCTGGCTGGAAGGGGACCGGCTCGTCTAGTGAGCATCCCTGCACAAGGACTGCTGGTCCTGAGTATCACAGCCCAATCCCAGCCCTAAATGAAAAATTCTGTATTCCCCCCTAGCCTGACATCAAGCTTGAAGATGTACAGCCAGCCACGCATCGGATGTAAAGGGCTGGTGGCATTACTCGGGCTTTGAGCACCATCTCCTGTCCTGTTGGCTCAGCTCCATCTGGGTACCAGTGCAAACCGCCCGCAGCTGAGAAGCAACACGCTGTGCTGCAGCAGACAGACAGGGGCTGCGGCTGCTGGCCTTGCTCCACAAACCTCTGAGCGCAAACACATCCTTCATGGGGCGGTATCATCATTTCCAGGTACATAGCCCTCCAGATTTCTTAGTGCCAACTTTTGAGCCTCTTAACACAGTGGTTATGTGAGACCGGGGAGGTGGATTTAACTCCAGAGTTTACAACATATTTAGAACCAGCTCACTTCTCCCAGCTTTGAAGTTTTATCTTGTCTTTACTTTAAAGCAGGTCTGTGCTGTTTTCCTTTGAGGACTTCGTAATTATTCAGTCTCCCGGGAGCTCCGTCATTTATCGCATTAGTAACAGCTTCAGCACAGAGGCATTTTCCCAAAGCTAAATGCTACTTGACTGTAACAGGACACTCAGCTTTGACGGGGGTCAGATTTGACGTCAATGACACACGTTGGCTTCTATCCTGGGTGATATCGATGCACAAGAACCCTCCTGCCCTCACTTTCCCCCTCGTCCTCCGATCCCCAGGAAGGAGGAGAGACCTCCCTTCAGGACCATGTGCCAGCTGCCAGCACCCTGGATCACGGTCCGTCTCCTCAGAGACATCCAGTCCACCACGTGGTGACTATGCCCAAGTTCACATCCCCTCCCTACTCCATATCAGTAGCAGCAGTTCCTCTGGACCTGTCTCCAAGGGGCTGTAGATACTGATGAAAGTGTCCCAAGTGGCTCAGCTTCTGCCACTCTGACCAAACCCACACAGGGCTGGGAGGCTCTTCCTCCCCCGGCAAAAGCCCAAGCAGACTTTGTCCCTCTGGGTCCACCTCAATGTGTGGCAGCAAGCGCAGAACTGGAACCACAAAGCTCCCAACCAAAATGCGAGAGCACAGCTGGGGTGCAGCTGCCCCCCCGCAGGAGACAGCAAGGTCCATCTGCGCCACGTCAGCCTTCGTTTGGCGTGTTCCTCACATAAACTTGTGTGTGCATGTGTATGAAAGCCCAGCACAGCCACCACTCACACACCAGCAAACATGACACCATCTAATGGGACCTGCAAAGCTCATTCCTCCTTGGGGCTGGGATGAGAGAGCAGCTGTTGGTGGTGCTGTTTGGAGTTGGAAGGACACTTGGGAAGTGCCTGGGAATGCTGTCAGCCGGAGGAGAGTGGAGAAGCCAAACTGACAAGCTGCTGGACTGTGGGAGGCCATGGTGTCTCGGGCTGGACGCATGCTGGGTGAGCTGCTGAGCTCCTGGCCCGCAGAGACACTGGTGCTACAGCCAGCTGCTGGGAGCTCTGGTCCTGCAGAGCACGAGGGGCAGAGACCCAGAAAGCATCCCAGAGGCACCAGCTGATGTGAAGATAACCCTGGGAACTTTCTCATTTTTTTCTTTTAGGCACCTCCAAAGCACCCACAAATTGCTCTCCTCTAGCCAGCTCTCGCTATATAGGACTTGCACTAGAGATTTTTATTTTCCATGTAAAAACCCAGCAAGTTCTCCCCCTCTGCCAGCGCTGCCCGGGTGGATGGGCTCACTGCAGAGCTGGTGAGAGCAGAGGCAGAGGGGAGCCTGTGCCACATGGGAAAAGGATGAATGTTAAAAACTGCAGAAAGAGAAGTGGCACCAAAAAGGGTCTCTCAGCCTTTATATATGAAAGAAACAATATTGCAAGCTCTCCAGGTCCAGACTGTCTGTAGCTTAGAGGATTTGCAGAGAATAGCACCTCTGTTAGTAAAAAAGACTTATTTACTCAAGTGTGTTGCCTGGCACTGGTAAGAAAGGAAAAGGTTAACCCAGATGGAGGGGTTGCTCCCTGAACATTGGAGGGTGCCACATACTGTCACTTGCGCCGTTTTCGATTTTTGCCTTTGCTAAGGGTGGGTGGATTGCACAATCACAGGGTGAAAATAAGAATCATTTTCACACTAGTAGCAGCAAATTGTAGATTACGGCCAGAATCAGAGGAAAGGGACAAAAAGAGATCTGCAAGAAATAAATAACATCATAAAAAACAGAGCGGGAAGAGTCTGCAGGAGGCCAGCCGGGCTTTTCCCCTGCCCCAAGGCAGGTTCAGTTTTTCCTGAAACAGTCCCAAGAGATGCTCACTGCCCAGGCTGCCCAGCCATCCCTCCCAGCCCATCACAGCCTCCCCCCAGCGCACCAGCACCCGAACGAAGCCACCTCTTTGTGAGCAGAAAAGCACAATTAAAAATGCTGGATACGAGGCTGGCCCAGGATTGCTCAGGTTTGGGGGGCAGAAAGGGGATAAAGGCACAAGGATGGCAAAGGGCCTCACCTGAAGCTCCTGATGGACTTTGCTGCCTCACTCAAAGGGGAAAATGGGGTTTGCAGGGTATCTTGCTCTTTTGTGTTCATTAGCCTTCATTTTGCTTCTCTCTGAGAAGTGCTGAGAATGATCTTGTCAGTCAAAGCATTTGGGACCTGCCAGCCCTGGGACAAAAAGATTAATAACTTGTAACGTCTCCTTTATTAGTACTGAACATTGCATTCCAGTGCATATTTGACACTCATTCCCTCACACAGAAAAAACTTGTCCCATGGTGCTTTTACAACATCACTACTTATTAAGACAATGAAGTTACTTTGCTTCTGGTGATCTGTACTCAAACCCCCCCAGCTTAGTAATAACGTAATTGTGCCTACAGTTATAAATGGTCTTGTCCTCCTTTCCTATAAATATTTCTCTGCCTTGTACAAGAGCATGAAAGCTGGCACAGTTCGGTGATTTTCTGCAGGGAGCGCGGAGCTGAAACACATTGATAGGACTGACGAGTGTTGGGAAACACACAGTCCCTGGAGAAGCCCACTCTAATCCTGGGGCTAACCACTTTGCAGTGCTACAAATGAAGCCGAATTTGTTACTGGTTTTAATTAAGTAAGCCAATTCACATAGCAAATGATTTAGAGTGGTAATAATTGCATAATCAAGTCTAAAATTATATATTCTGAAGAGAAATTTATAGGGTAATGCTGATCATTACTGGGAATAAAAAAAAAGCAGTGTGTGCTTGGGGAGCTGAAGCAAGGAAAAACACAGAGCCCCCAAAATAGCATCTATGAACCAGGTTATATTTTTAACCTCCTGCGAGTCAGCGAAGGGGGCAGGAGCCAGAGCCACGCAGGATCTGCCTTGAGCAAGCCTGTGCTTCAGACCCTCCCTCACAACAGCACAAAATGAGCCCTCGAACACAGCAGATGTAGCCCATGTCATGGATGCTGACCCAGGGAAAGCTCTCTGGTTGGTGTACCTCTGTTTACTGTCCGGCTTTACGGGCAGAGCTAGCCAAGCCGGCTGGGTCAGCTGGATGGGACGGAGGACACCTGGTCTAAGGCAGAGAAAAAAGGCAAGAAATATGATCCAGTGATTTTTTCACCCCCTCTTGATTTGGAAACGCCATGTGATTCTTAATGGTCTGTATAATCACAAAGTATTTTACTCAGAACACGAAACTTCTTACAAAAGAAGCAACGATCTTGGCTAAGGTTTCCAGAATCCCTGCGGTGCAGTAATAAATAAGACGTATGCAGGGACCTGGGAGCCTGGCATGTAACTGCGGAGCCTGGATGCTAAAGTGCAGAGATCTGGATTGCCTTAGGCAGGCAGGCAACGCCCACGGTTTTGGTGTACGGGCAACCCTATGAAAACAAAGGAGCAGCAGTGTTGCCCTGAAAGCCAGACAGCTTCAACACCAATGCAAAGAAAGATCTTTAAAACTCCGTCGGTTCTAAGCAGAAAGTAGGACCTGCACAAGTCTTCTGGGTGCCACAGATGAAAACATACCTATTGATCACCAGAGGCACAAAGAAATACAGGGACCGTTCTCGTTATCATTCTGCTTTAAAGGCAATGGAAAGGCATTGCAGACATGTAGCGCTCTGGAGCTGAGTGTCCCTGCACAGGGAACCATGGAGCATGCCTGGGAGACCAGCCTTGCTGGAGGACTGGAATCATTGATGTCCAATATGATACAAGCTTCTACCAGCAACTCCAGTGCTGGAGTCTTGCTGCAACCTCTGTCTTAGAGAGGATGTTGACAGATTTGCTTCCTGCTGCTCAGACATAATTTTTCACAATATTTTTAGGAATTTCAGTCTCGTTGGCACCTGTGTCCCTCTGTTAAGTTTGGTGGAATTTAACCAACAAGTTCAAAGTTTTTAGGGGGATGAGGAGAGATGGCGAAAAACCACGTACGCCTCCTTCCCTTTAAACACCAGACAAAAAAAATCACTTTCTGTGGTTTTTTATTGCCCCATCTGAAATTACTGGGTCAGCATTCAGCTGACAATGAGGAATAGCCCAAGACCCTGCGGAGTGTCACTCCAGCCCCTCAGAGCTGGGTCCTAAACCTCTCCTGGGTACTCAGAAAGGTGATGCCAGGCCCTTTCCATGCACTCGCCTGAGAGACGTACCTGGGCACACGCTCTCTCCTTTTGGCCATAAAATAAAAGTCTGACTATCTCCACGTGCGTCCTTCCTGGAAAGGAGCGAACTGCTCTCAGAGGAGGCCATTCAAACCAAAGCAGGACCAACGCCAGCACTAATCCTGGCAATGAAACAAGGAGTCCTTCCTGTGGTGGATGGAAAAGCAGGAAGATCAATGTGGAACGA
This sequence comes from Rynchops niger, assembly GCA_013400035.1. Lineage (NCBI taxonomy): Eukaryota > Metazoa > Chordata > Aves > Charadriiformes > Laridae > Rynchops > Rynchops niger. The sequence goes on from VXBH01000158.1 coordinate 284,200, forward strand.
AAGAGCTTTCCGGTCCCCAGTCCTGGTGGCAAACATCCAGCCCTGGTACACTGGGTGGTTTGTTTGATGCCCAGCGTGGAAAGAGGGAGAGTGAACAGCCACACAGTCAAGCAGGAGCCTGGTTCCCTGCCTGCTCGGCATGGGTATTTGGGGTATGAGAGTGAGACACCCTCCTGGCCCCACAGCAGGCAGGATCTGCTGTGACAGTTGGATCATCAAGGTGGCACAAGGGGCTCTGCCCCCACATCCATCACTGAGATGGGAGCAGGAGTAACTTCCCCTAATGAAAGGGCTTTGCTTAGACCCAGGGATGGGCTCTGGGTCACTCACAAGTTGAATCCCTCTCACGTTTCACATTCGGGCACTGTAATGAATTAATAATGTCAGTACATTAAATGTCATGCTGTTTTCTGTGGGTCCAACCTGGCTTGCCCTCGCCCTGCTGCTTACATTGACTGCAGCATCTGGCACACAGCTCAAAACCCTGAAGGATAAAACACAGCCACAGTCAGGCCCTGCCTGTCCCATGCTCAGTGCTCGGTTAATGTGCTTGGCCCCAACACCAACTTTCCAAGCTCCTGTGCCTGTGATGCTCTTGGCTTCTTGTCCAGCCCAAGAACGCTGTATAGACACCAAAAAGGAAGGAGATGGCAAACAAGTAGGTACTGCAGCACGCTTCACACCCTGTGTCATCTCTCACTAATTACAGACTACCATCTTCCATGTTTTCTGATGGGAAAGGGTCTGCCCCAGCTCTGCCCCTCTGCCTTTCCCCTCTGCAGCACCTGATGAGGGCAGCTATCTCAGCAGCATTTGCTTTACAAGATTTATTTGCCCTAGAAATGCTTGAGTTGAAAGCACTTCACAAGCATTTCTCTGTTACTGTTGATGGAGGTAATGGATGAAAAAAAAAGGGCAACAAACAACTTGCTGTGGGTCCATACTTGGCTGTGAGAATTGCACCAAGAAATCAGGCTTTCCTAGCTCTTAATCTGGATTTATTTCAATATTCCTGCTCACTGCTGTCAGTGTCAGAAAGACAGGAGAATACAATAGTTGATTGCACAGCTCTTAAAACACCTCAGTCCTACCCGTATCTTGGCTCTTCCAGCTGGCATGTGGCTGGACATAACTCCAGCCCCGGGATGGAGGAATCCGTCTGCTCGCAGACAATGTGCTCCAGCGCAGGCAGCCTGGGCACAGGCTGGGATGCTGCATTTGCCTGTTCTGCTTTGGAGCTGCCTGCCTGCTTAGAGCCTCACCAAACACGAGCTTCGTGTTTTTCAGCTAGTGAGTGCTGCAGTCCCTTGGTTATAACAGCTTTGGACAAAGTGGCGTGGGGCACTAAAGGATACATGGAAATAGGATACTAATCCCAGGGCTGCCTTACGTATAGGTGGAGGAGAGCACGGGGAAAGCCTTGCAGCATCCCTGCTAATTGATCCTGCCCCGTTGTGTTGCCTGCCTGGGGCGTACCCTTCCCCGAAGGCAGTAAAACATTTCACGAGCTAGAAAAATGAGGAAAGTTTATAGAGAGCTGCTGGTGCTGTATTCACAAGCACACAGAGGGAACAGAGTGATTTTTATTTCCCACCATGCTTACATTATTGTTATAAAGCTCCCTGAGATGCCTGACACGGGGGATACAGCAGCAGGAAGGCTGGCTGGAGAGCATCGTTACAGGGCAAGCAGCGTCTTGTGAGGTCCATGATAAACAGCTCAGCAAGTGATTGGGAGCAATTCCCTGTGGAACAGGCTGGGCGAAAGGACACATTTTTTTTCCTTTGTACCAAAACTTGTGGAAGATTGTTCAGCCTTTTTTCACTCAGCATTTGCATTTAACACAGCGGCACACTCAGCCTTGGAGTGGCACCACACCGTACCTCCCTCCCTCGCCTGGGGTAGTAGCTTCTCTTCCGAGAGGAAAAAGCTATTTTCCTCTTCATCCTCTGAAAAAGCTATTTTCCTCATTCACAGACTGCTTTGTTGAAGTGCAATCACTGGCCCTTTGCTCTGTGGCAGAAGGGTAGGGATGATAGGTAAAGCAGAAATCTCTGTTTCCTATAAGCTGTGCTGAAGGGCACATCTTAGGATATGAGACCTAATGTCACAATACATGTTTTAAACACAATTGAAGAGATAAAATGCTTGGTCCAACCCAGAGCCTGCATTGCTTCTTCTAAATTAACAAGCTTTGAAGTTGGATCCATTACCTAGTTATTCCAATAAACACTGGACAGAGTCCCAGCTGCCATACAGGGAAGGGAGTGTGGCCAGGCAGGACCTGGAGGGACTCCAACCCGCCGTGATGCTGCTGGTGTCCGACCTCCAGCTCTCTCCCTGGCAGCACCTCAGGGCAGCACGAGGCATCGCGACCCAGGCTGGGGCTTGAAGCAGACACCTCCTAGTCCCTGAGTCTGCTAAAGAGCCACCCAGCACATCCCAGTGGCCCAGCTTGCTGGAAGAGCATTTAAAAAGTTATTAAGCTGTCCTCTTTGGTGTAGAGGAGGAGAGGGAGAACTGTGACGGTAAATCCTGCTCACCTCTGTTTGCCCACACACTACGTTTTTTTGCTATTGCTGCCTGTCCTGCTGCTCTGGCCTCCCTACCAGTGCAGGCTGCAACTGGGGAAGTGACTCAGAAACCAAAGCTGCAAAACTGGTGATTTCTTTGCCCTGCTTACATCCCTCAAGCCACCCTCTTTCTGCATCCCCCAGTGGGCTGCACAGATTTGGCCGTACCTGGCTGAAAAGGGGGGTGTTGGGTGTAGAGGGGTTTTCAGGACAATACTGGAGAACGTTTAGACCAGGAGATCTGCGCCGGGTGCACCTTGTTGGGCTCTGACATGGTGTTTCAGACACAGGAGCCCCAGGCTGCCTTTCCTGCAGCACCACAGGAGGTTTCCACCTGTGTCCTACGATCTGCAGAACAGACCCCTTGCCAGAGCCTCCCCCAGCCCTGAGCCCGGCATCCCACCCAAAGCCACCAAAAGGCATTGGACTGTGAAGCAGAGTATCCCAGGATCAGGCAAATCCTCTGTCCCACTGCTGCGGCACTGACCTGTGGTGGGAAAGTAGCAGCGAGCAGCAGCCACGTCCGCAGCACTAACGCAGTGGCTCCGCAAATGCACGTTTGTGCCCCCATTCCTCCATCTCCCTGACGTGGCACAGCCAGCAAAGCCCCAGGAGAGCCAGGATGACCAGCCTGCCCCCCCAAACCACCGGCTAAACCCAGACCCTGGGACACATCTCACTGCGGTGGTCAGTAAGAGCTAGGAATGATCTATAAGGCTCCACATCCCACGGCTGAGTTTGGGGTAAGAGTAAATAGGAAAATCAGCTTTTAATTTTTCATTGGAGAAAAATATTATCTGGCATTGCTTAGAGAATGAACAAAAAACCCTGTAGTGTTAATTTATACAGTCACTCTCCTCCCCTCCCGGTGAGCTGCAGTGATAGGAGCTTAGTGATCCTTTTTCAAACCATAGAAATTTATTTTACACAGTCCATATAGCCTCCAGAGCCATGGAATATGCACCATAGAGTCTCAAAGGGACATTGAGACTAACAGGGTAGGAGCAGCCCTTCCAATCTGTTGTTGATTCAAATGCTTTGAAAGAGACAGCTCTTGCTAATGTAGGATCTCCTCAGCCAAACTCAATTGCAAACCGACTGCATGCTCAGGGGCTCTAAATGAGCAATCCTGCAACCACAACTAATATATGGTGAGAAATAGCTGGTCAATTAGCAGTCCTCCTCCTCCCCGTGTCCCGGAGGAAGCGTGTGCAGGACAGAACGTCCATTTATTGGCACGGCAGTGCTGTTTTCCTTTCATTTCATCTCACTTTTGTAAACAGCCCCGTTTGTGGGTCACTGAGGACTGAGGATGCCATATAGCTTCCAGGTTCCCCCAACATGCCATCACACTTCATTAAAAAATGAGTGGAAGGATAAGGAGCCAGCCTGCTAATTCCCTTGGTGTTGCTGGGGTGAAAGGTCTCTCATTTTCACAGGAGCCAGCCTCTGCACCAAGTGAAAATTAAATATTAGGCTCTTGGGATCATTTATTTTATAGCTTTGGCAGTTGCCAGTAAAGTCTCCTGTTCCCGCTTTCTGCAGAGCAGGTCATGTTCAGAGGCCGATGAAGGGCTAAGGAGCTGCGCTGCTCTGATCCCTCTCTCTTTGTTCCGGGTATGTTTAAGGCATCGTCAGAGTCTCTATGGAGATGACATTCTCCCTCTCACTGCCTCTGATACCCATTGAGAATATAGCTGGGCTCCAAAATTAAATAAAGGTAGAGAAAAAAAACCCTTAATTTTATAAAAGTAGAGGTAGAAAGGAAAATATTACATTGTGCTATGCTGTGGTTAGATTCAAGCACTGCACATCAAAACCCTTAAGTTTTAAGCTTAGCTCTATTATTAGTTTGACAATAATATGAAAGCTTGGCCAGGTTTCCTGACTGCTCTCTATCCATTTTCCCGTTGGTAACACCAGAATAACAGCATGGAGCACTAAGCAGTTGCTTGTTAAAGTTTGTAGACCACTTTGAGATCCATTTTTAATTCTTGTTTATGGACTTAGAAGAGCTCCAGCAGTGGTTTCAGAGCACACTGTGGATTTGAAGTGCCTCCTAAGAAATGGATTTGTCCTCTGTTCCTTTGTTCTGCTCTTTTGGTCAGCTGCTCTGTGCCAAGGAGAGCAGCAATAGAGACAAAGGATGGAGAACTTCATTCCTGGTGCGCTTCCCAATTCATAGGAAAGGACACAGCTTCCAAGATGAGAGAACATAATTTCAGCTGATTAAGCAATATCGAGGCTCAGTGTACAAGCTGGGTATGCAGTGAGCGCTGGCTGCCTCTGGCAAGAGGATGGGAAGGCAGCCAAAGGCAAACCTGCTAGATGTCTCCAGGCTAGAAGAGACGACAAGGGGCACTGGAGTCAGCAGTAGCTCTATGTCAAGTCTGTCTTGGAGTGTGAAGTGCTGCAGACAGGAAGATGTGAAGGGTGGGATTCCTCTCAGCTGGCGTTAGTTGTCTGGAAGTCTGGCATCAAGTTCCCTCCACCATCAATGGACAGTCGGGGGCATCTCAGGTCTGTCTCCAGGCTCCTCTCTTTGGAGAGGAAGGATCCGGCTCTCAGGGATTCAGCAGGGAAAGGAGGGAACCCTTCTCTCAGAAATAGTAAAATGTCCCAAGCATCATCATTTTGTTACCTGATGCCTTCAGATCAGGGCCATGAGAGCTAGAACAGCCACTACGTCTGTATTTTAGCTTAAGCATTCATCTGAAAAGGAGAAATGCTCACCAACACGGGACCGAGAGAGCTCAGCCTTGAGAGAAGCAGCTTTGGGAGTTGCCCCTCTGCTTCACTGCTGTGTTCAGATCACCCCAACCTGAGCAGGACCTTTGGCATCTGAAGCATCAGCAGTGACCTTTAGATACTCTGGCTCTGCTGCCAGTCGCTTTCCCATCCATACACATCCTGCATACAGATGGCCAAACTGAGCATCCTGACTTTCTCCCCTACCAGTTCAGGTGATGAAAACAATTGTATGAGGAGAGCCGTGATGAAAAATAACACACACCCTGATGAAAGGAGAGGATCTGAGCAGGAACAATGCGGTCTTGTACTCCGCGTAGAGGCAGTGCCCATCGACACGTTTACTTTGCAGATGAGCGACGGGGACAGTGTTAAGCGACGCCTCTCAGAAGAAAGCAGCTGAGACCAGCAAGACCGGTGAGGAATGATCGATTATAAGACATCCCAGGCAGTTCACCATGGAATTGGGATCTGCTGCCAAGCTCCCTTCTGTGGAAGGGTGTTTTGAAAGCATTTTGCATCACAATTAATAGGATTTTGCCGAAGCATGCCTGCCCTCACCGTCCTGCAAACCACCCTGAGAGGCAAGTTGCCATTTTTGCCAGCTGATGCCATTTGTAACCACCCCTGTGCTAACAAAAGTGTATTCATCCCACAAAGTCCCTATAATCTAAATATAGCTGAGGGCAGAAATCGAAAGTCTTAATAAACAGAGAGAGTTGGGTTCTTTTTATAAAAGAGCTTTCTGAAAATGAAACCTGACATGATCCATTCTCAAGAAGAGAAAGCAAATATTTATCACCAGTTGGGAACTTGAAAAGAGGGAGGCAACTGGCAGTAGCGCAGCTGGGCTGTGCAGGGAGTCATTCATGTCACTATAATCAACACAACCTGGAAAAGAAGGTTCCGCTCGTGTCTTCTTTCCTTGTAAGTCCTGTTTCTTCAGGAGCATCCTTATGGCCTTTGAAATACTTTAAAAAGTCAAACTACACAGTGGGAAGGATCGCAGAGAGAGCGGGAGGAAGCAGCAGAGAGAAAAGCCATCAGTGGGAACCCACTGAGAGGAGAATATTGGCTAGATAAATAATATCGTATTAAGCAGAATTCAAGAGCCAGACCTGCCATGCTCTGCTAACAGAGAGTGAATAATTACGGGAGGGGTTAGGAGGTAAAAGCCTGTCTCCTGTAGGGGATGAGGAGAGGATAATAAGCTTAGCGCACTCGCAAAGGCAGCCAAGGAAATCTGACCCCTTATCACACAGTTATCTGTAAAGAAGCAGATGAGATTAGGCCCATAATGGGATTGTTGCCACATGAAGCTTTGCATTTCTGACGTTGCAAGAAGGTTACTGACACCAATCGCTGCTAATTTATTGAATTGCCTCAATAAAAATGCCTTCCCTACTGAAAATAGCAGAGAGTAACTGAATAAACCTCTTGAGTAAAAGGGGATTCATTGCCTGAAGCTGATTTGCAGGGCACCGCCGTTATTGAGTTAGCAGATTGAGAGGCAGCCAGCTGCCCTCGGGAGGGCTTGAGCTGAGCCGTGATGGCTCTCCCGGCCGGCCGGCCACTCGTCATCCCCAGCCCCGCAAGGAGCAAGCCTCAGAGTCCCCCTGTCAGAGGGAAGGGAAGCGACTTGTTCAACACCAGGCAGTGAGTGGAGGAGGCTGGGGGATTGCCTTCATCTCTGTGCCAAGCTAGCGCAGGATTCAGGATCGGAGCAGGTCCCTGTTCTCCCGCCTGTTTCCCAGGACCAGGGTGCCTGTGAGGCTAACCCTAACCTGGACATGGCCACGACGACTGGGATTACCTTAACTCTTCCTTCTTCCTCCCCATCGGCTCCTGGCAGAGCTGCCCCATCGCTTCTGCACCCTGGAGGTGCAGCAAAGGGTCCTCAAGGCTGGGAAGGAAGTTCTCTGATGGGGTGAAAGACCAACAGCAAGGGTGGACAACCTCCACTTCTTTGGTGACACTTCCCCTCCTCTGACCTTTGGATTTACATTTTGGGGCCTTTTTTCCCCTTGGAAGGAACTTTTGGATGGTTGATTTTTCTCCCAGCAGTTTGTGAGCTTCTCAGCATCTGTGTGGCCCAAACACATTAGTATCCTGGGAACTCATGACAGCTATCGACAGAAAATGGTGTTTAAGCAGTGGCTACTGATAAAGCACAGATGGAAATGGGTAGAAGTTGGCTGTAAACAATTATCGTGTGAAAAGCATGTGATTACAGTAGCATTTGAGAATGAGTCAGCTAAGACTAGCTAAAGATTAAGAAACTTGAGGATAATGCTGTGGGAATTTTTTCTCAGGGAACAGCAGATTTACAACATGCCCTCCCCCCAAAAGGCTGAATTCTTTCAATCCTTCCAGATGCAAAAGTTAAGGTGGAAGAAAAAAGCATTTTGATAAAGTCAAAACAAAATATTTCAACATTTTTAAAATCAGATGGTCTGTTTAGGGGCTAAAACCAAAGCGGTCAGATTTTAATTTTGAAATATCCTTTGTTTTCAGAGTTGACCTGTTCTTTGAAAAACGCAAAGCAAAATCAGAGGTTTGAAAGCGTTAAATTATCCCAAAATGAAAGGTTTTGAGTTGAGCCAGAAAAATATTTTTCTTCTGTTTTTCATTTCAGAAGGAAATACAAATATTTTGATTCAGTGTGGGCTAACATTTTTATTAGATCTTTCTATTCAGTCATCAATCACAGAAAGCCCTCTTTTTTCCTCTGTGCTAATTAAGAGCATTTTTGGCAGGAGGCAGAGCAGAGAGGGTACAGCCCCAAGAACCAGCTTTTCATTTGTGCTTCATCGTGTCATACCGAGAATAATCTTTCCACTTAACCAAACCATAACTTGGCATCTTCGGCACATTCCTCCCAGAGGAAGCTGGGATGCCGCAGGAGGACCAAGAAAGAAGCACTTTGACAGGGCAGTGTGGGAAAGCAAGGACCAGGAGAGCAGAGCTGAGACATGCTGGTGAGGACACAGCCATGCTGCGTGCAAAGATCTCCTGCCCTGTACAAGAGGCGAGGAGCAAATAGGGCTGGCTTCCCCTCTATTGTACTGCATCCATTTTAACTTATTGGCCCTTCTGTACTGATTTGGGGATATATTTTAGGGATACTCTCAGCTCCATAATTCTCCAGCTTGGAAGAGAACAGCAAGTGTTACAAACAAAGCCTTCCAGATGACAAACAGAGATGGGCTTATTCCTTGCAGAGGATGTTCTTGTTCACGTTGCTGGGAAGATGAACAGACAAATGTACAAATGGATAAATGCTGCAGGCACACAGAGCTCAGCTCTTGGTGCCTAGGGGAGCCTTCAGACTTAAGTCTTTCTGTCTGTAGCCTGAAACTTGCTTTAAACGCCCCAAATACAATGCTGACACAGAACAATTTAAACATGGCAGTGGGAGCTGGAGTGAAGGAGGAGTACAAACATAGAGGGAGGGAGGGGCTGGGTCATGTCACTCAGACGAATGGCAAATCTGGAGAGCAGAAGGTGGAGTGTGTAGAACAGAGTGAATCCTGCAGGACATACATGCTCTTTTTCTCTTGGAAACGCTGGATATTTCACACTTGACACAAGCAGAGCACTTGACCCCTGCTGTCAGCTCATTAAAGCAGTCTTTCCTGACACCAGTAACCGTTGGCATGAACTGTTACGAAACTCTGATCCTTGCTCTTCTTAGTAACAGGATTTTCCAAAACAACCTCAAACACAAACATTTAACCAGAAGAGGGTTCTAGTCTGTAAAATAATCCTGCAACCAAGTGTAAATTTAACTCTCAGTCCAAAGCATCAGCTAGCCCTCCAATGCCACAGGTTTAATACCATATTCTCTTCTGCAAGAGGAAAGACCAAGGAGCAGGAACCATCTGAAGACGTTGCTTCCAAGGTGAAACCAGCCAGGCTGCAACCTCCTTGCTCCCAGAGTCAGCATCTCACTTGTTTGGAACGAGAGTGAAAGGTTGTCACTTTGATGTACTTGCTTCTTGCAGTCACTTTCCATGAGTATAAAAGATGACGCACAGGGAAAAAAGCAATGAAGGCAGCCCTCCCTTTCCCCCTCCCTTCCTCTCATGTAGTTCCCTCCATTTCTTTCTAGTCGTTTAATTGGAAAGCATATTTGCTTGTGACGCACTCCAGATATCATGTTCCCTCCTGATTGTTTCCACTTTGTTTGCCTATATATTAATTCTTACAGCTCACTGCCTGTCTCTACAAAGAAGGTCCCTGCCTGAGAAGACAACCCCTCTGCCAGCCACCCATGTCACGTACCGTGCGAGGCCACCCAGCTTTCTCACCACATGGTGAAAGAACACCTTGTTTGGGGTGGCGGGTTGGGTTTCCAGGCCAGGGTGGAGGCAGTCACAGGGCTTCACGGGAGGGATGACAGACATGTCCGTAACAGGAAAATAGGATGTCTGTTATTCCTGGTAGTAACAGATCCCTGCAGCCCCAGGATTCTAGAACCAGGACAACTTGTCCCTTTTCCCGGGCAGGCAGGTGACGACCTTTGTGTGCAGCCAGGAAAGGGGCTGGGGAACTCCTCAGTCCTGGGGCAAACGGTAGCAAGGTTTCATCCTTCCTCTGCAGCAGAACAGGGGGACCCAGGGTGCCGGGGAGGCAAATGGAGGGAACACCCCGTCCCTGCACTCAGGTAGCTCCTTCCCAGGCTGGGGAGTTCTGCCGTAAGCATCAGGGCTCGTGGTTTGTTATAAGTACACTCTCACAGCCCGGAGCTGGCCCTTGTCTTGCAGTGACTGACAACCTGAGCTGGATCAAGCATCACTTGGAGATTCATCTCTTTGCTTTATTTAGAGTTTACTCTGCTCTGGCCCATCACTGCCTGTGCTTTCCTTTCATCATATTTATCAGCAGTCCTGTGCCAGGCACACCCCGATTTTTCCCTTTCTTAGCCTCCTTGCTACACTGCGGGTTCCCAAGGCTGCTGCACTGCTCCATTCCCAGCAGCCCAGTGCCAAGTAATGGTGCAGGAGACATCTGACCGCTTCCTGACATCTTCCCCTTCCTCACGTGGGTTTTGGACACCCACCTCCGAAACAGGTGGCATCCTGTGTTAGCAATTCTGCTTGGCTGCCTGGAAGGAAAAAGACCTTTTTTCCCCCCCCCTAGTCTCCTCTCTCGTGTTTCAAAAGGTTTCCTCTAGAGGGAATGGGAAAACTCCTGAGCCTGGTGCAGAGACGGTGGCTGAGCCGAGGCTCCTCCTCACTGTCCTGGCCATCGGGGCCATGCAGAGCAATGCCCTCTCCTGTCCTGCTCTGCAGGGCCAGCCCCACCGGGACCTTTGGCTGCACCCACCCATTCCTTGTTCCTCCGTGAATGCCAGCAGCATCCTCCATCCCTCCCAAGGTCAGGAGGGCCTCACATGGTGGCAGGACTGTCACAAGATCTTCCAGCTGTGCCTGCAAAGTCTGTTTCTTGTTTAGGTGGCAAATTGCACAAAGTGATGCTTGTGCCTCTCCGTGCTCTACAGACTTCTGGCACTCAGTTATCGTAGCGTAATTATACTTCCTATCAGCTCTGTAAGCAGTAAAAACACCTTGCAGCATAAAAGGCAGCCTGGATTAGCAGTTTATCAGTCCAGATGAGCAAAGAAAAGGAATGCATGGAAAAATGCAGGAAGAGTTTAAGGCTAGAACCAATTCCCATTCATTTAGCTTCCCCCTGTGTCCCAGCAATGTCAGCACAAAGCAGTGCAAGCATTTAGGTCTGATAACACGACATCATGCCGATAATTTCATGGAGCCCTTTTTGGGTATTACTTTTTCTTTATCACATTACCTACCTAAATTTTCATTAAAGTTTGCCTGGGGGATAGCGGGGAGGGAAGGCATCATTGCTCCTCAGATTGAATTTCCTGAACCCCACCAAAACCTGAGAGAGAGTGAAGAAACGAGCCTTCACCCTTTTAGCAAGGCACTCGGTGAGCGCAAACCTGTGTGTGCTCACAGACAGTAACACGCACACATGGACGCTCTCGTGGTGGTCCTGAGGGGCCCCGAGCTCTGGGGTCGCGGGCCGCAATCCCAGCCACGTTTCGCCGCAGACCGTCCCTGTGTGGGTTTTGGCCAGCACTACCGCCACCACCCTTTGCGAAAGGACACCAAACATGCAAGCCTGCACGTACAGGAGATGGAGCACTGCCCCGCAGCCTTCAGGGTGCTGCACGTTGCTGTACACCCACAGAGCATCCCTCTGCATCTTCGGGTTGGCTTCCTTGTCTTGACGGAGCTACTGGCCTTCTGCTCGACTCCAGCAGACTGCCTGGGCTGAAGTCATCCTGCAGCTCTCCGAAGGCTGGATGGAGAGCTGAGCTGAGTTATTCCCTCCTCATTTGCAGTGTCCAAAGCTGAAACGCTAATGTGTATGTGGCGTGCTCTGCCGTCCCCCCCAGCTCCATCAGTAGGACCTCTGAGCTGCAGATGCTGCGGTATAAAGCCCAGGCTCTGCCCTATGACACTTGTGCACGTCGCCCTAAGCAAACCCAAACTTTCCTCACACTGGTACCCGAAGGATGCAGTGGTGCAGCGCTACCAAGCAGCAGTGTGTGTGTTTATACAGCACCATCCCGCGTGCCCGTCACAGAGCCTGGTGCTCTGGGAGCGCAGGGACGACTCCAGACCGACGATTTCAGCGAGCGGTGCCCAGGTGCAGATCTAAGAGCTCAGCAGCGGGGGCTGTGGGCTCCCCATCGGCAGTGCCTGGCAGCCGGTGGGTACCACCTCCCCGCACGTCCCCATGATCGCCTCCTTGCTGCGTTCACCCCGGCTTTGGCTGGAAAACAGGGAACACAGCACGTCAGAGAGGCAAGAAGGACGCAGTCGCCAGACACGCACACCCCGGCCTTCTCCACTGGAATGACTACAGCGAACAGAAACACTTTCCGCCAGAAAAAGATACCTCCTTTACTTTTTCTGGCTTTCGGCTGCGGGGGGAGGGGGGTTATTATTTTGCAGCTGGTGAGAGAAAAACCTTTTTCTGCCAACCCCCCGCCGGGCGAACCAGACGCGTGATGCAGGGCGGCGTCAGCGGTGCAAGGCCGCAGGCCTCCGCTGAGGAGGTTTTTGTTCTGCTCGTTTCAGGCCACTCGTACCAGGCCCCGAACAATTACAGAGATAGAGCAATTTGTCGAGGCATCATCTCAATGAGTTTGGGAGCACTTCAGAAAACCCTCTGCGGCTTCTGAGGCAGGAACAGAATGAGCTGATTGACCCTCCTCTGATGTCCCTGAGTTTGGAGAGAAGAAAGAGCGCATTATGTTTAAATGCTTGAAATCACCACTGTGTTCTGTAAGGCTGAGGCTCCCCCCCAGCCGGGGAGGGGGAATGATGGCCACTTGCTTTGTGGGAAGAAAAGGAGAGGGAAAGGGCTGCGTGGAGGAGTCTCTGCTGCCCGCCGATCGCTGTCTCCGTGGGGCTGGGGTCTGCACCGTCCTGTCAGCTCATCCCCAGCGCTCACAGGGGTGGGGGAGACTTTGGCACCTCTCCCTGGGTTTGTCTCTCCCCTGCTCCTCTGCAGCCCCCCCGCTGTTGCAGGCTGGTTGCGGACTATGATTTACGGAGCGAACTGCAAACTCCCTTCCCAGGATGAGCAGCGCAGAGACGCCCTTGGACAGCACTGCGATCGGGTCCACCTTGGGACCTGAATGTACATCTTTCCCCACCTCCCCAGCCAAAGCCAATGTATGGCCCCAAGAGCAGGAATCTGCTCTTTTGGGTTTTGGGGGGAGGATGTGGGGGTTTTTTTGCAATTGTTTTCACTGGTCAGTAAACAAGGCAAGGGAAATGCTCTGCAAACAGGGCTTCCTCATGCAGCAGGCAGAGAGACAAAGTCACTCCCTCCTGCTTTTAAACAGAATGCCTCCAGGTAATACACAGGAAGAAACCTCTTCTGGCCAGCAGAGCCCTTCCCCAGTGAACGTCTCCCCTGGACCTGCTCCGTTAAGCCCTTGGGAGCTTGGAAACACTTCAGGTGTAAAAATAGTGCCTGCAAAGTCAGCAGCCAAGCCCTGCTCCTGGGCAAGTTGTATGACAGAGGGGTTTTTTCATGCTTTATTTAATTTCCCAAACCAGTTCCAAACTCTATGGAAGGAAGTGGGGACGCTCCCTGGCCATCTCGGCGTATGAAATATTGAACAATATTCCACCTGAGCCTGACCTCCCGCTCCAGGGAGGAAAGCGCAAAAATAGGTTTCCTGGTAAATGGAGCTCCTATCCGCATTGCCGAAATGCCTCTAACGGCAGAGGAGCCGAGGAAGCGCCCAGCCCTCAGCAAAGCTCCTGCCCTCGAAGCCAGACCAGGGTCTCCCCAACCCCCCCCACCATCCCTGCTCTGCCCAGGAGGCTCCTTGGTGACCCCATTTCTGTGCTGTTTTCGGGTTAAAGACAGGTGGCCCTTCTCAGAAGTAGAGGTGGAAGGGGGTTTTTTCCATGATGGAAGGCACTTCCAGGTTTCCCAGCGGTCCTTTTTGCTCCCCATCAGGGCACTGCAGGAAAGGAGGAGACTGGTGGGCAGCACGGCACTTACCAGGGACAGCTAAAATCCATGAATGTCTACCTGGGATGGACAAAACCAGCAAATCCCTTAAAGGATCCTCTCTCTCAGCATTCCCAGCTCAAAACCTGAGGTTTAGCAATGCTTCTAGAATCCCCTCAGAACCTTTCCCATAAAAAGTTCACAATTGAGTAAATTGGCATTTTCTGGCAAAAAAAGCTATGTCTGAAGAAGAATTTTAGAAAATTCTCTGTTCCCTCAGCCGCTAATAGCCTGTAGAAGTTGAAAGCCCTGAGGACATCTTACTGTGTTATGTTCCTGGCATCACTTGCAAATTGTTTGCCCAGCTCTGCCTCGAACAGATCAGGGCAATTTTGGCCACTGCAGCAGAGGAAAACAATAGCAAAGTGTGTCCTTTTCTGTGACTTCAGAGTTGTTCAACCAGAAAATAATGAAGAGAGAATTGTTTTTCTTTGGCTATGCAGTGTAAGTTATTGGTGAATAAATAAGCCCAAAAGCTAAAGGATGAAGTATTTATTGATTTTTGCAGTGTTTATTTCTGAGTTAATTTGCAACTCACATAAAGAGAGAAAGAAATCACTGAAAATATAACCTATGTTTTATATCATATGTCTTATGAAAAGGGTTTCAGAAAAAAGATTATTGCATCCTTCTATGGGGCGTTCACTGGGTTTGGTTGCTTTTGCTTGTGACAATATAATCTGATCAAACCTTAGCAATTGCAAGGCAGACCCACATAAATTTTATAATTTCCTTTCAAGCACACAGATGCCATTTTGCAAAGCTACAGTTAAGGAGATGCAGAGATGTAACAAATGCATTACCCCAGCTCGCCCTGAGCCCACCTCATAGCCCCTTGCAGCCACGTATGGATGTCTGGATGGGATTCCTGTATGCACGGCAAGCTCACAATGCCATCTCCTCAAATTTTCAGTAATGCAGAGACGGCAAGACTTAATGCAGGAGACTGCGACGCTCTGACAGCTCCACCTGACTGTATTGTCTGCCAGAGGCCCCCAGCTAATTAACTATTGATCTAAACTTTCGGGGGGTTTATTAGAATCTTGTAGGTGTCACATTATTGTTAATGGGGCTTTAGAGTATACCAGAGAGAGAACTGGCTGTGAAGACGAAATGTTGAAGATGAAATGTCGAAAGCGACCATTTCTCGATAGGCATGCCCGTGTTTGCACGGCAGGCTGCGGGCGCGGGTGTGCGATTGCAGACCGTGTTTGCAGCACACACCGGCCGCTTCTGCGGCTTCAGAGTTCCCCAAGATACTGCAGGATCCTGATTCCCAGTGTAAAAATTTTTGGACCCAATATGTTTTGAGGCCTTTTACCACCTCTGAGCTAGCCAGCAGCTCACAGGCTGGGTCCTGGGAGCACAAGCATCACAGAGCAGCAGAGAGGAGTGGGGGCAAGCACCAGGCTGGGTGTCTGTAGCACACACAGAGGTTCAGCAGAAGATCTGGCCAAGCATCTCCCCTGCCAAGGCTGCATGTGCCAGCCCCCATTCTTCTCTGGCACGGAGCAGGAATACAAATGGAGAAGAGAGACACCAAACATCTGATCACCAAGGGGAACAGACTGGCCTCAGCACAAGGCATTTTGAGCGGTTCCTTCAGCCTGTTTCCCAGTCTAAATAATTAAAGCTCCCTGCCGGTTTAAAAGCCGTATGGTGAGCTACCGTTCCCATGTCAACAACCCTAAAGCATCTGAAAGGACACTTCCTCTCCTGTCCAGGTCACACTTCTTAACACTTCTTTGTGGTGAAGACAAGGGGCTGTGTGCTCCTGCTGAACAGAAATCAGCCAGCACTTCTGAAACGGATTCCAAGCGAGAGATGCCAGAATCTATTAAATAAATACAGCAAGACAGGTTTAAACAAGCACAGCTGAAGTGGCACAGTCCGTCTAGCTTCCTGTCAGGCCCTTATCTAAGTTTGCCTTTCTATTTTTGTTTCTTTGCTGTAGCGTGTTTTCTCCATGTGTATTGTACTTTTTGGCAGTAGCTCTCCAGCTTCGACTCCAGCTCCCTTCCTAAAGGTGCTTTGACACACCGAGAGATGATGCCCCTCATTGCTGCATCCTGAGAGTTTTGGATCTTCTGTAGATTCAAAAATAACATGCCGTGAGGATGAAATTCAAAGGCCTGTACTCTGGACACTCACCCGCAGAAAGGGAGACAGTGGGGAGTTTTGGTGCCTTTAGTTCTTCTCTGCCACAGGGCTGGGACCGGCAGCACTGTAACATGCCTCAGAGGATTAGACGTGGTCTGTCCTTACAGGAGGTTTCCAAAATGCCTGTGAAGCTTTTCTGCGCTAAGTGCTGCCATGCTGCTGTTCTGGGGCCAAAGCGGCTGGAAAGCTCACTGATCTTTCACCAACAAAAAAAAAGCCCATTGTATGAAGAGCTGTGGGCCAGAGTGGAGGGGAATATATTCAGTCCCTGTCATTACCTGCAGCTTCTCTCCCGGTTGTGCTCTGCCCTGGCTGCCTGCGCTAAGGCTGGCAGGAGGGCCGGGTTCACCTCGAGTCGGCGCAGTGCCCGCCTGGAGGAGTGCGGGTCTCACGAGGGCTTCTTGGCAATTTCACAATAACAACAACAATAATAGCCGGTTCTGTTACCCTGATATCTTAGTGCACGCAGCGTGCTTCAGAAGTTCGTAGTCCAGCGATGCTATTAAAGCCTGAATGAATCTAATTGTAGTATTAATTCTGTGCTGAAATAGCACACCGTCTACATCACGGGGAAAGTATGCAGAAAAATGCTGCCTGTCTCTCGGATTCCTGGGGTGCTCTGGAGATACAGAGGCCGTGTTACATCCAGGTAGGCAGAAAGCTGATGTATGAAATGTTATGCCTCCTTTTTAGCTGGGCGTGCCAGCTGAGCCCCAGCACATGTCACAGTCTTGAATACCACAGTGTGAAAGGGGAGAATGGTAAATCAGAAAGCGATAGCAGAGACTCAGTACTTGAAAGTTGGGGCTCTTAATGATGAGTCTCTTGAGCCATAAGGGTTGGAAGAATGGTTGTACTTCAGAGGTTTAAAAATGTGACATTTACAGTCTTGGAGACAGAGACAACCATGTGTCCTCTCAGATCATTTCATGGTCGGAGCACAGGATGAGTGCACAGTAACACCAAGCTTCAAATCCCACCCTGGCACAGCTCAGCTCAGCCCCACCACGTGGGCTGCAAGGAGGGGAGGCGGGCATTTAATTAGTCATTTGAATGTGGAAAACCTAAATCTGTGTGGAGCTTGGGTCCCGCACGAGGAAGGACATGGAGCACCCCATCAGATGAGAGCCCAGCCTCCGCCCAGCCCGGTGGCTCTGACCTTGAGCACCACTTGCAAAATATTGCAAAATCGATTAAATCTGCTGGGCCCTCTCCCAGAGAGGAAGGGGGCTTGCCAGAGCAGAGCTCTTCAGTGGCCTTTCTCCAGGAACTGCCCAGGAATGCCAATGGTCGGCTCACGGCTTTCTTGCCCTCCGCACTTGGGGAAGATGAATCACACTCTGATCAAAGCCCCCCCTTCCCACCTCGCAGCAGGGTGATGGGTCAGAGGGCTGCAGGCAGCCCTGGTGGCTTTCTCCCTTCCCTGTGTTGGCCGTGTTGACTCAGTTGCACTCCTTGTTTATTCGCTGCATTTGACTGGAAGGATGCTGTTGGCCTTGGCAAAGTCGTAGCATGTTGGCAGGTGCTTTGTGCTTGTTTTGCTACTCTGCAGCAGGGAAACAGTGGAAACTGGTTGTGGCTTATTGCTCATATTGCGGCAAATGTAGCAAAATCCTTTCTCCAGACTGTCCCCCCAAATTCCCCTTCCACTTTAGCCCTATTCTTCAGGCCAAAAAGGAGTATGTGGATGATTTTAACAGTGGCTGTCTTCATTATCTGTGAGGACAATCCCCAAGGCCATGCTCATGCCCAGCCATGCTTCTAAAGCCAGAGAGGTCCTTCTCCAGCGGCAGAGGAGAAGCTGTGGAGGTGGTAGGAGGATGCGAGAGATCACACCACTCTTCAAGCCACTCAGCAATCCTCACTTTCAAAGCTAAAGAAGTATTTTGCTGGATGTGAACCACTGAAGCAACTGCCTGGCTGAAGCCACAACCAGAGCTGCATCGCCACCTTCTCAGAGCCATGCCTTTTGCTGGTGAGATGGGTTTCAAGAGATAATACATGTTATCAAGAGATAACACGAGTAGTGAACCTCTCCAGTTTGTGCTCATTTTCCTGTTTAAATCAACGTGTTTTACCATGGCAACTACCAAAGAAGGAATCAACAGCTTTTGAGCAAACAAACACTTATTAAAGCACCCTTCTGAAATATTTATGCTTTGTTCCCAAAAGCCCACTAAGTGCATTGATAGAGCAGTGCAGCACGACGCTGCGTGGCACCAGGAGCGTCAGGAGAGCCTTTTCTCTGCTGCCTGGCAGAGTGGAAAAAACATTCTTCAGCAGTCTTGTTTATCAGCCCGAGAGTTTAACCAACTCCACACAATGTGACTGAGAAACTGGGAGAGGGAAGCGACTCCAGCAGACCGCAGGACAGCCTCAGTTCTTCCTTCGGTCTTTGGCCAACCGTGAAGACTGGATCCATGTTATGAATTGCCTGTTTTTTCAAACTCCCTGAAGAATTCACTGCAAAGTCTAATGAAACACTTTTTGTCAAAATCAGTCATTTCTGGGATGATGTTTATAATGAATGAAAGGATATAAGAAATGCAAGAAGAGTTTGTGGAGTGGGAACTGGAAGGTGTATAAGAAAGAAAACAGAAACTTACACAGAAAAATAGGAAAAAGGGACCTAAAGAGATACGGATGTCATGACATAAGCACTCCCTTCAGCAGTGAAGGCAGCTGTGGAGGCCCTTGTCCACCTCTCCCCTTGGTCTACAATGCTGCAGATGCACCACAGAGCCTGTTCTGAGAGCACTGAAAGCGTCTGGGCTGAGGATCACCCTCCCGCAGACAGGACCAAGGGCTGCAGGTGGGGAGCATGGATGGCAGGAAGGACTTTTTAAATGGCTTTTACCACTGTGTAACAGCAATCTGAGAGAAGTGCACTACAGAGGGCAGTTTGTATCTCTCACCATTCATAGTTCATCATGCATGACCCGCAGAATGGCCCTACGGCCTCTTGTTGTCCAAGAAACCCAAACATTGAAGATTTTATGGTTGCCCACTCTTCTGGTGTGTGTTTACACCCCTCAGGAAGCAAATCTGATGGCTTGTTTTTGAAAATAGCCTCACCAAAACCTCACTGTTACAGGCGTGTGCTGACATTTGACATGTCCCATGTTTATCATTTTGTGCCGAGTGTTGCTTCCCTGACGATGGTGGAGCTGTTCAAAGCCAGGGCCATAAAGCAGAATGAAATGGCTCTGATGAAGGAAAGTTGTTTGTGATCATGCTTTCCCGGAGTTGTCAGCCAGCTCTTATGAGTAAATATTGTTTTACAAGTGAAAAACTTGCATGGACCTACTGTTATTGCTGTTTTTTTCCTGGGGTGAGTTTTTTGCATAAATCAAGTTAGCAAGAAAACTACCATTTAGCATGTAATGTACCGTTACACTGACAGAAGGTTTAACATACTTGAGGTGTTTAAACTGAGCTGTGGGTCTTGTCAAAAATGCCAAAAACTGTAATAAGAATAAAGTCGTACCAGCTGCCCTCCGCTGAGGTTTAGACATTTGCAGCTTCCAGGACCACCACAAGCTGGACTTGGAGATGGCCATGTGAGAAGATGAGTGCACGTTTCTGCTTTATCTCATTTGGTAGTTGGTGGATCTGTGGGGAGTTGGATATGGAGGAAAAAACATCCATGTCCCCCGCTATTTTCCTTTGCAAAGAAGCTACACAATTAAACAGTGAAGAAGCACGTGCCAGAGCACTGCAGGAGAAGGGGCTGCTGAAAGCAGCAGTGGACATTACACACAAACACAGTGAGGAGGTGGGTACAACTGCCTGAGCAAACATGTCGGAGGACGTCAGCCTCACTGGTGGGATCTGTGTCAGTCCAGACACGCAAACTGGAAAGATACAGAGAAGGTGACTGTTCCCCCTGTGCAAAGATGACGTACACACGGTCAAAGTATTTCAAACATCCTCTACCATGGGAAGCAAGGGAATAAGAAGCAACATAAGCAGAGGAATCAAAATCAGGCCGTACTTTGTTATACATTTAAATTGGCACTGCCAGTCCCAGCCTTCTTCGTCCTGGATTCACTCGCTTGCAGGCATCCCTCAGTGATGCCTCCTGTACTCTGCAGGCACAAATACCCATGTACCCATGGAAAGAATCGCAATGAGGTCTCCCCAGGCGGAGGTTCCCAGTGAATTGATCCAGCTGGCTGTTTACTTTTCCCTCATGCTGGTTTACCTGGGCCCTCCACAGAGCAGGGGGGGTGGCACGGTGCCTGTACTGAATGGCCAGGCTGCGAGGCGGCAGTGACCGCTTTCCACAGCCACAGTGCCAGCTTAAAACCAAAGCCAATATGAAGAGCTCATTTTGCTCTTAGGGCACATCTCCCCTCTGAGGCCCATTTCCTGTGCGTAGATACATAAGCAGGATATACCTTCTGAGCAGGATGCCATCGGATCTGTGAAATAACTCCAGCCATATGAATGTAGTTACACAGCCTCTTGGACAAGCAAATTTCTTGAAAATGAGTTTGCTCATCTCCATCCTGGATTGCAGTGTGCTGTGAAGACACATGTGACACAGATGGAAAATGCGGCTATGACGCAGGATTCCCTCAAGATTTATTTCAATGTGGTGGAGGGTCTCAGTCCTTTCGATCTCTACTGTCACAAAATAGCGGAAAAGGGTTTGGAATCCCAACTCCTAAAATTGCTTGAAATCTCTCATTTTGCAAACCTAAGAGCTCTACTATTCAGCTATGAAGTGGATTACAGCGCAGGAGATGAGTCAAGCAGAGAAAATGTGCCGCAGTACATGCTCCACCAAGTACCTGCCTAAACCACAGGCTCCCAGTATCATTTCTCACTGAAATGGGAGCCAGCGCCTGCACAGAAAGGAGTCTCCAAGCTCTGTTTGACTACAGCAAAGCAGAGATTTTTGAGCCAAGTTTGGGGAAAGAAAGGCAATCACCGAACCAGTTCGGCCACCCGAGGTCTGTACAAAGAACCCCGTTAACAAGGACATGCCACTGCCAGGGGAGATCTCCAAGAGGTGGAGTACTGTCCCACAGCATCCATGGGCTCAACCTGCTCTGAGATAATAGACCACATTTTTTGCAGTTTGTTCAGGGCAGTAAAATCCCCTGAAGGGCTATTCAGTGCCTGACATCAATGAATGCAGGGGATAAATAATAGCAAACTGCAGCTTTGTTTTCTGGTGTTGGAAGAACATGAAGAGGGAGAATTATGTGACCATTTAACCTAAATGATGCACAGCTGACTGTGCTAGCCCGCAGAGCCCTGCTTGTTTATCCAGCAATGCTATACACAAGTATTTGGCAGGCTTTTCAAACTACTTCAAGAAGTTTTTCCTTAAATAAGAGAGCCCCGCTGTCTTTTGCAATTTTCTCTATTGCAAGCATTTATAGATTTTCTCCAGTGAAGGTTGTTACAATTCAGCTAGATTTCCACCCAGTACAGAAAGAGGGACAATGTTTTAATTCATATATTTTTATTGCTTTGTATTGGTTGCTGCCACCTTTTCCCATGAAATGAGGCAGGCTGATGTCTAAGGAGAGGTAGCTGTCATTCAAAAGCACAAAGCCCCCAAAACTCATTGCCACAGTAAGTCATGCATCTGTGCTGGGTCACAAAACAGGGGACAGCCGCCCAGGAGCACACGCTCACACCACGCACATATGTATCACATCACACAACACAGGGGCCAGGAGGTGGGCAACGGGGAGGATATCTCTCATTTATACACACAAGCAGCCCACAAGGCTCTTTCCAGCAGCTCCAAAAGGTCCAGGGAGGAGCCGTGGCCATGCGGAGCAGCCGGGAATGCAGAGGTAGAGGTGTATCACCCACCCTTTCTCCCCACTTGTCCTGCTGATTCAGTTAAACTTAGAGATGCTCATCTCAACCTATATATAGCATTGTTTGCTCTTTCTCTTCAGACTTACACTATGCATCCAACAGTTCATCTGCCTTTCTTTCCCCATTATATCAATCTAATAAAAGTTATTATTCTTCTCTTCCAACTTTGTCTCACTCATACCCCTAGATCATCAATGTTGCTTATACAGACTGCTACTAAGCATTTATTTCTTGACTTTTTTAGTACCACCAATTTTCTCCATTTCTTTCCTGAATTGCTTTAGCACAGTTTATCCTGTCAGTGACAAGACTGATTCTTTACTAGGGGACTGCCAGCCATGTGCTCGTACTGGCCAAAAGACAGGCTATATACGTTCTGGCTCTGTGTCAACTCAATGCCATAATACAAGTCCCAAATTGGAGCTGGCTTACAGCTGGGTGGCTCAGATCGCAGGCAAAGCAGGTTCTTCAGATCAGCCACAAAAACATGCCCTTACACAGGGCAGTTGACTTTAAATCTAAACTGAAATGTTCTTTGTTTGCCCTTCACGTTAACCCCTCTAGCACAGCACTTTCTATCTACCCCAGACTGAGGTGACAAAGGGGACACTTGGGTGGGTAGAATTTTTGCCCTTGCATAAGTTTGGCACGTTAACTTTGCTTAGTTAAGAGTTGTGTTAAAACCTTTTAAAAGATTTTTTTTTTAACTGGCACAGCTGCAGATAAGATTAGAGAGCTCCTTACGCACATAATGAAATTTAGCACCTTGAGAGCCCCAGGACAAGAAATGGGTGATGTTGGGCAGCCAATGTGCCTCATGCACAAAGAGGGCAGAATTTCCAAAGCACTTGCAGGAGCCATTTCAACCGCTCATCACAGGCAGAGCCAGACTTTCACGGGAGGTAGGCTGCCCCCTGGCCCGTAGGGCAAGGGGAAAGGTGAAGTACCTTAGTTCTGAGATGAAAGGCATGAGCTTTCATCACACATTTTGACTTATTTGTTCTGAATCTCATGATCTGATGTATCATTTCCACTTCACACTACACAACAGTTGGCATTGGCTATAGTCTGGCTCACCCTAGTGGTCTGAAGCTTAATGAGATGTATGTAATGCTCTGCAATTACTTTGGGCGATTTAAGTATTAATGAAAAGTCATCCAGTCACTTCCAAGCAGTTAAATTAAAAGCAAACTGGGTTTTGCTAACTATGGTGTGTTTCCAGGTGATAAATGCCCTTTAACAAATCTCCTAAAACCTCCTCTTTCTGCTGCACTGAACCTAATTTGGATTTTTACAGTTCTTTTTAATAGCTCCTCAAATAATTTCCTCGGCATAAAGTCTCCTCCTGGATGGAAATTTAATAAAAAACTGAATTGTTGTGAAAGGTATGAGTGTGGTCTAATCTTGCCCACTTTTATTCCCAGACCTTGTAAATGTATTCCTAACTGTCAGAGAGTTAATAATTAATAAATGAAATAAATTACTGGGAAATTTCAAGCTTACACCCTGCTCTCCCCACCTGCCTGGCCAATGATAATTAACACTTTCATCTTCAAGTCAGATGCCCCAATGCCTCTGTGGTCCAGTGTAACCGGCTACACTACCCACATAAAGATGTGGAGTGCATTCATTATCACCATGACTCTTGGATTTGTAAAGCTGCACTAGTTTGAGTTTGCTGGGTTCAGACCTGGGCACAGATGCACCCAAATAAAGATACAGAAAAGGCCTGGTCCTTCTTGCAGGTGGCAAGAAGGCAAAACATGGCAAAACAACAGTCCAACGACATGAGACATCATCTGGACCACGACTGAATCAGCAAGAGAAGAGTACCAAAGGCACCAGAGGCAGTAGATGGTCTGTGCTCTGATACATCAAATCCTTTTCAAAGTTACAGTTCAAAACTGCCAGAAACCCTTGTATGGGTCTGCAGTCTTCTCGGGGCCATAGATGTCCTCACAGACTAGTTTGGGTATATAACCCCCATTTTAGAGAGTTTCACAATCCACCTGATAATTCAGCAGCCTTACAATAGTGTTCTGCAGCTCAGATGAATAAACACATGATCAGGAAACAATCCCTGTTTGGTAGCCTGCGGTTTAGGGATAATTCCTGCAAAACCACGGTCTCATTTTTGCTGCAGATCTGCGTGAGAGGCACCATTATTGAAATGAACAGGTGTGGGTAAGGCAGCCCAGAGGTCCTTTATCATCAGCCAGACCATGTCTATGCTGTGGAGACCAGGAGGTCCCAGCTCCCTGCCTGGGCACTTGCCTGTCTGTGTCCGGGCTCCGTTTCGGAGAGATGCTGCTTTGCTCCATCATGATGTCCTCCCTCACACAAAGCATCACCTGGCTCATGGGACAGAAAGTACCTGCGCATGCAGGCTAGAATAAGGGAAGAGCACACGTGGAAATGTGTGGATGTCCTTAAGTCATCAGAGCTAATGGAATTCATCCTGGAGCACCTGGGAACCAGCCAAGGAAATTTCTAAAGCACTAGTGATTATCTCTGAGAAGCGATGGTGGCAGGCCCCGAGGGACAGAAGAAATGAACAGTGCCCTAGTTTTAAAAAGGAGAAAAAGAGGCTCCAGGAGTTATCCACCAGCCTGCCTAACTCTATTTCTTGGAAAGGTACTGGAACAAATTATTAAATGGTCAATATAAACATCTAGAAGATAATAAAATGACAAGAAAGAGGCCATCATGGATTTCTCGAGAACACATCACATCAAATCAATCTAATTTCCTCCTCTGACAGAATAACAGGCCTGGTGGACAAGGGAGAAGCAGATGTGATACATCCTGACTGTAAAAAGACTGTGTACCCAGTATTACACGACAGTCTCATGAGCAAATTAGGGGCATATGAGCAAAATAGGAATATAAACAAAATCACCATAATTTGGGTGCATAAGCAGGAGAAAAAAACCACTTCTCAAACAGGTCATTTCAAGTGGGGACAGAGGAGCCTGGTCTGTTCATCATGTCCATTAATAACTGATTTGTGTGATAGCAAAGATAATACAATTTTATAAACTGGGAGGCACTGTAAACAATACCGAGGACAGGATCAGAATTCAAATTGATCTAGGTAATGGGATGAAATCTGTAAGCTGAAACTCAATGAAGACAAATGCAAAATACCGTGCTTAGGCAGGAAAAATCGAATGTATGAATACAAAATGAGAAATAACTAACAAAGCACCGCTGAAAGGATGATGATACCAATTACTTTATCACTTCTGTCTGTGTGCAGAGTATTTCTTTTCTGATTACAATGGTTAACCTAGAATTTACTGCTGTGAACAGATACTGCTGACATTGACAGAGCTGGTGGAAGGTCACACTTTTTATTTTTGGCAAAGAAAATTTCTTTTTCCAAGGTTTATTTATTAAAAGGTAACTTTTTTGGGGAGGGAGCTTATGTGGAGAAAAAAACTACTGTTGCACATTAGAAGTGATCCCCTTTTCATTTAAGGTTGAGTTTTACTGTTGGGACAGCAGTAGCGTGTGCTGTCCTGTGCCCACGAGCCCTCCAAGCCCTGGGCTGCCCTCACCCGAAGGACGGGGCTTGCTGTGCTCATCCAGTCCAGCCTCTGCATGCTGATTAAGCCAAAAGGCAGAGGAAACCTCAGAAATGGTCACTTACCAGTCACCATTCCCAAAAAGGTGCTCCCTTTTAGATCCAACAGCAAGGGTCCCGAAGCACAAGTTTTAGAGATCTTTCATGTGTCCATACACAGTAATATGATGCTCCCATTTACTAAAATCAATATTCAAAGTATTTTCCCATCTCTTCAGGTTTTTCCTATTATCTTTTTTTTATTATTAATATTTAATTAAAGTAGTTTTAGTTTGGTTTCAATCCATAAATCCCTTATTCTCTCTCCTTCTCTTCTGGGAAGGGAAAGAGAGGTTAAAAGAGAGCATCTGTCGTTGGTTTAGTGGCCAGCCCAGCCTGAAGCATGACACAGGAATATCTCTGGTCAGCACAATTCAGGTGTGACGTGAAGTAACATGAATCCAGGCTGCAATGTTAACCCCAACACAACGGGGGATGTTTCTTGGAGATCACTCCTTAGCACCCCTTTTGCTGAACTGCCTTCCTTTGAGGTTTCCAACCCTGCCAGAGCCGCTCTAATTCTGGTGTCCCTTCAGTTTAAATGGCTGGAAACGATTCATGGAAGAGTGCAGAGTACTGAAGGAGAAATTAAAACAACGCTTATTTATCTGAATTCAGGGATTTTTAAACTGGGCTCTGCATGTTCCTCACTGGGTTCCTTGCATGCACTGGAGGTCACGTCTCCACCAGGACAGGCCAAGGAGGGTTGCTTACACCGTGCTCTGTCTCACCACAGACGTGTTATTTTCCTCGATTCATACAAAGACTATCTAATAAAGCAGGAGGAGAAACTGCTTCTTTGTTTATTGGAAATATAACAATAGGATTCTAAATCCCAAGGCAGCATACAGCATAGGGGACAAACAACAGTCATCAAGAGCTGAGATCGCTTGTTGTCGTTATTGGTTTTCTTAACATCATCATCAAATTTCAAAACAGATTTTCAGCCAAGTTCATCATCTCTGATACAATTCCACCAGCTCAATGAAGTTACAGTACATATGAAATAAGCTTCTCCTCAGAGACAATAGTGATGAGAAGAGACAAGCTTTTGACATTCATCCAGGCAAAGTCATCCAACAATTCAGTGTGAATGTATCCTGCCACGCTGGAGATCTTCACTATCAGGAACGAAGAGCTGGCAAGAATCTGGGAGTGGAAAAGTTGTATTATTCCTCCTCTTCTTGGTAGCACCTTGCCAGCCATAGCTATCATTGTCACTGCCGTGATTCCTGGTTTTCTCCATTACAAATGAACAGGTTTGGAGGTTATGCTCGTTCACCCCTCGCCCTTTCCCTCTCTGCTGCTGCAGGGACATTGTGTGAGGTCCCAAACCCCGTGGCTGTGGCCCGCAGTGCCTCCCCTCCTGATGTCCTGCAAACCTGCGGAACAGGAGCGACTGGGGATGCTGGTGTCCCTGACCTGCCCCGCATGTGCAGTGAGCCCTTGTCCCATTCCCTGTCTCCATTTCCCTTCTGGGCAAGCACCTGCCCAGACACACACACACACTGCTGTGACTTGTCCCCAGCACCGAGCAGGGACAGCAAAGCAATCTCTCAGCCAGATGTTTCCCACCACTGAGGAGGGCGGAGGAGGAATGAATATCCCATTGGAGTATGACTGCAGTCCAAGCCAACATTTCTTGAGCACATGCATCTTCTTCAAGCTCCGCAGCCCATGAGAATGTTCAAGATACAAATCTCAAATATTTGGAATATTAACATCTATCAGTTTCACACGTTCCTTAAAGTAGCGTATTTCTTGCATGACTGATCCTGCCATATGGTAACATTAGCCTGTACCATTACCATCTGGCTCAGCTTTAATTTTATCAAAAGCATTTTGACAGGCAGTAGCATCTTTCCTTTTCCACCCCTCCTTCTCCTCCCGCCAAAAACTGTTGATTTCTCCTCAAATGAACCCAATTTTTCGTCCTGCGTGAGAAGGTTGTTTGTATATTCTGTCTAGGAAATAGCTCTTTGATTTCAAATGCTTTGCATTCGGGAGGCAGAGCTAAAACCCAGGAACAAGGGAACTCCCAAACTTCTTTCCCAAAGGAATTGTTGGTGTTCATTAGCGCAAAGCCAAGAAAGAAGCAACGGGTCCTGGGTGTTATGCATTTCTTCCACTCTCTACTCAATTATGTGCTCTGTGAAAAAAATTGTTCCTTAATCAGCCTTGACTTACCCTGTTACCATTGCTAATATATGCCCTCATTCTTGCAAGACAAAAAAGAGAAAAAAGAAAGGTCATCCTCCCCCTCTACTCAGCCCTGGTGAGGCCAAATCTGGAGTACTGTGTCCAGTTCTGGGCTCCCCAGTTCAAGACAGGGAATTACTGGAGAGAGTCCAGTGCAGGGCTACA
Organism: Rynchops niger; assembly: GCA_013400035.1. Classification (NCBI taxonomy): domain Eukaryota; kingdom Metazoa; phylum Chordata; class Aves; order Charadriiformes; family Laridae; genus Rynchops; species Rynchops niger. The sequence goes on from VXBH01000158.1 coordinate 312,079, forward strand.
AGGATGAACACGGGACTGGAGCACCTCTCTGATGAGGAAGGGCTGAGACCTGGGTCTGTTTAGTCTGGAGAAGAGAAGACTGAGAGGGGATCTCATCAATGCCTATCAATATCTAAAGGGCGGGTGTCAAGAGGATGCATCTCTATTCAGTGGTGCCGGGTGACAGGTCAAGGGGCAACAGGCACATACTGGAACACAGGAAATTCCATCTCAACATGAGGAAAAACTTCTTTACTTTGAAGGTGGCAGAGCCCTGGCACAGGCTGCCCAGAGAGGGGGTGGAGTCTCCATCTCTGGAGACATTCAAAACCCGCCTGGACGCGTTCCTGTGCCACCTGCTCTGGGTGACCCTGCTCTGGCAGGGGGGGTTGGACTAGATGATCTCCAAACATCTCCTTCCAGCCCCAACCAGTCTGTGATTCTGTGAAATCAAAATCTCTTGCCCTTCTTGCTCTCACTTACTTGTTACCACAGATATTTTTATCACACCCCCTGCTCCATTCCTTTTTAAAGTAAAACACATCTACATGTCTTCCCTTGGAAACTTCAGTGTCCTTTCGGGTGGAGATACGTGACCCTGGGCAAGCCCTCCAGATACTAATACAATATTGATAATAGTGGCAAATGCAGAAATGGTAAGAACATAACCCATTGTGTGACCTGTCCTTCTGTGCTGGCTCAGTGACCCCGCGGCTCCCACCGGGTAATTCGCAGGTAGGCTCAGGGCCCTCATCCACGCTGGCTCGCTTTGTCCTGCTGCCACTAATCCACTTCATTATTTAGCACACCGACACATAACACTCCCGCACCCGCCCAGGCAGAGAATCAATTCAAATGCAGCTGAAAGAGGAGGAGAACTTGTCCCCACACAGCAGGTCGTAATGAGATAAGGTTCTCACGGCTTCTATCGCGGCCGATGAGCAAGAGCTGGCACTTCGTATGCTTCAACGGCACCGGTCCGCTTTGAAAAGAAAACTTAAACCCAGCGCCGTAAACAATAACAGCGGGATGCAAATGGCTGCTTGGCTGCAGATTAGCAAGAAAGCGATATTCTTCAAATGTCATCATCCTAATAATAAAAAGAAATCACTTAAAATGCGCAATTTATTTTGTCTGTACAAATACCGTGTTTCAGTGTGCAATCAGAAAGGTCACCACAGGAGGGAAGCAGCGTTTCACTTTTGTTTCTTTAGTAATCAAAGCTAATTTTTTTTCTTTTTTAATGTATGTTTTGACCCTTAGAAAAACCTTCCTGATGTGACAAAGCAATAAATATCCATCGGCCAGATTCAGAGAATTTAAGTTGACAGGAGCTGGTAAGGATGGTGGGTCAAAAAAACACCTGCTTTCAGAACAGCTTGAAGAATAGAGAATTTATTAAAAATGAGAAGCATGTTTAAAGGGAGAATCAGCAATAAAGCTGTCATGAAACAGAAAATGGAAGTGGGAAGCTCACTTGCTAGCTGCCTTCATGCCGGTCATGCCGGTACCTGCTGGCTAACAGCTAACGCTTTAAGATACATGCTCCCTCTACCCAGCTAAAAATGTGCTTCTTTAAGTTCCTGATTTCCAGTGCAGACATGAAATGGAACTTGTAGTGGAATTGCTCATATATCTATAGCCTGAAGTTAGAGCAACTCTTTTCCCACAGAAATTAAGTATTTCACAAACATAACTTTAGAAAGTTCTGGTTTTAAATACATGAATGAAGAGGGAAATATCTGGTTCAACTCCAGGCTGATTCATTTATCCATTTTCAATGTTTTCAGGCTAAAAAGCAAAATACTTCCATGGTTCCTGTAAAATAACATCAGTGCTGAAATGCTCAAGAGAAAATGAGCCTTTCCTCAACAGTCTGGCAGCAGAGGGTAGTGCCACTGCTGCGTTCTGGGCAAAGCAAAACTGCCAGCAAGGAATATTTGGGGGAATTTTGTGGGTTTCCGCAGTAGAATTCACTACCCCTGGGGATTTTTACAACCTTCTCTGATGCTGCATGTTAAATAGTGATTTTTAGCCTTTTCAGTGACACCTTTTCTACAGCTGTTGAGGATACAAACCCTCTTTGCAGAAGTGTATAAAAGAAAGCTGAAACATCACCTTTCCCTCTGTTATTAACAGAGGAGACATAAAGAGCCCACAAAAGTAGCCCATAGGAGCAGCAGCTGGGCTTGGCAGAGGTCAGGAGAGAAATGTAACCCGCTCTTCACAGCAATACACCCTCCAATAGATGGAAGTTCCCGAGAAGCTCAGGCTGCTCCTCCCAGCACTTCCTGCAGCAGAGATGTGTGCCGAGGCACTGGGAGTGGGGTCTGGGTGCTCCTGGAGATCTGCTGAAGGACCTGCACGACCAGCGGGGACAGGGGAGGCGCAGGCAGGACTGGGCAGCCATTCACTCCCTCTGTTTGCTGTCAGCCAGCTCGGGATGTCCTCATGTCTGATGGGGTTCCTCAACCACAGGGACCCCTCTGTGCAGTAGATTTCTTTCCCTTGGTCATTCCAGGAAAAGCTCTGCCTGGTTTAACAACTTTTTGACATAGCTTTGCGGTCTCTAGGCGGTGGAGACTAACACTAGTTGCTTTGGTATGACTTTCTAAAGGATGGATTATATTAGCTTGGAGTCAGCCCGAAAATCACTGGTGGGAGTTTTGGAATGGGAGCCGGCGTTCCTCAAAACCGCATCTAAATGTAAGTGCTGTGCATCATATGGGGGCAGGGAAACTGCCATCATGTCGCCTGTGAAAATCAGGCTACAGCCTCATTAGCTTTCAGGAAAGGAGCCATGTGGAAGTAAATCTGAAAATAGCAACTTGCTAAATTTCTTCAGACTCTCCGAGGAGGAAGACGAGCTCAGCATCACACGGCGGTTGGACTCCACGGTTCTTTCCTGCTTCTGCTTCCTTTGGGACCTTTGGCAAATAACCTCATCTCCCGTGTCTCCCTTTCCCGTCTGTCAAAGGAGGATGAAAGAGATCTGGGTAGACTCTCGCTTACAGTGATAAGACTTTGATACTACGGTCCTGGGTAGCACGGATAAAAATCAAAATGTTGATGCCTGAGACAGAAGTTTCAGCACTGGTGCAATTTGTCAGCATCTCATACTTGTTCCCACGCAAAGATGACTCACCAGAGAACAGGGATTTATCATACTGTATCACTGTGTGATGGCAAAACCCACCACCATTGACTGCAAGCAAACAGTGAGATCCCAGTTGGAGAGAAAAATTGGTGAAGTACACAAAATATTTCAATATATAGGAATATACAGGAAATCATCTTGACGACGCAAACGTAGATCCACTTTCTACATGCCGCATTCCTTGGGCCACAAATCCCATCGCTCTGGCCCTCCTGGTACAACATGCAGTCCAGTAGCATCTTGTGCCACAAGAAAATCCTTCAGCTGTTTGCACTGTAGGGTTTATGACCCGCAAAGAATCGTTTCCAACCATATAGGGTAGTTGTACCTATATGGAAAAGTCAATTCATTACCCCATTTAATTTGTGAAATGACACTTCTGATCTTCAAAGTGTTTCACATCCCACACATTGCAGGCAGTTAGCAAGTAATAAAGAGTAAGAATTAATTAATCCTAGCCATATCCCCAAGAGATATGTAGATAAACATTAATCTACCGATAGAAATAGAGCAATCGAGGTTATGTGACTTGTCCAAGGGTATCTAGGGCAGAGCCAAGATTGGAGTGCAGAAACTCAGATTGCAAATCTCAGTCCTTGCCTCTCATGAAAATTATTTTGTGGAGGAATATAATCTTCAAAATAAATCATCCATTTAGAAAAAGTCTTGGTTTCCCCTCTGTGCTTTATTAGTGCATTGCAAGTACATCCTGATACAGGGGGTCAGGCAGTAACTATTGACTTTGGCCTATGCTGAGTGTTTATATACAGATAAATACATATATATGTATAATACATAGTGTGTGCGTGAGAAAAACAAGGTATCCAATTAGATTAATACCAAATATGCAGAATAACAAGCATCGATGTGTTATTGCAAAGCCCCACAAGCAGACTGCTGTCTCAGCGTGGACATTCTTTCCCACGCCAGCTTGCAGCCAGCAGCCCCCCCGTCACGGAACAGAGTCACACTGTATTTAACCCCCCTCAGCCTCGCAGACAGGCATTTTTGGGATCTCACTGGGTGGGACAATATCCAGAGGTGGAAGCTGTCCTAAGTTCCCTACTGCAATCCACGCTCTCTTTGCAGAACTACCATACTCTGAGGATGATATACCCGCATCAACACCTACTCTCAGGAAAATTTGCAAACTTCCTTAACTTTCTTCTGCATCCCTACAATTTTGAACAAATTAAGTTCAATCCAAAATAAATAAAAAATGCACCCAGTATACCTTCGATTATAGCTGTGTATGTTCTGGCAAACCCCCGTGTGGCCCTCAGATACAACCTGGAAAGAAAACTAGAATAACCGAGCTCTATGTGTTTACTTTATCTGGTTTAAACTTCTGCACAGACAAAGAACTTTTGCTTTGCTTGTTATTAGCATGCATGTGTTGACTTTAATAATCTTTCCTTTGGTTTTCTTACCAGTCCTGACCTTTCAATTTGGGCCCATAAAGCAAGCCAGCTCTACGTCTTTTTGCTCCCAGATGATAAAGTGCTCAGTGCTTTGCGCTCAGCTTATTTCATACATTTGGGATTTTAATTATCGACACAAGTGCCTTCCCAAAGCCTGGTTGGTCTTTCAGTATGAAGATTATGTAGGAAAATTAATGGTAGAAAAAAGGATTTGTCCAGCCACTCCTTTCATGGCGGTGACTATGGGCTCTACAAACAGCTAAGCAATTTTAATTCTAAAAAATGCATTTGCAACGACATCTTTAAGGACAAAAAGACGCTCAGCTTTTGGGTTTTGCTATTTTGTGTATCAGAACATTAGGCTGCTGTGTATAGCGGTGTGTGGGGAATCCAGAGCACAGTCTGTTACCATGCTTCCTTTTCTTGCCCTGTCTGCTTCCATTTTTCAACGTTCTGACTTATTGCAGGTTGTTTCAAAGAGCTACAGCGCATCCGATAGCATATGAACCATAACTCCCCAAACCATGGCCAGATTGCTGCTGAAATAAGATAACCCCTCTAGGCATTAAGCACACAGAAGTCCAACTTTTGTTCGAAGAGGACTGAAGTCAGGTGCGGATTGAGCAAGCAGCACTGGTTTTGCTTAGTTTTCATTTTAATTTTGTCGTGGTTTGGAGCTGTCTGTTAACAGAGGTGTTTGGATTATGAGTGGTGTACAGATTTATCTCCGAGTGCGCGTGTTCTTTCTCTTCACCTGCAGACATAAATAAGACAGGGAAGCACAGGAAAGCCCCATACTGCACAGGAAGAAAAAATAATTACACCTGGCCCGAGGGGGGTCCCGCTGGCCCGACCCCCGCAGCCCCAGCCTGGCAGTCGGGGGCGTGCCCCGCACACCCAGACACAGCCCGCGGCCCTCGCCCTCCTTCCCCGTCCGCTCGCCCGGGCCCCCCGCCCCGGAACGCCCTCCAACTTCCACCCGGGGCTTCGCCCTGCCGCGCGGGGACGCCGCTGCCCGCCGGGGAGGGGCGGCTCGGGGTTGGTGGCGGCGGCGGATAGGCCCGTCCCGGCCTGCGGGCCGCAGCGCCGCGAGAGCCGGTGAGGTAGCGGCCCGACCCCACCCGGACCGGGCCGGGGAGAGCCCCGGGCCGGGGCGGGCCCCGCGGGCCGGAGGTGGAGCCGGGCGGCAGGAGGAGGCCGCGCCTCGGGGGCGGTGTTGCAGACCGAGGAGGCGGCTCCGGAGC